>CM034705.1:17157344-17173213 GCA_020142125.1 Phrynosoma platyrhinos | reverse complement strand
CCTGGGCCGGTCCCCCGAAGTCCTCCTCTCCGCCAGGCTGAGGGGGGGGGGAATGGCGGCGCAGGCAACCCCCGCTGCCACGCGTGGCCGCTGCTGCTGCTGCTGCTGCCGCCGCACATGTCTTGCCCGCCATTTTGATTTCCAAAATGGTGGCCACAACACGTTTGCGCATGCCCAGGAGTACTGCGCATGCACAAACGCATCACGGCCGCCATTTTGGAAATCAAAATGGCAGCCGCGGCACGCATGGCCGCACGGAGGCCAAAACGCGTGGCAGCGTGCGGCGCGCGGCGGCGACAACAGGGGTCTGCCTGGGCCGGTAAGTCCGGCGACCTGGCCCAGAACTGGCCCAGGGGCCGTAGGTTGCCGGCCCCTGCTCCAAACACTGCTGATAAAATGAATCCAAAACAGACAGGCCTGCACTGCTGGTGATCTGAGTTGAATACAACTAGCAGCTGTGCATGCTGCCCTACCAGCTTGTTTTTCTGCAAAAATGAGACAGAAATGGGAAACTTGCAGACCACAAACAGCTGCTAGTGTGCAGTTTGGCTTAATACACCCACCCTAGAAGTATAGGCTTTCTCTTTGCAAAGCTACATTAGTGACAGCCAGGTCACTTTCTAATATCTATCAATGAATACCTGTAAGGATCACAGAAATTTAGGGTTAAAAATATGCAAACACTGACCCAGTGTGAAAATGCTAGAATTATAGCATCCTTGACAGCTTTTTTCTTAATAATAATAATAATAATAATAATAATAATAATAATAATAATAATTTAATTTCTTTCCCACCTCTCCTCAAGGCTCGAGGTGCAGTTCATAAATTAAAATACAATACTATAAAATCATGAAAGTACACGCATAAGAGTTCATATACAGATTGAAAAGTCATGATTTAAAATTGACTGGGTATGCCTGCCAGAAGAGATATGTCTTTAGTGCTGTTTTAAATGCAGCTAGTGTTTTCAGCTGTCGTATGTCTTTCGGCAGGTATTTATTCCACGGTCTGGGGGCAGCAGACAAAAAAAGTCCTCTGGGAAACTGTTTCCAATCTAGTCCTGGACAGTTGGAGCAAATATTCCCAGAGGACATGAATGTACATTGCATATGTATCTCCAAAAAAGAAGAGCTCAGCACTTCCTGATACAGTCCATTCCACTCCTAAACAGCTCTTAGCATAAGAAGGATTCTCTTAATGTTGAGCCAAAATCTATTAATTTTTTCCTATTTATATATCTATATCTCCATCCATTTCCATCCACCCTCCTCCCTCTGAAATAAGTAATTTTCACTCAACATGTGAAAATTGCTGGGTCTTTAAAATTAATAGGCTTTATGAAACCTCCATGCTTAGAAGATGTCTACTTGCAACATTAAGACAAACAAAGAGTAAACTTCTCCATCATGTCCTGTTTGTAAATTTTCTAGAGATGTCTAATGTTGGAGACAAAGAGCTGGAATGGACTGATCTGGTCTGGTCTGGTCCAGAAAAATATTTCTTATTGCTTTAGATGTCTTTGCAGATACCTGTCAAAAACATTGAGCAACCAGTTCAGGGTCATGTCAACACAGAGAGGGACATTCACTAAAATGCCTCTTTCCTCCTCCAAGCGTTCATAGAGAGCAGTCAGGCAATGGATCACCTCCACCACATCCATCACACGGTCACTCGGTTGCAGCTCATGTTCATTGAAGACCTCTAAGGCTGTTGGCAGCGTTACCATGTCCACTGTTGTCCAGAGACCAGAAATAAAGAAATGGGTGACTATGAAAGACCAGACAAACAAAGGAAATTCCAACACAGCAAGAGAAAACAATGGGAGGAGTAACTCTTTCCCCCACCTTGTTGGACCATCACTTAAGGAAATATAACCTGTAACCCAGAATTATTATATACACGGTCACAGCAGTTTCTCTTCTGTTTGTTGTTATTGTTGTTAACAGTCAGCCCCAACTCGTGGTGACCTTGTGGATGAGACTTCTCGAAGCACCCCTAACCTCCACTGATTTGCTTAAGTCCTATAAATTTATGACCATGATTTATGCCCATGACCTCCCCTATTGAATCTAGCTATCCAGTGTGAGGTCCTTCTCTCTTTCTACTGTCCTCCACCTTTCCAAGCATTAATATCTTTTTGAGTGAGTCACACCTTCTCATGACGTAGCCAAAGTATGACAGCCTCAGCCTCTTCTGTACTGTGACATAGGACCTTATCACACGCGGGCCACAAAGGGATAAGAAACCAAAATAAGAATAAATCCAGTACTATACCCAAATGAACCGAAAGAGCCCCCACAATACGTAAATGACTATCACACGCAATTACCGTCATCGCGCTTTTATCGCGCTTCCAAGAAAGCGCATCCTAGACACGTATTTGCCATTCACACACAGACCCATGGGAAATAGTGCGGGGAACCATGGGTCATGACGGGGAAATGCTTCACAATACGTATTGCCTGTTCATATGCATTTCGGAATCGCGGTAAATGCGAAATGATTCCAGTTGCGCAATTGTACTTCCTAAAGAAACCGAAATTCAAAAGATCTCAATTTGTTTCGGAATCGTTCAGGGTTCTGTACGGGTTCTTAGCGGTTCTGTGCGACGTCGTGTGAACACATGGAAAAATAATACGTATCAGGACGGGATTTCATTTGGATTCATTCTGCTTTGGACCCCGTGTGATAAGGTCCATAATGTGTGAAGCAAGAACATGTATGCGCAATTCCAATGTGTGATGCTGTGTCCGACTGCTCTGCCCTGCTTACTCTTCTTTCAAGTCCCTGAGTTATTTCTACGGTCTTTCCACAATTTTTCAAGTCCTAATGTAGAGGCATGCATGTACTCATTTCAAATTTCCAATCCTATGGGCTGTGGCAGCTGTTGCATGCGTATATGTTTGCAGTTTATATGAACTGGCCCTAGTTATTTCAGGCAGAGAAAGGAATGTGAAGGGGCAGGAAGGAATCTGGAGCTTACATCGCAAGGCCTTCTGCACACGGCGCAACTTCATGGCTGTACGATAAGCCGAAAATTTGATATTGTTCAGCTCAGCTGAAAGAGATAGAAAGAAATGGAGCCATAGATTTTGCATCTTATAATATGGGACTGAGGGATCTGTGTCCCTAGATTTCTCATTTTTTTCGTTCCTGAGCACAGGTCATGCTGGCTTGGATCAATGGGAGCTGGACCCAAGAACTGTTCAGGCTATAGATTTCCCATGCATGCTACACATCCCATGTAACATAGGCAGTGACACTGAAGTGACAATATTATCTTTTTAGGAAAGTTGGTCCAGCCATTTTGCTTCCTAATTCTTTTTGTTTAGAAGTTTTTATTTTTGTTTTATAGTGCCTCTTTGGAGTTTTATGCTGCTATGTGTTCTGAGATATATATATATATATATATATATATATATATATATATATATATATATATATATATATATATATATATATATATATAACTATTATTTTGAGTGTTGTTCTTTTGAGTTTGCTTCAGGGGAAAATTGCTTTTTAAAATGGGATACAAATGATTGGCAGACTGGGGTTGGACTGGATGGTCTCTTCCAACTCTATGGTTCTATGATTCTATGAAAGAAGTAAAGAAAATCTATCAAACCAAATGCAGTCTATCATTCAGGTGTGGTCAGTTGAGATGTAAAGGTCTGGGGTGAGGGAAAAGGACCACTCCAAGCACAGTATTGTCCACCTCTCCATCTGTTTTATAGCTCTGGTTGTGCTGTCGGGACTTTGAGAGGCTATACAAACTACTTACCCAGTGTCTGATATAATTCAGTCATCTTGGGATGGTCCCAGCATGTTGTTTGTGCCTGGTGGCTAAAAGAGAACCAGGATAGGAGAAATTAAGAAATGCATAACTGCATACTTGCATATATGTACTGTGTTTATGCATGCCTTCACGTCCCTTGTCAACCTATGGCAATTCCATGAATTTCATATGGTTTTCTTATGCGAAGAACACTTAAGAGGTGGTGTGATAGGGAGTCGGGCTCACCTTCCAGTAAGCAAACGGTTAATGATATTAGGGTTAGATTACATTTATAAAGTGCAGCACTATGTACGACAGGCAGAAACCATAAGAGACAATCACTCAAGGGGATGACCTGCTTGAATGTGAAAGCTTCCAGACACTTCTACAATGAGTGGTTAAAACATACAAAAGAGACTTTGTGGACTGATGGAGGGATAGAAGAGATGTTCCCTGCCTCACCATCCCTGGTGAGGTCCAGACTCACAGCTTCCCATGAACAACCAAAGACCCACAATGCCAACTATTTGATGAGAAAAGGATTATTTAGCTAGGTCTTACATTTTCTTTCCAGCTGTAGCTGAATTAGATTTGAGACTGTTTTTGTAACTTTATAACTACAGTCGCCCCTCTGTTCTCACGGACTTGAGGTCTGAGGATTTGGATATTCACAGAGGGGTGACCTCCATTAAAATCAATGGGTGGGCCCCCACAGAGGTGAGCCCCATTCAACCTATGGGGCTTGAATATTGGCGAGTCTCTGTTTTCTCAGGGGGTGGGTGGATCCGGAACAGATCCCCCACGAAAATGGAAGGTTGACTGTACTCCTAAGTAACACCTGGAGGAGAATGCCTTGCTAATGCAAGACTTTCTCCCCACATGCCCTTCCTCAGCATGTGCAGGCATGTGTGTATAGGATCCCCATCTTCCATCGGTAAGAGACTTTCCCAACATCTCCCCTGATAAGAGTTGTTTGACAGTGGAATACACCACCTCAAAGTGTAGTGTAGTCTCCTTCTTTGAAGGTTTTTAAACAGTGGCTGGATGGCCACCTCTCGGAATTGCTTTGATAGTGTCTTCCTGCATGGATGGCCTTTGTGGTCTCTTCCAATGCTATGATTCTAAGTCAGAAGTGGGGGGAAAGTAAAGTAAAATGCCTCAATCACTTCCCATTAAGTCACTGAACTTTGGTTTCTGGTCCATTAATGGGTAGGGGAAACTGACAGAATTTGGGGAGGGGGTCTCCCTCTCCTACTCGAAAAGCCAGTGTGGTGCAGTGGTCTGAGTGTTGGATTAGGACTCCAGGAGATCATCATCTGAATCCCTATTCAACCACAGAAAACCACTGGGTGACCTTGAGCAAATCATACTTACTCAGCTTCAGAGAAAAGAAATTACAAATGCCCATGGAACAATTCTTGCCCAAAAAAAACCCGTGATAGGGATCCCATGAGTTGGAAACAACTTGAAGGCACACAACAACTCTCCTACTCAAGAACAGAAGACAGGGGGAAAGGTGGTTTGCCATTGCCTTCCTCTGAAATCTAGGCTACAGCACCCAGTATTCCTTGGCTGTCCTCCATCCAAGTACTAACCAGGTATGATCCTGCTTAACTTCCAAGGTCAGATGGGATCTGGTGCCTTCAGGTTACACTTTTGTTTTATTCAGACTTGCATACAATATAAGTGTGCACATCTCAAGAATGGGGGCAGGGATGTACAGGAAAATCCCACAGTGTAGAGGTAGAGAGCAAGCATAGGGACAAATCTTCAGATTTGTATGACCAACTATGAAATAAGTATTTGTATGGCCAACTATGAAATAGATGGTCTGACCAACTATGAAATAAGGCACTTACGAGGGTTTCAAAATGCAGATATCTTTGGTATCCTGGATTCTTTCAGTATCTCAGAAAGATCTAGACAGATCTTACTGACTAATTAACACAGGGTGAAATTGTAGGTAAGAAAGAGGAATTTAAGACCTCAGACTGCTATCATTAGAACAAGAGAAGAACTTACTTGATGTAGTATGGAACTTTATTGGGAGAAATTGCCCGTTCCCAGGGGACCTGGACTGAGGCTGCCAGGAAAAAAACACAAAAGAAATTATGAATAGAAAAGCCAATGTGTATCTCACAAGTGATGTAATTTTAACTATTTATCAGTGACAGTGCTCTACTCAAGACTACTCTCAAATTGTGTCTCTGAAAAAGGAAATAATTGTCCATATTTTGTTCTCGGTTTTTGCTTTCTGAATAGTATTTTCTTAGTGCAAAGTTCATTCTCCAGTGTTCAGCCCTTCCCTAAATTTCCTAGAGAAAAGGTGGGCAATTCATGACTTTCCAGATATTGTTGGACTACTGCACCCATCAGTCCCAACCTGCTTGGCCAATGCTCAGAGACAATGTGAGTTGCAGTCTCATGTCTCTAGTGAACATTCATGTGAATGTCTACATATGATCAGCAAAGCTCCATACCATGCCCAGATTGTCAATTCTTGCTTTGCAGAGGAATGTTTTAATATTTTTGATAACTATTGATAATCATAGGAAGATCAGGTGATGGTTTTATGAAAATATATTGTGACTTGCAAGGAAATTTACTTGTAAGGAGAACATGCAGGTGTGTATTCACAATACCACCCTCCTCTTCCAGCCTAAGCTGTGTTTTCACTCATCATCTCAGGATTTTATTGTCTAATTTTGCTACATACTTTTTGACAAGGCTCAAAACACACTAACGGACAAGAGGAAGGACAAAGAAAGAACAGCAATTTCCGCATGACAGCCCTTTGAATTTGGACATTTCATTTACATACATGAGAGAAAGTGCTGTGATCCTGGCCCAAAGTCCCGATGGGCGTCCTGAAGGTGCTTCAGCCGGTCATTGATGGAGACCTATACAGAGATTGGAAATACCAGATTAAGCAGCAGAAATGGGTAGCATTTCATGCTATGTGTGTGGATATGAGACAAAGAGATTATGCATGTATAATAATAATAATAATAATAAAGTTTATTTGTATCCCGCTTATTGCCAGACAATCCAAGCGGCTTACAATAAAACCCATATAACATATGTACTTGAAACAGTCTGCTGCAACACTGAATCCCCCACCTAAGATTTAAAGCACCCAAAGAAATATGGTAAAAGCTTTAAAATACAGTTAAATTAGATGTCCTTAGTTCACTCCCCACCCAATTTTCAGAGCTGGAGCTTTGGAAAGCCCTACTGCTTCAAGTAGAATGAGGGAAACTTCTCCCACTAAAGTAGACCAAGAACAACATCATTTGGACAAACATAATACATGTATTGCCTCTTGTCATTTTTACCATGGAAGGAGAATGGGAAATTCCCATTTTGCTTCTACGATTGGAATTGCAGGGGCTAGGGAGGTTAACATATCAAAATTTACACAAGCTACTCATTGGGCTCCTCCTCTGTTGATTTGCCTTATTTTTCCTTGACTGTTACCACATGCTAACATTTGTCTCAGACTCCAGTGTTCAACCGATAGTAGGGTTTGTTATATCAGTCTCCAAGTCTAGTTCCAGTTTTAAGGATTCCCAGAAAAATGCCTCTAGTAGATTCCCCCATTCTTGGTCAAATTTGCCTACTAAATGAAATGGTAGATCTGCATGCTTTTAAAATGTATGGCCAAGTACAGACTAACTGGAAGATTCAGGGACTTTCAGTACAAAAAGAAATGGCCCTGGCATACACTAGAAACTTCACTGATGGGCATCTTACAGACCCAGTCGCCTACATGGGACAGGGACAGTATCATTAGCAGGGGTCCCTATTAGTTTGTTTGGGACTGGTACCAGTCCTGTTCCAAGTGTCTTGAACTGGTGCCAGCCCTCTTTGGGACTGGTGCCAGCCCTATTCCAAGTGTCCTCACCTGCAGCTGTTTCCAACGTGTGTTGATCTGCTCCAGGGAACGAGAATTTTCCATGGACAGGTGAACATCTGAGATTGCAAGCTGATGGGCAAGATCATTCACCAGCTTCACGCCATCCTTCATAGGTGAGAGCTCCTCTTTGAACAACTGGAGAGTCATCATACCCCAAAGAAAGAAAGTAGCAGGACAGAAGCAGAGAGACAGAAACAAACCACAAGTACATGAACTGTCCAGGGGTAAGCAGTCTGGATGGCCTCCAGATGTGTCAGACCACTGCCCCCACACTTCCTAATCCTTGGCACAGCTGGATGGAACTTGTGGAAGTTGTAATCCCAAACATGTAGATCCACGATATTGCCTCCTCTAACTCTTTCACAGTCTGGAAGTGTGAGCAATTAGAATTGACTACACTCAGCCCTTCATGCTGAACATGGTGGAAGAATTTCTAAGGGGAAAATAATTTATATACCTTTACCTTTATACTAGACATCCCTGAGCCACCCGTGTTAGCTTCCAACAACCCTGTACCACCTTTCTAGAAATAATCTCCAATTTTGCTTCTGTTTTTACTTCCACACAACCTGACATTTTAAGTTAAAGGAAAATTCTAGGGGCCTTATTGCACTTGATAAATAGTGCTGTTTTGAAAGGTGCAATGCAAGTGGGCCAGTTCTTTTCTCTAACACACATTTGGGAAACTTCCTAGTATTGCGGCTTTTGTTTGCATTAAAAACAGCGTTTGGTACTACCCAAGTACCACTACTTTTCCTAGTTTGCACATACAAAAAGATTCTCCCCACTGAAATATAAATCATAAGCAGTTTGCCTTTAAAAGAGAGTTTTCCCCCTTATATTTCCATATATGTTTGTGTGCCCTCCCCACAGATTAGGCTAGATCAAACCTAACCATCAGTGGCAGATGAAAGTCAGCAGCTACCAATCTAACTATCTGATACGTATCTATTCCCAGGAAGCAATTAGAATGTTTGAATACAAAAACAGCCAGAAAGAGACCTAGCAAA
This sequence comes from Phrynosoma platyrhinos, assembly GCA_020142125.1. Taxonomy (NCBI): domain Eukaryota; kingdom Metazoa; phylum Chordata; class Lepidosauria; order Squamata; family Phrynosomatidae; genus Phrynosoma; species Phrynosoma platyrhinos. Next base: position 17,164,506 of record CM034705.1, on the reverse strand, counting down.
ATAAATTATTTTACTAAACCGTAAGACTGTTTTGGCTTTCTTTTTTAGTCTCTCTAGGTGTGCATGTGTGAACCACTCACACACAAAAGCACTGTAGCATTCTGGAGACAAAATGGGGCTGGAAAAGCAAGCGTAGGGGGTATTGAGTAAAGTTTTGGCTTCCAATAAGTGGGGCAGGGGAAAGTGATCATTTGGAAAAGGATTTAAAACTTTCTCGTGGTTACAAACTGAAATGTTGACCTCTTCTCCCCCTTCTCCCCTGAATGTTTCCCCATCCACAGCATGCCCACTATCCCCCTTTCAAAGTGGAATTTAACTTTCACACTGGAAAAAAAACTAGGATAGCTGTGGGAAAGGTGGTTATTAACAATTCTGAGGCAAGTAAAAAGAAATTATTTGAAGATGGTCATGGATGGGACAAGAGCAGGACAATGGTGATGTTATGTGGTGAGGCAGAGGCACGAATAGCACCGATCCGTCACTATGATACTACAGCATCATAGTACGATAAGGTTCTGATTCCCATTATTCCCTGTTACTATGCTAAGACTGAAACAAGCTGAAAGCAAAGCATCGTGTCTCACCCTGAAATACAAATAGTGAAAAATGAGTCCACTTTAAGGGTTAGGGTTAGGGTTAGGGAATCAGGGGAACTGTATTTTATTGTGGCACCAGAGCTCTCTGACAGAGAAGGCTCAATGTCTCAGAAAAATAACAATTCCCATGATTCCCTAGCACTAACCCTTACCCTTAAAGTGGACTCAATTTGCACTATTTCTGGCAGTCTGCAAAGGCCCATATGTTTTTATATGTATAGGAGTAAGAATTGTTTGGCACTCTAGCAGGGCAGGAATTGTTGAACTGCAGTTCCCAACATTCCTCACTATTGGATATACTGGGAGTTGCAATCCAGCACGTCCACACAATTCCTACTTCTGATATATATACACACATTTAAAAATTGTGCTTGACTGTTCACTACAGGGAAGAGTTTCATATCATTCAATAGCTTGCACACAGCACTGTGAACACTGACAGTCCCAAATAATGGTGTGATTTTGCCAGCACTGTGCATTCCAATAGGTTAGAGCTACTCATGGGAATACAAGGTTACTGGACTATGAACACTAAATATATCAACATAGCTTCCATCTGCCTGGCCTCCCTTTCCAGACCATGGATCAGTCCAAGCTGAGGCTGCAAACAAAGGCTACCTTGGTGGCCTGGATATGCTCTGGCAAAGAGTCAATGAAGAGATCTCCAATGGGTTCCCATGTCTCTCGTACACTTTCAGCTTGGTTGAGGGTGGTGCTGAGCTCCTCCATGGTCCCCTTTATTTCCAGCAACTGCTCAAGGGTCCTCTCAATGTGACGGTGCTGGTCAACACACCGGGCAGTGAGTTTTTCCCACAACTCACTGGCCACAGTGGCCTGTTTCCACACAAAACGGCTGATGTTCTGGATCCGGTGCCTTGGGGAGACATCTGGGAATAGAGTGGCAATATCAGGGAAGACTACCAGCAAACAAACAGCCCTGACACAATTTCCTTTGGAGGAAAGAGAAGCAAAAGCAAAAGAGAATGAAGACCAAAAGTGGTTATAAAGGAGAATCCTGTGGGGTTGTACAACTGGTAACAATGATACATATTACATACATTCCTCCCACCACCACCACAGATGTTGGAAAGGCTTGAGGGACAAAAAAGGCCTGAGAAAAGTTACGTTTTGGACTACAACTCCCAGAATCCACAAGCCAGCATTGACAATGGCATGCTAGATGAAGTATTGTAGGACTTGTGATCCAGAAAGGTAATGTTTCTCAGCTCTGATAAGGAGTACATTGTCTCCATTGGAAAGCAGGTGGCTTTGTATACAGAATGTCCCACTCCCAAAGACAAGGAAAAATGCTCAGTAGCTACAGAGTACTGACTGATGGTTATGAGGAGGGGAATGGGACATCCTTGAGGAGATCGTGGCTGGATGGTTGACTGGGACCTTAACTAGGAGCCCTCCACACTGTAAAATGTTATTACACATCCTTCTCATAGTAATGAATAGTAACTGCTAAGACTATGAGCAATGAAGTTTTCTTCTAGAGTACTAAATACAATTGCTAGTCACAAACAGAATAAACCTAATCAATTGCTCAGTGGTGAGTCAAAATCCATGTAAATCTCATTTATTCAATGGATCCACATTAGTCTGAAAGGATAACTGGATTTAGGCCAGTTTCTCCTATCCTTTTTCAATCTGCTCTAAGAACATATGTTCCTGGACTGACCTTCCCAATACTGATTAACAGTAATTGCCTTCAGATGCACCTGACTATTCAAATAGTTCTTTGGTGCTATCCTAAAAGAGCGCATGCTTTTGTCAAACTATGACCTCAACAGATTTAATCCCTATGATATTTCTTGCAAGGTCAGTTGTGTGCCCTTAATGGTATTAATATAATCGCAGGGAATCCAGGACTGAGAGATTATGGGACCTAGTCCAAGTGGCTTGAAGAACCAAGCTAGAAGCAAATTAACCCTGTCCAACGATCTGGCAATCTCTTGTGGCACTGACTGAACAAAAACAGAAAAGACAGTTGAAAAATGCAGAGTGAAAGATGTGCACAACTTCAAACCTTTGCTGTTGGAATTTGAATCTTCCACTTCTTCAAATGGGTGCTGAGTAAGGAAGGCTTGAGCTGACTCCAAAACTGAGTAAATGTATGGGCCCCGGGACTTCACTTCTTCCATGAATGCCTATGTTGGGGACAGAGAATCAGGGATGTTAGAGTAAAGTACAAAGCCATTGCCATAGGAAATGACACACAATCATTACCAGCTTCAGGATTTGGGTGTGCGCAGATGAACGTTCAGTCCAAACATTGAAAAGAGAAGACATGCAAACTAAGAGTATCTGCTTTTACACATTTCCTAAAAGTAGCTGATTGCTACACTGGGGAAAAAGCCTTCCACAACCTGGGAGCAAAGCCCTCTTCCACATACTCATCAAGAGGTGGATGATAGTATTCTCAAGAGGAACATTCCTGAAGATCTTAATGTTTGGACAGGTTCATAATGAGACAGGTCATCACTGAGCTAGTCAGGTTTTCAAGCCATTTCCATCTTTAATGGTTCAAACCTTGAATTGGTTAGCTGCCAATTTTTGCATGAAATGAACATCTTGGACACAAAGATCAGCCCCAACTCTAAACAATCTCTCAGTTAGCACATGGTTTCATGTAGATGTTAAAAGGAATGGGAAAAAGACTAAACCCTGAGAGACCCCACAGGCCACTGGCTAAGGAGTCGAGCAGGAATCGCCTGGCATCACTCTCTGAGAGCACCCTCCAAGAAATCATGAAGCCACTGTAGAATAATACCTCCAAGCCACATTCTAGAGAGGCAACTCAGAAGGATACCATATTGATGGTATCAAAAGGTGCTGAGAAGTCCAGCTGAACCAACAGGGACACATTCCCCCTATCCAGATCCCTGTATAGCACATCCACTAAGGCAACCAAAGCTGTCTCTGTCCCATAACCAGGTCTGAAACCATACTGAAATGGATTTAGATAATCCGTCTCATCCAGGAAACCCTGCAGTCGAGAAGCCACCACACAGTTTAGTATTCTTGCTCAAAAATGGAAGGTTGGAGACTGGCTTGTAGTTATTTAATATAGTAGGATCCATGGAAGGTTTTCCCCCAGAAGAGATCTTACCACAGCCTCCTTCAGGTGTGCTGGGACCCTGCCTTGTTGTAAAAGGGAACTTTCTCAGCAAGTACTCCTCTAGCTTGTTTAATTAGCCAGGAAAGCCAAGGGTTTTGAACACATGTGGTGGCTCTCACCTCTCCACATAGTACCCAAGTCTAGTCCAAATTATTTTGGTACCCAAAGCAGAAAATCTAAGGGGCTATGCAGACGGGCAGCTCTGGGCCGCCCCTGATAGCGACGGATCAAGGTTGCGGCAACCCCACGCTGCAGCTCCGATCCTCCCTTTTCCCACCCCTAAAAGTGCCGCTGCTTTTAGGGGTGGCAAAAGGCCACCCTAAGAGCTGGCGCTGCAGCTCTTTTGCACCCTTTCGGTGCAGTGTCTACACGCTGACCCAGGAGGGTGTCCTGACGCTGCGCACTGTGCAAACGGACGCACGCCGTCAGGACGGTGTCAGAGTGGGGTTGGGGCAACCAGCATGTGACTGCCCCGCCCCAACTCCACCCCCAGGCCGGCCCTTTAAGCCGGTCTGCAACGCCCCATAAGCTCCTTTCCTGATGACCAATACACAATAATATCATGTTAATGATTAATATTTCACTGTCCATTTATGAGATTCCAAATCAGTGACTTAAAATGGCTGTTGATATGGACAGCGCATACCGTATGCCTCTCCTTCTCTTGCTGCACCAGGAGGACATCCCCACGGAGTGGCAGCTGGGCAGAGAGCTCCTCATCTTTCTGACTGAGCCAGTCTATGATCTCCTGGAGGGGAATCTGTAGCTTGCCACTGTGGTCTGAGAAGGCCTCCAGGCGTGCCCTAAGGGGGAAGAAAGAGAAGCAAAGGGAAAAGGACAAAGGAGATTAGATAATGGCTTTGAGAGTCGAGTTATGAAATGCAATGCTGACAGAGTAGAAAACATTCATCAGCTCCAAAGCATCATGATTTGCCTGTCAGTTTTGAAATTCAAAGCATGGTTCGCATTCCAGACTGCAGTTAGCACAAGCCATTACTCAACATGCCTTAAATGAGCCAATATGTACCAGGTGACAAGGAAAACAAAGGTTTTCTACCCTAATAGCTCTCTAGAAAGGACAACCTGGAAGACTCTGGGAGACTCAATACAGGAACTACCACCTATGCTACCCACAGGCTATTACTGGCCTGATCATTCATGTGCTTCAACACCATCTTTATAACAGCCACATAGGCTTCTGCAGCACATCAGCCCAGTTGGACTAAGTCATCCAAGGCACCATAGAGTAACCAACTTACTCTATATAACTGCTGCTGGAGGGCTAGCTTTTCATAAACCCAAGAAACTAGTTCAGACTACTGCTCAATATTGAGCTACTATCAGTGGTTTTCAATCTAGGATCTCCAGAAACCTTGACCGTTGGTTCGGACAGCTGAAATCTAATAACAGTTGGAGACCCAGGTTTGGGAACCTCTCATCTACAATAACTGGCAGCGTCTCTTCAAGGTTTCAGACAAGAACCTCCCCAAGTCCTTTTAGGCAATTCTGAGGGCTGAAGCTTGGCTCCTCTGCCTTAAAAGAATGGACTCTCCCCCCCCCCAACATCTCTCATTTTCTTTGCTGTGGAATCTAAACTCCTAGAGCTTTGAAAAAGTTTTTTGGTCTACAGCTCTAAAAAATTGGCCATGCTAGATAAGGGATTCTGGAAGTTTTTCACAAATAACTCTTTTGGCCCAATCTTCTACCTCCAACACTTTTGAACCTGGTCTGCCTGAGCTGGGACTGGACTCAATCAATCCACATCCATCTTCAAACTTGATCAAGGCCTGACATAGTGTAAGCAGGACTGGCTTTGCCCATTTGTGAAAGTTCTCCCTTGTGCAAAGTCCTCCTTTACATTTGATCATCCTAAGTGGGTTATCAGAATCCTTAAGAATTATCATGGAATTTCAGTTTCTCCATGCCAAGATAAAACAAGGCCCTTTAAGCCAAGCATCTGCTGTGCATCTCACCGAAGGTTGTGTGATTTCTTTTTAATCTCATTCCAGCAAAGATTCATCTCCAGAGGCATCTGTGGCCCAATGGCACCGTTTGGAGGCTTTTGGCTCACACAGGCTGGTGCAGAGGCATCTTGGGGTGTTTTAACCTAAACATAAACACGAGATGCATCAGGATCCAGGGATGGAGACACACGTAGTCACTACAGGTCGACAGGGAAACATTGACTTTCATCCTGGTACTTTTGTCTTTCCCCTGAGAAGGAACACAATTTATTATCAGTGAGTTTCATAGAGGGGTACGGAACAGACTGTAGTTGCCTGAAGTGTCCTTACAGATAACATCATCCACACTACCCAATATAAGTAAAACGCTACCAAAGGAAAAGACCTTTTATAATTTAGGACACTTTAGATAGTGGGTATATAGTTATCAATTGACAATTGGTGCCAAACTGTTGGGATTTTAAAACTCCAGAGTGCTGACAGTTGAAAAGAGATCTAGTGTGTGAGTCCTTTGTGAGAGATTCGAGTTCAAGGGTCTCCACACATATTTGGTGTCACGGTGGCACACAATGTAAAGCAGTTAAAGAGATTTGGCAGTGACACGTTGTCACTCCAACACATAATTGGTGGCAGCTGGTGAAAAAGTAATAGTGGTCACTACATATTGGTGGCAGCTGGTGAGGTAGTTGCCAAGACGTCACATAATTGGTGGCAGCGGTGGGATCAGATAAGGAAGGAATCACCACTGGGTCCTGGTCCTGAGTTAGTGTCTCGCCGTCACCATGTCACATATTGGTGCCAAGCAGTGGAGTTTAAAAGACCCATTGTGCTGTTATCTGAAAAAAGTAGTGAGACAGGGTTTGCCTCATCACAATAACTCCATACACTAAAGTAAGAATCGTCCAAGCCATCATATTCCCTATCACCATGTATGGATATGAGAGCTGGACAGTGAAGAAAATCGATAGAAAACAAACTCATTTGAGAGAATGTGGTGCTGGAGAAGAGGGCTGAGAATACCATAGATGGCCAAAAAGACAAACAAATGGGTCCTAGAACAGATCAAACCTGAACACTCTCTGGAAGATGATCAAATTGAGGCAGTCATACTTTGGCCACATCGTTAAAAGGCATGAATAACTGGAAAAGACAATAATGCTAGAAAAGATAGAAGGTAGCAGAAAGAGAGGAAGGCCACACACCAGATGGTTGGACTCAATAAGACAGCTGAGCCTGGAGGACCTGAGAAGAGCAGTGGAGGATAGGTGCGCTTGGAGAGGTCTCATCCATCGGGTGCGCAAGTTGAAATTAACTCAAGGTCAATTAACAACAACAACAATCAGATTGTGACCTACTTTGGGAAAAAGGCAGGATTTTTAAAAAAAATCAAATAAATTCAAATTTAAACATTAAAATAAAGTTATGTAATTCTCTAAACCAGGGGTAGGCAACCTAAGACCCGGGGGCCGGATGCGGCC
>CM034705.1:17143688-17154598 GCA_020142125.1 Phrynosoma platyrhinos | reverse complement strand
AAAAGGCAGTCAAGACGGATCTCTTCTGGCAGGCCTTTCCAGATTAATATACCCGGCCTTTCCAGATTAATACATCCGGCCTCGAGACCTGAGACTTCATAATCTCTCCTATGAATATCCAATAACTCCCTGAGCAGGGGTATTGTCTGTTGTATTGTTGTAGTGTAATTTCTGGTTGTATGAAATGTTTTTATATAAAACTTTTATATTACTGGTTGATTTTATTGTTTTAAATTGAATCGGATTTAATAATTTTTTAAGGGGGGAGGAGGGAATCATATTGTTTTAGAAGCTATGTATTTTATTATTGCATATTGTTGTTCACCGCCCGGATTGGTTCGCCATAGGGCGGTATACAAATAAAAATTATTATTATTATTATTATTATTATTATGTACTTTTTCACAACTTGCTTGTGGATTTCCCAGAGGCAAGCGGCTGACTAATATCAGAGGCAGCGTTCTACTGTAGATTGGTCAGCATTTGAGAAACCATTTTCATTTTTTACACTATAGGTACCAGAATCCCCTAGACAAAATTGCCAGTGCAAGATGCACATTGTGATTTTGGAAACCTTCCAAGCTCTGAAGTGTTATCCATCAAGCAGTTTATATGTTCTCTTATAAGGGTGCACTCCAGAGGCTGGAAAGCAATGCTGCTGAGTCTTTTTATTAAAGAAGAAACCCCTCTGCAATATTATTTGTGCTGTCCCTGGTCTCCCCTTCTAACTAATTAGCTTCTAGTTCTCCAAGGCAATGTAGCATTTACTGCCTTCCATTAGTAACCATCAGCCCCAAGGGCTTCGCAAGTGACACATATCAGGCATCTTAAAGATCCTTAATGGAAAAGGCACCCAAAGGAAATGTCAAAAAGGAAAAAGCTACTCAGCAACAGGGTTTCATAGTTTGGAGCCAGAGTCAGAAGAATTCCTTCACTATGAAACACCCCTTCCCCATTTATTCCTGCAGGGGAAGAATCAATTTCTAAGATCAGTTTGCTTCTTGTTGTCTTTTTTAAAAAAGAAGAAGAAGAAGCCAATTTTTAAGCTTCATTTTGGTTTTCCCTGAAACGTACACAATCATGGGGTTAATTCTCTCACGTCTACGAATCCTAGGGAGAAAAATCAGCTGCTAAAGTATTTCATTTGTAATAGATTGGGCTGAAAAGTTTTCACCAATTGAAATTTAGGAATGAAAATAATAATAGTAATAATAATAATAATAATAATGGAGCAGCTGCTTTTTTTCCACCGAAAGAAAACGTCAACAGCATCAGGAAGCTTTGTGAATGTTCTGTGTTGGAGGATTCAAATTTGAGGCGGCCTCGCTCAATTCTGAAGGGAGTACAAGTTTCACACCTGGAAAAGCTATCAGCCCAGCAGAAGCACCATTGTCAGCATTCATCTAATCTGACACAGCGAAGCACAGCTCAGCTGAGGTTGCGTTTGTGTGTCACTCACAAGACAAGCTTTTAATTTTACAGCCTTCCCCCCCCCCCCCCCCGAACTCGCTCCCCTGATGATCTGTGAAACATCAAAAGACACACATATGAAAAGTCAGGCAGCCACAAAAGGAAACTTCAAAAGATGAGCACCAAGAGATGAGCATCATAAATCATTCACACTACTGCATCTGCTGCATCTTGCTACAAGACAAGAGAGAGTAGGGGCCTTTTCATGCACTGATTCTCACAATGCCAAAGTAGGTTAGCACCCTCCTCTCTCAGCCAGAAACAATGGCTTTAGACTGGGCTGTTTACAGCCGAGTGACAGACAAAACTATAATTCTCCTGGTGTCCAAAACCTGCCGCTATGTGTAGCCAAGGGGAGAGATCAACTTGTGCAAGATATTCACAACTCACCAAAAACTGCAAGATATCACAGCTGTGAAATGAAATGACCAGAGAGGCAAAAGTGGTCTTCCTCATTCCTCCCCAAAATCAAGTATGCAAGGTCCTGAGGTGGGGGAAATCCAGTATTCCTACCATCTCTCAAGAATAGAGCCAAGCATATAGTGTTGCAGGCATGTCCAGCTGACTCTTTTTCTCATTCTGGACTCCCATCCCATCCAGACCAGGCCCATGTGAACTGCTTTATTTTTAGATCCATGCATGGCACGCACCTGCCTTGGCGGGCCAAGTTTCCCTTACCTGTGCAGGAGTGAGGCTCCCTGGCAGGACTCCATGAGAAAGGGGATGCTGAGCACCCTACCTCCAAAAGCCATCAAAAAAGAGAGAAAGAAGACAAAAACCAAAACCGTAGCCACAGGCAGGAGGGCAGAGAAGGAAGGGCAGGCAGAAAGGGGCGGCTTGCTTGCTGCTTTCTCTGCTGATCCCCCAGGAATCTGCAAGGGGGTGGCAAGAGCAGCCCCTCTCCAGCCTGTGAATCACAGCTTTTGTCTATCTGGAATTCCAGCTCTTTCCAAGCAGACTGGTGCTTTCAGGCTGGCAGGGAGGTGTGTATGTGTGTGGGAGAAGCAGCTGCCTGAGCGAGAGGGAGGCAGAATGTCATAGGCAGGGTACTGCCTTCCCAGCATGGACTTGTGACAGTCGCGCTCGGCTCCATGATGCTCGGATGAAAGGGAAAGTCAAGCCAAGAGAGGAACCGTAATATAAAAAAATGAGAGTAGATGAATGGCACGACTGGACCAGGCCAAGCGGTTTCTGTAGCTTAGACCTTGCAAAAGTTCCACTTATGGACCACAACTCCAAGTCAACTGTAATTAAAAAAAGGACCATTTGCAAACTCTGATCTAGCCCACTTTCAACAGCAAACAGCCAAATGTTTAAGGACACTCACCAGCACAGCACACCATAATCATATATTATATGCCTAGTGGCCAAGGCTATGTCTCCCATCTCTCCACTACAAAGGCCATTCATGTCTCCAACACACTGGCCTCCATACAACAATAGGACTGCTGCTCAGTAAGATCAGAACCAAGCCGTACATCATTTTTATTTTAATTTCTTGGGCCCTTTGGCTCTCCAGAGACATGAGCCAGCAGAAACCTGGACTCTGAGAGACCAGAGATCAAATCCCTGCTTAGCCATGGAAACCTCTGAGTGACCTTCGATAAGTCAAAATCCAAAATGCACAAGTAGTGATCCCTTTATGGGCAAATCGCACTATCTCAGCCTAAGAGGAAGGCAATGGCAGAAACCTCCTCAGAATTAACGCTGTCAAGAAAATGCTATGATAGGGTTGGTATAAGGTGGAGTCAATTTGAAAGCACAAAACAACAAAAACTTACCTCTCTCTTTAGTCTCCTGGAAGTAGAATTCAAACACTTTAATTTATTATGCTTATCTTTCAATACCTTAAATGTTCCACAAATAAAGCACATAAAAGTGGCAACACCTGTTGGATGGAATCTTTGAATTAAAGATGCAGTTACCCTTCAGAGATTTTTAACACTTTTCTTCTCTACCCTGGATAGGCTGGAATGCAATTTATTTTAGCAATAAACCAGAATAGCCAAAAACCAGATTTAAAACACACAGGAATGCAATACACAAAATACAGAAAGGCAACAAGTTAGTTATAACATTAACTAGATTATCTATAGAAGTGATTGAAGAAAGGATGGCAATTCTAAAGAAATGAACTAGACTGTGGTCTCCTTGTCCTTTGCCTCCTCCGCACAGCAATTACAGGTATAGAAGCCCTGTTTATTTTTGTATTTGGCCAAATATTGATTCCAGATTTTGGCGAGTCCTGAGGCAAGAGTCGCTGAGAAGACGTACCTCGTCCTATTCTTGATGCCCATTCATTTGATCTGTTTCTTTCTGGGCTCAGTTTGTAGGGAGAGCTTGACACAATGGAAAATGTTGCTCTTTCTCCTCATTATGGTCATTGCTTGCATGCTCAAGGAAAGCAGGTGAATAGATCGTGGCAACAAGGAAGAGTAGCAAGAGGGATAAAAATGTCCAGAAGCGGACAGCTCCTTTTAGGGTATGGACCTTGGTAGGTGCCCAGCAATCCTAGTCCCTGACATCAGCTTGGGCCCAGCTCTCCAACCCCTGCATTCTTCAAATGATCTCCTATCATATGTGTCCATGTGTAAATTCTTGGAATTTAATTCCTGAAAGTTTTTGACACAGGAATAAAAGCAGAGAAGACTCGCGTAGCAGGACTAACCATCCCTGGCAGCTGAGGCTCCTTGGAGTCCAGCTTCTTTGCTGGGAAAGCAGAAATTCCTGGACCTTGGCACACCCTTCAACACTGGAGAAAGAAGAAAGTGTCTTTGTTTCTGCCAAGAGGATTCCGTTCCCGTCACCAACAGTCTCCCACAGATTTTTGCCTCTAAGTCAGTCTTTCCATGCTGGATCCCACCTACAGATGCAGGATGAAAAGGCACCCTCTTTTTCTCCATCTCTGCCTCCCTGTCTGTTTCCATCAGCCGATCTCCTGCACTTTTGCATGCCTGGCAATCGCTTCTGACTTCTTTCTGTCCCTTCCCAGTTATGACATTGTTGTTGTTGCTGCTGCTGTTGTTATATTTATTTGTATCCCACACTTTCCCCAAAACTGGGACTCAAAGTGGCTCACAATATTAAAAGACAGTACAATTAAAAACCTAGAAAAGCGGTACATTAAAATAGACCAAATTGTAAAATAGATTGCATTATTATTATTATTATTATTATTATTATTATTATTATTATTATTATTATATTTATTTATATTGATATTTTATATATACTCTTCCAGAACAGAAGAGCTGCTGAAGAGAACTTAGAGCTTCCTTTTGAACCTGCCATCCGTTGGCAGCATTGGACTATAACTCCCATCAGCTTGGCCACATGGCCATGTTAGTTGGGATGGTGGGGTGCTCTAAGGAGTTTATCACACAGGGGGAATTGGGAGTTTAAACAAGGATTAGCCTGTGAAAATCGCACATTTGACATTAAAACGTGCTTAAAATTACATTTAAATTTTAAATTTAATTTAGACATTTAGAATGGGGAGGGTGGCTATGAAAGACCTAGAAAAGATCCTAAAATGCAAAGACATACAACTCAGCACCAAAGTCAGAATCATACAAGCCATTGTATTCCCTATTATCATGGATGGATGTGAGAGCTGGACAGTCAAGAAATAAGATAGGAGGAAAACCAATGCATTTGAGATAATATGGTGCTGGAGAAGAGTGCTGAGGATCCCATGGACAGCCAAAAGGACAAACAAATGGTCCTAGAGCAGATCAAGACAGAAACCTCCCTGGAAGCCAAGATGACAAGGCTTAGACTATCGTACTTTGGACACATCATGAGAAGGCATGAATTGTTGAAAAAGACAATAATTTTAGGAAAGCTGGAGGGAAGTAGAAAGAGAGGAAGGCCACATGCCAAATGGATGGACTTTACTAAAGAGACCACCAATATGAGTTTGCAGGAGCTGGGCAGAGCAGTAGAAGACAGGGGGGCCTGGAGATGTCTCATCCATAGGATCGCCATGGGTCAAGATTAACAAACAAACAAAAAATGACATTAACACAAGTGCCATTATCCCATGAAGAACCAGGGAATATCCAGGCAAGAAACAACAAAAAAGTAATTCATGGGAAAATTCTGTGAATGAGTTCTGTTGTTTCTTGCCTGGTTCTTCACGAAATAATGGCACTTTAATCATGTTTCATCTCAACGTCATGTGAAAACCATTGCGCAATTGCAGGTTAATCACAGATTCTGCACGGGATAACAGCGCTTTGTGCGCTGATGTTGTGTGAAAACCATTTGCACAATTGCAGGTGAATCATAGGGTAATCACCATTTATACTTCCAATTTTCTCCCGTGTGATAAACTCCTAAGTTCAGCACATCTGAAGAGAGCTGGATTGTAAAAAGACAGCTTAAAGAAGAGGGCACAACTTCCTTATGGTCTTAAAACAAGGATAGAGAACCTTAAAACAAGGATAGAGAACCTTAACATGCACAGGAGAACCGTGATTGCTCCGGTGGGATGAAAATGCCCTCATCACATGCTCAAAAGCACAAGTCATAATGAGTGTATGCACTCCACTGTCACAGCTCTAAAACTTGGAAGCATTATTTTTTAAACTATAACTTGCTACATAGAGTAGCCAGCATCACCATGCTAATGGGGCAGGGGTTCTGGGAGATGTAGTCCAAAGCAGTAATATTTCCAAGCTCTGGTGTCCACTCAACCTGCTTCTTCTTATGCTATTTCCATTATCATTCCTGTCTAGAATTGAGTCCTGGCACTGAAAATGAGTTCTAGATCAATCATAATGATTCACATTCATAAACCATATTCCAGTGTTTATCATTTTCATGCAGGATCTGCACAACAGACCAATTATATATATAGACAGAATATGCAATCCATTGTATTTGCAACTACTTGCAATTACAGGCGGACTGCAGGTCAGCGAGGCAAGTAGTTGCAAAACCAATGGACTGCATATCGTGTCAATTTAAAAAAAAAAATATATATATATATATATAATATATATATATAGTTCCCAAGCCGGACTGCTCAAAGGGCAAATGGTGTGCTTGAGCAGCCTGGTTGCTGAGGGGCAGAGGAAGGCTGAGTTGCTAAAGTCGCCCCACTTGGTGCCTGGAACAGCCCTGTCTTCGCCATGTTGCCGCTTGCATCATCAATGATGCGCAGATGATTGACATGCATTTTGAAGTGGCGCAAACTAGTGAGAATGACAATCATGCCAAAAAAGAAGCGATTACAAGGGAATAATGAAAAGATCAGCTTTCATAGTGGGAACGACGGACCTTTTAGAATCGATTCACTGACACGAAGCAAAGGTGAATTGCAAACTGGTTTAAATGTAAGTGGGAATGAGCCCATAGTAGCACCCCTAAGGCTTGGCAGCTGCCTGATGGGGAGAGTCTGAAAAATAGCTCCTTGCATCTTGTCCAAAACAAGACTTGGGTTACATGCATATATATCACTAGCAGGATTCTAACTCATATCTCCTTCCTTGCAGTTTCCCAGCACTGGTTCTAGTCCAGCCCTCTGGAGCAACAGAGAATAAACCAATCCCATCTTCTATGTGATAGACTTTCAGATATTTAAAGACAGCTCTACCCCCTGCCCCAATCTTTATCTCCAAGTAGAACATTTCCAGTTCTTTCAAATATTCCTTCAGGGACTGATTTTTTTTTTTTTAAGGATTTCAAACTGAGGAAAAACAAATAGTCAATTTTCCATATTATAAATGGCCAGAAGAACTCTGTATGAGGAGGACATCATGTTTCAATTGTCCCTTTATAAGCATTTTGGATAGCTTCTTCCAGGAGCCTATATAGCTTTGTCTTCTGCTAATGCTTGGCCTTCACTTGGTCTCTATCTTTGCAGGATGATGTGACTGAGAAACTGGGGAGTACATTCTGGCCTGGCCATGTCAACCCACTGGGTGGCCTTGGGTGAATCACACTCTCTCAGCCTCAGAGGATGGCAAGGACAACCCCCCTCTGAAGAAACTTGCCAGGAAAATCCCACGATAGGGTCACCCTAAGTCAGAAACTACGTGAAGGCACACAACAAAAACAAACATAAGGAGGGATTAGAGTCGAATCTAATAAGCCACTATTGTCCAAGGACAAGTTCTTGCAAAGAACAATAAGAACTGGGTGCCAGACCACTAAAACCAGTGCAATGAATGAGTAGTGTGTGTCTAACAGAGAACAAACAAGACTGACTGAGAGTGAAGTGCACTCAGACCAGAGGGCTCTGGCTTATTTATTTAACTCTGCAAAATTGCTTGAGGAGAGCTCAGCACAGACCAGAAGAACCAGCATGGTGTTGCACATCATCAGCCTGGGGTGTCTTTACTTGTTGTTTCACAGGACTCTGAACAACAAAATGGAGGCATGAGTTGCTCTGTAGGACGTAGCTTTAGGTAATGGATTTGCCTTAACATCTGTAAAATTTGCCTGTTAGTAGATACATCTGTTAAGCCTTCATTTCATTCCTGTGCCATCTCCGAATGCAAAAACAAAACAAAACTCCATGCCTTTGGCAAAACAGCATCTACCCTCCTGGAGTGTACAATCTTACAGGCAATTAAGAAAGCACTGAAAAAAGAAAGGGGGAAGCCAAGGAGCCGGTTTGGATAATTGTCAGGCCAACCTTGTCCATGCTCTGGAACAAAGCGATGGAGCCTCTCCTCACTTCACTGTACTTCTAGCCTCCTTTGAGGGGGTGGCCATTCAAAATTGCCCGTGCATACTAACTCCCTGTGTGGGTAGCGTCAGCATGCCCAACCAGCCACACATTGAATATGGGGTTTCATATTTTTATATTTTGATATCTAGAGCTAGGCTCAGATTTTTAAAGAGTCACAAAGACCTTTGAAACTCTAGAAGTTTCCCATGGGAAAGGCACACTGGCCAGAAAATATGTGGAGGATCTAGAAAGTCCTAAATAAAGGTTTAATGGGTTTGCTGATCACTCCATTCTCCCCCCAGGCTTTTCGCATATCCTCTCGCTGTAGGGACTGGGTGAGTCTCATCACAAAGCAGTTAAAGACCATATTTCCTTCTTACCCCAGGCTGTATCCCTCTTCACCTCTTTCTATCCCACTATCCAGATGTTGTCTCAAATCCAATCAAAGTTTTGTTTCTCTGAAGTTAAAGCCATCAGTCATGCCAGAATCCCATTATCGATTCCCCAGGAAGACCATCAGGAAGACCATCAGGAAGCCCTGGTGGCACAGTGGTTCAATGCCTGTCCTGCAGCCACTCACTCATAGACCACAAGGTTGCGAGTTCAATACTAGCCAGGGCTCAGGCTAGACTCAGGCCTGCATCCTTCCGAGGTCGCTAAAATGAGGACCCAACTGTTGGGGGGCAATGAGCTTACAGTTGTAAACCGCTTAGACATCCCATAGCGCGATATGAAGCGGTATATAAATGAAGCTGCTTTTGCTTTGCTTTGTTACATTGCAGGATAGCACCAAGTAACCTTTGAGGCTAGGATATAAATATCAGCCTTACACATAGCCAGTTTGCTGCTACAGACTGAGATTCTGTCACACAGATCAGAGCACTGGTCTCTGTATAGCCCTCTGTATAGCCCTCTACGCCCCGGTTCCCATGGAACTCCCTCTTCAGGGGGTTAATTATCACCCCTTCTTACTCCCAGTTTCTCACTATCCAACCTTTTACACTTTTCTTTCTGTTACCTCTGTATGGTTCTTAAAAGTTACATTGGTTTCATGTGTTTGCATACACCTTTGCACATTTCTAAATAAAACTCTTTTTATTCATCAAAACCATAGTGTCTCTGCAATTAATACTGGTATTTTGTTGTTTGTTGTTGTGTGCCTTTCAGTCATTTCTGACTTATGGCAACCCTAAAGTGAATCTATCATGCATTTTTCTTGGCAAGATTTGTTCAGAGGAAGTTTTCCATTGTCTACCCCCAGGGGGTGCAGGGTACAGATGGCATCGGGTGATACCCAGAAGGACGGTGACACCGAGTTCGGTCCTCCTTTGGAGCAAGAAGGGTGCACCCTTGCAGACTGGTACATCTTGGGCTTCCTCTCCAGGGAGAAATCCTGGGATGGAGGAGGAGAGCCAGTGTGCCACCACCTCTACCCCCCAGCTGCCTTCCAACTCAGAAGGCATGCGGGGGGGGGGGAGAGACTGCTTTCAGAGTCCAGCAAGGACTTAGAAGGCATGGGGTGGGTGGCACTGCCCTTTTAGCCCTGCCTCCATAAACCTCACCCCCAACCCCAGGTGACACCCGGGTGATGCCTTCCCCTGAGGCTGGGAGCATGAGACTTGCCCAAGGTCACCCAGTGGGTTTCCATGGCTGAGCTGGGAATCAAACCCTGGTCCCTAGCATGGCGCAGTGGTTAAATGCCTGTACTGCAGCCACTCACTCATAGACCACAAGGTTGCAAGTGCAATACCAGCCAGGGCTGAGGCTCGACTCAGGCCTGCATCCTTCCGAGGTCGCTATAATGAGTACCCAGCTTATTGGGGGGCAATCAGCTCACAGTTGTAAACCGCTTAGACATCTCATAGCGCGATATGAAGCGGTATATAAATGAAGCTGCTTTTGCTTTAGCGTGGCAGTCCATCACTCAACCCACTACACCACTACAGCTCTCAATACTGGTATACATTGGTGTAAAAGATCCTTAAAGTTACCCAACCTCTTGTAGGTCTCTGTTGAACTACTAAATCCCCCCTCCCCCCAAATATCAAGGAGACACTGTAACTGTTGGTGGGGATATGTAGTCCCCTTTTTGGGGTAACAGTAGGTCATTTTTGGGTGAAGTAGGTCTCAGCTGGCAAGCAACCTTACTTGCTGGGGAAAGTAAGGAAGATAACTTGTTCTCTTGATCCCTCTTCTTGGCTGGTCATTCAGGGAGGAGATAGAATTAGATCTCAATTACAATATATTATTAAAGTATCTCTCAGGAAAGGAAGTTTTCCATCCTGTTTAAATGAAGTGATGGTACAATCACTTCTAAAAAGTCCTCCCTGGATCCATTGGACTTAAAACAACTATAGACCAGTATCAAATCTCTTATTTTGGTCAATATAGGAAAGCAAATACCCATAAAAAGTTGGAAAAAACATGGAAATAGAATATAAAATTTACCAAATGAAATAGCCTTAAAGAAAACTTTTACAAACTATTCTACAAATGGTATCTATTCCCTTCAAAACTTGCAAAAATGTACAATAAAAATAGAAATAATTGCTAGAAATGTGGAAAATCTAATGGTACATTCTACCACATGTGGTGGTTATGAAAAAGAGCTAACAAATTTTGGAAAGAAATCCACAAAAATATAATAGCAATATTACAAAAAGATCTTAGGATGAGCCTGGAGCTGTTCTTACTTAATATAACAAATGACTTGGAAGATCACCTCAACTAAGAAGAAATAAATATAGTGTTACATTTGATT
>CM034705.1:17129061-17139550 GCA_020142125.1 Phrynosoma platyrhinos | reverse complement strand
CATTCCAGATTGTCGATTACATTGGCCAATATCCTGTTTTAGCTGCATTATAGAAATTGGAGCCATCCTGCTTGAATTCTGTTCCTGAGCAGGAAAAGGGAAACAAAAATAAATTTTTCATGCATTTCACTCCCCCGTTGGGCAAAAATGAGTGGCTACACCCTTTGTCCCAGGAAAGCTAAATGTCCACATAATCTTTTGCGTGGGTTCCCCTTCTGTCCCTTTGTATATTATGCGTTGTGATCAGTGTAAAAGGACTCAAATCCGAGTGTGCAGAGATGGTTGGGAGTTCACAGGACCACTGCCACCTAGGCTCTTACAGTGGGGTGCTGTGGCAGTGTTGTACCTGATATGAGGTGCACAGTAATTCATTGTAAGTTCACTGGCTGCCTAGACATGGGAGGGCTATGCTGGTGTCAACACCAACAAAGTTCTTGTTTGGAACTATACTATCTTTGGCATCATTCACACTTACTTTTTTGAACCAAGAGATTTGCATCTCTGCACCAATCCAGAACCGATTCAGAATCGGTTCAGTGTTCCCACTACGTTTACCACAATCGAATCTCTCCATCCCATTTTAATCCTATTGCCTTTCACATTTGCCACCGTATCGATTTCAAATGGAGGCAGCTCCATTTCCAGGAACGATGCAGCGCAATCCGAATCGATTCAGTCGCGTACTCACACTGCTGAAGATGCAAATTGTTGCGGCTCTTAAAAAAAGAACTGCTAAGGGGTCCAGTGCCAAATCCACTGATTTAAGTGCGCTTTTTGGCCACTACTCCTTGCAAACTTCATCAATGGCAGTTGGGATGAGTGTGAACGTCACGGAAATAAACTGGTTCCAATCCAGTTTATTTCTGTAATGTGAATGGCCCCATAGAGGACTTTTGTGGTGTTTCCATGAATAGTGAAACTTCTCAAGATACTGCCATTTCTGTACCATTGGGGGATTGTTTGAGTTTTCCCCTCAGGATACGGCAGCCATTTTGGCATCATAACAGGAGCAGTATATCCTCCACATTTGCCTCAATTCAAAGAAATACTGGTAAGTGTTAGTCTTGGAAAATCAGTATGGAAAGGGATCTTGTAGCACTCTTGAAACTACCTGAAAGAGAGATGTTGGGAGCATGAGCTCTCATAGACTTGAGTCTCCTTTCTCAGATTGTTTATATAGGTCTATGCCTGGACTTTCCACTCTGTCCTATGCATCGAGGGAGTAGACTCAAGTCTACAAAAGCTCACTAGAATATGGTTGCTCTGCTACTTTTGTTTTGCTCTATCTTGCATTTGAAAACTTTGCCAATTTTTCTTCCCCACACTCAACTTTTAGGGGTAGGAATGCTAAGGCTGTGCACTCCTCTCCAAATGTCCCAGCACAAGCATCTCTGAATGCATATCCTAAAGACCTCTAGACAATAATAGCACTTTTGAAAAAGTATATGAAAAAAACATGAAATAGATAAGGATAAGGCATTCCCCCCCCCCCCGGCACTCTTGGGGATTTGCTTGGAGCTTGCATTCAATGAGAAAAATACAACCCAGGAGCAGAAGCTCTTGCCGTAGTCTAGATACCATGAAAGGCAACCCAGGAGAAAGGCAGCAAAATTCGAAAAGGATGTTGAGAAGCTGGAGCATGGCCAGAGGAAGGCAACCAAAATGGTGAAGGGTCTGGAAACCATAAAGCCCTATGATGAAAGACTTAGGGGTCTGGGTATGTTCAGCCTGGATAAGAGAAGGTGAAGAGGTGATATGAGAGCTCTGTTTAAATATTTGAGGGGAAATCATATTGAGGATGGAGCAAGCTTGTTTTCTGCTGCTCCAGAGAACAGGATCCAGAGCAATGGTTTCAAACTAGAGGAAAAGAGATTTCACCTAAATATTAGGAAGAATTTCTTGACAGTAAGAGCTATTTGACAGTGGAAAACACTCCCTCAGAGGATGGTGGAGTCTCCTTCTTTGGAGGTCTTTAAACAGAGGCTGGATGGCCATCTGTTGGGAATGCTTTGATTATGAGTTCCTGCATGGCAGAATGGGGTTGGACTGGATGGCCCTTGGGGTCTCTTCCAACTCTAGGATTCTAAGTTTCAGCACAAGCTTTGATGGACACGACTCTGCTTCTTCAAATACATGGAGTCTAGTTCAGTGCATTTATCAGTGAGGGCCATGCCTCTGAAAAAAGTGAACCTAGTCCTTGAAAGTATTTGCCGAAATGAATGTGTCAGTCTTAGGTTGCCACAAGACTCTTCCTTCTTTTCCCCCCCCCTGGAAAAGTCAAGCATTGTTCAAAAGCCGGAGTATTACAGCTTTCAAAGACCTGAACGGCTTTTCTGCTCAGGCATTTGTCTTCTCACCAGGTAAACAGCAGCTATTACTATAAAGGGAGACACCATCCTATTCGGAAGGCAGAAAGATATTCAACAAAAACAGTGACATAATGGGCCTCACTAAACACGCTTTCTGCTCTGGGTTCAGGGCGTTTTATTATCGATCCCCGTTGGGAATCTCTGCACTAACTGTCTTTACGTTGCTGTCGTTTGATGAAAAGAACAACAAAACCTCCAAGCGACTCCTCTTGCAGGCTTTGATTTGGGTTTCTTTCCCAGTTCTGGCTGAGGAATTGCTCTTCCAAAACCAGCTTGAAGCAGAATTAAACAGTGGACACACACAGGACAACGCAATGCTGCATTTCCCTCAAAATAATCCTTCAATGTTTATCCCTACAGGCGAGATGCTAATGTATGCCTCCATAAAAATAAGACCCATTGAGCAATGATCCCATTTCTAGGAGCTACTGGTTATTTAGTTGGTCATTTCCTGGTAGCCCTTCAGCCCCAACTGGTCTTTTAATTAGTTCTTTCCTATTTATAGTCCCACCAATCTCAGCGTTACTACAGAAAGATACTACAGTAAGTCAGAAAAACTCCTGTAAGCCAGATCTTTTAAAAAATGAGAGCACAGAGGAAAATACTAAGACACAACAGTTTGGCTGTATGCGACACTCTCAGGATTCTCTGTAATAAATTAGTCAAATAAGGATGTTAATTTCAGTGAAAAAGGGGAGCATAGATGAAATCTGGTTCTAGTATGGATCTTATTACATGGGGGGAATCCCATCCAGAAATGGGATTTAAAAGGTGGGGGAAACCCGCAAAAATGGGTAGATTTTCACACACATCACTTTTAAACTGTGCTTAACCTGAATGGAAAGTAGTCAAAAGCTGCTTCTTTTTACTTTTGGGATTTTCTGAACGTAAAAAGAAGCGGCTTTTGACTACTTTCCATTCAGGTTAAGCACAGTTTAAAAGCGACGTCATCTGAAAATCTACCCGCTTTTGCAGTTTTTTCCCTATTTAAAACCTCGTCTCTGCACAGTGTGATAAAGTCCTATGTCTGTACTATGGTTGGTGTCCTTACTCTATTTCTGAAGACAAGATACTTATTTTGTTTCTGTAAGCTCCCAAGTGGGAATCGTGTGGCCCTCAAAATGTTGATGCACTCTGAGTCCCAGCATTGCTCACTGTTATTGTGTTGGCTAGGGCTAATAGGCATTGCAGTCCAACAACACATGGCGGGTCACACAGTTCTCATACCTGAACTACTTGCTCACTTTAGAATATACACAAATGTGAAGAAAATCTTCCAGAACTGTAGACTTTGAGGGATCATCTTTACTATGGGCCAACAAATAAGCTAAGGAGCTTCTCAGCCACAGTGTCTCTGGACCATTGATATTCATAACAGGCAATCACACCTGCTACATGCATACATAGTATGATGAAGAAAGTTGGGTCAAGTATAAGGCCATACTAATCAAACAGGACAATAAATATGTATTTAAATACCGTACATAGGAGGAGGAGGATCTAATGGAAGAGGGGATAAAAGGACATTGGTATCTATCTTGGCAGTTAAAAGAAAGGTTTCTGATGGATTCTAAGTTACATTAAATTGAATCCTCCAAAACAGATCTGGAAAACACATTAGACTCAGAAAACAGAGGTATGCTTTTGAAACTATATAAATAGGTTTGCAACCAACAGGCCCCCATAACTTGTGCCCAGCGTAATGTCCAGGCCAACAGGAGCATGCCATCCTGTGACCACTTTGCACAACGATTTAGCTAGTTGATATTATTATTGTTGATGTTATGAACTTTCATGCCATTTCTGATGGTGAATCCTAACGTGAACTTATCATGGCGTTTTCTTGGCAAGATTTGTTCAGAGAGGGTTTGCCATTGCCTTCCTCTGAGGCTGAGGGAGTTTGACTTGGCTAAAGTCACCCAGTGGCTTTCCATGGCTGAGCAGGGATTCAAACCTTGGTCTTCAGCATAGTAGTGAAGTGCTCAGCTCCCAGAAGCCTCAGCCATGTTGGCCAATAGTCCCATGTTGGCCAATAGCTCCTGGGATTCTGGGAACTGAAGTCCCTCGGCCCTTAAAGGGGAAAGGTTGCCTACCCCTGCACCATGCTGGCTCTTGTTAGCTAGTTGCTTCATTTGTTGTTGTTAACTGCCCTCGAATCGATCTCACTTTGCTGTAGTCTATAAAGCACATGCTGATTTTCTTTTGGAATTCCCTCGTGTGCTCCATTAGCCATCATATGTTTGCAATGTGGTGCCTAGTGCCTCTTCCTTTCCTGAGCCCTACTAGGACCTCTGGGATTTTACTCTCCATGTCTTGTTGGAGCCTATGTTGCAGAATTTTGAGCATGATTTTGCTTGCATGGAAGATCAGTGCTATGGTTCTATTGCTGCAATCTCTTGCGTCTCCCTTTTTGTGGATGGGGATGTATATTGATTGCTTCCAATCTGTTGGCCATCATTTTGTTTTCCATATCTGTTGACATATGTTGACTCTGTCAGTGTGGATTGCAGCCGTTAAATTGGAATATCATCTGTTCCTGGTGATTTGTTTTTCGCTGTTTCTCTTATTGCTTCATATTTAATGAAAAGTGAAATACATGTGGCTAAGGACTGGCAACACTTTATTTATTTGCTAGATTGCTTAATTTATATCCCATCTTCTCCTAGTATGGGATTCAAGCCCTATAGAAGTTTGAGTTCTTCCTTCTCTTCAATTTGTTTGTTACTGAGTGCCTATCATGGAGTTTCTCTGAAGCTATCACAGTGATTTCTTGGCGGAACCTGTACAGAGGAAGTTTGCCATTGTCATCTTCTGAGGCTGAGAGAGAGCGATTTGCCCAAGGTCCTCCAGTGGATTTCCATGGTTGAGTGGGAATTCATGCCTGATCTCCCAGAGTCCTAGCCCAGTACTTAAACCACTACATCACAATGCCTCTCTTCAACTACCCAAAGGGGAGAAAATAGGAAAATACATTAAAAATGTGCATGATTCTGTGCGTGTCACAAAATTTAGCTATGATTTTTTAAAAATAAAACACATACACTGGATATAGCTCTGATACTTGTATTCCAGTTTTATGGCATGTATGTTTTTAATCTGTATTTGTACTTGTAAGCCGCCTTGATTGCCAAGGCAAAAGGCAGGGTATAAGAAATAATAATAATAATAATAATAATAACAACAACCTGTGATGGAATGTACACACTAGGTACAGGACTCACACTGTCTGGGTTGAATAACCACATTAACATTCCATGTAGAAACCTTATTTTCATCCTTTTTTTAGCTTTCCTAACACGTAGATTTCTCTTTTTGAAGTATTTATTGTAAGTAAATAGACATACACATAGAGTAACAAAACAGTAAACCTAACAAAGTAACAAAGTCTCACAACATTGGGTTATACTCAAAAGAGCAGAGCTATCGTCGTATGTTCACTTCCATCCGAAGTTTTAGAATTCCTCAAAGTTTGGTGCTATCCATATGTGAGTCTATATGTAGACATCCGACCAGAGATTCAAAGGAGATGATGGTGGTTTTCTCTGACTTCTATCATCATTCACAAAGTCTGCAAGTGGAAGCCATTTATCAAGGAAAGGTTCTGGTCTTAGCTGTCCTGTACATCTCGCTATTCTGTTGGATAATTTCTCAAGCAACCGTAAGTCCCACACTTTTTCCTACCATCTTTCTAGGGATTTGTTGTTGTTGTTAACTGCCTTCGCATCGATCTCGACCCATGGGGACCCTATGGATGAGACATCTCCAGCCCCCCTTGTCCTCTATACCTCTGCCCAACTCCTGCAAACTCATATTTATGGTCTCTTTAATAAAGTCCATCCATCTAGCATGTGGCCTTCCTCTCTTCCTACTTCCCTCCACCTTTCCCAGCATTATTGTCTTTTCCAATGAGTCCTCTCTTCTCATGATGTGTCCAAAGTACGGCAGCCTCAGTTTGGTCATCTTGGCTTCCAGGGAGGTTTCCGGCTTGATCTGCTCTAGGACCCATTTCTTGGTCCTTTTGGCTGTCCATGGGATCCTCCGCACTCTTCTCCAGCCCCACATTATCTCAAAAGAGTTGATTTTCCTCCTATCTTCTTTCTTGACTCTCTAGCTCTCACATCCATCCATGGTAATAGGGAATATGATGGCTTACCTCGCCTGTTTTCCAACTCCTGGCAATTTCTGTGCAGGCTGCTGTAATAAGGAAATCTACGAGGGGTTTATGGTTTAAAGTTGGATTGGTGCCTGGATATAAGGATAATGCAGTAAAAGCAATTCTGGACAAAGTTTTACTGCTTAGTTTGTAATCAATGAGATTTGCAGAAGAACCACTCGCCAGAATGTATTAATTTTGGGACAATCCAGCCACATATGTAGGTATATTCCCACTGCGTCACAACCCCTCCAACATTTGGGTGACGCATTTATTTATTTATTATTATTTTAGCTACTAACGCATAGTTTTCCGCACTGATTAGCAGCCCCAGGATGATCCAGCATTACATAGGTTTATCCTTGCATTCTGCTCTCTGAGAGGTACAGGGAATTTGGTGGGTGGTATGTCCGCATGTAGAGTCAGTGTAGCATAGAGATTTGTGTGCTGGACTAGGAATCTAGGGCTCAGATCCTCACTGGGTGACTTTGCTCAAGTGACACTCTCTCAGCCTCAGAGGAAGGCAATGACAAACCTCCACTGAGCAAACTTTCCCAAGCAAACCGTACGATAGGGTTGCCATAAGCTGGAGTCAACTTGAAGGCACAAAGCAACAACAACAATGTGGGCATGTATAGATAGTAGGCATTCATATTTTATTTCCTTTCTCCAAATGTTTAATGGGCCTTTTTCTTTCCTGTAGCATGTCCTAGCGATGCCATGGAAAAGGAGCCATTTGTTATGTTGCCTTTGTTTTCTGGCCTCCTGACACCTTTGGAAACAGTAGCGTCAGAAGGCTGGATTCTTTTGGCCGTCTACGCTTTGTTATCCAGGATTACAAATACTGCCTTTGTAACTCCATCATTGGTGCAATGCCCAAAATGCATTCTTCAAAAATCTCGCTGCCCGCTGAAGTGCACTGTACTTTGAACAAAACTCAGGACTTGCAGTTTCATTGGAAGCCTGTTTGCTTAGCCTTAATGGCTCTGACACATCAGGAACAAAACAAAACAAGTCAGGAAAGAGACCTTTTCCCAGTACATATTATTTTTTAAAATATTATATTAAATGCCTAGCCAGCCAGCTCTCCATATCCATGGATTCTTTATTGACAGATTCAACCATCCGTGGTTTGAAAATATTGTTTTAAAAATATAAATTCCAAAAAGCAAACCTTGATTTTGCCATTTTGTATAAGGGACACCATTTTACTATGCCATTGTATTTAGTGGGACTTGTGCATCCACTGATTTTGGTATCTATGGTGTGTGTGTGTCCTGAATCTAAACCACAATGGATACCAAGGGCCAACATCTTTCTAGCCCTCTCTCTACTCCAATATAAATGTCATGCATTGTGTTTTTTTCTCCCAAACTTGGCAGAAGGTCATTTTTTTTTCACTTCTAGGACAATCCTATGTGCATATATTCGGAAAAATAAGTCCCACTGAGTTCGTGCATAGGATTACAACCTACAACTTTGTCCAGAAGGGTATTCCTTTCAGCAATCTCTGCCGCTCTAGTGCAGTGATTCTCAAAATTTGGTCCTCCAAAAGTTTGGGATTTCAGCTCCCAGAATGCTGATCACCGGCCATATTGTTTGAGACTTCTGGGAACTGAAATCAAAAACATCCGGAGGAGCAAATATTAAGAACCACCGTTTAATGAGTCTTTTTTTTTTTAAGCATAGATATTGATACTGTTTTCCTATATGTCAGATGGGAACAGTTTTGGAGGCTGTGAAAACATTTATAGCTAGGAATCGAGCAGCATCTTGAAATCTGTCATTCAAGAAACTCAGTGAAAAGAAAGGTGAGGGATAGTATCAGCAATCTGAGAGATCGTGTCTAAAATCTGAGGCCACTGAATACAGTTGTGTCCTTGCCAAAGCCTGTTAGCAAGTTCCTCAACAAATGACATAGCTACTTTTAGCTACTCAGGGTGGGTGGAATAAGGATATTTCTTGGTTTTTAAGGTCATAGCCTGTACATACTTTCTTACAAGTGACTCTCAGTGAGTAACAACACACAGATTTGGGATACATCTAATGTTAATTGCCTAAATGCGGTCGGGTCACTGTTAAAAGCTGTTCTCCGGGGCAAGCAGGCACTCCTAAAAAAGAAAAATACTTCTCAATGGTGGTGGAAGCAGGTGCCAACAGGGAAGGATGCCAGGGCATAAGTCCAGGGCTGCATCCACACTGCAGAAATAATCCAGTTTGACACCTCTTTAGCTCTGCTCTGCTCTACTCTGGGGCCACAACAAATTTCCAGAATTCCACAGCATTAAGCCAGGGCAGCTACAGAGGTATCAAAGCGAATTATTTCTGCAGTGTGGATGCAGCCCTGAATCCCTCTTAGACGAATGAGCAGCAAGAGGGCTTCTAGTTCTTAGTTTAAACATCTAAAATTGGAATTGCTGCCACGTTGTGATTTGTTCTTACACTATTCTTGTTTTATATTGTATGTTTTAATTTTGTAATGGATTTAATAACTTTTTAAGGGGGGAAGGGATTCAGATTTTACTTTTGTATGTTACATTTTATTGTTGTTAGCCACCCCGATTGATCTCAAAGGGGAGGGATATAAATTATTATTATTATTATTATTATTATTATTATTATTATTATTATGGCCCTCAAATTCCGCATATTATCTTACTACATTTTGAAAAAGAAATATAATGCCAGGTATCATCTGGGTGCTCCTGGTGAGATGGTGGTTATTTTTCAAAGCAATTGTTTCCTCTTGCTCTTTGTAATACTTACTTACATTCCTAGTCACTATTATTTACAAATTTTTCAAAGTAACTCGTTGCATTGTTTGCCACTTTGCTTGCTACTTTTGTAATCTTGGACAAAATAAACCTTAGCGTTCATAAACAAATGGCATAATATAAGGGGGAAATCCTGTTAAGTGTCTCTAAAATGCCTCGGAAAAGTAACTTTAAAATGCCTTTAAATGTCCTTAAATGTACATTTAAATGTAACTAGAAAATACATAGCCTGTTGCACCAGTAAGACAACATTGTTCCTGCTCACTGCATTACATTTGAAATGTAACTTCACTGTACCTCATTACCAAGAAAAATAACTCATTCCTTGATAACGCCATCCTTCAAAGATCCTATCCTCTAATCTGGTAGCTGTTTGTCAAAATCTCCAAGTCTTGAGGCTACCTTGCTTACTCATTTATGAGAAAAACGGAATCTGCAAATGCTCAGAGGCATTTTGTTATTCTCATTTTCTAGAGCCGAATCCTGAGACTAAAAAGGTGCGATCCATGCTCAAGGTCCATGCTTATAACACACTTTCCAAAGAGATAGTCATGTTGGTCCGTTTCAGCATCAAATAGCGGCGTGTTTTGTTGGACTTTTAAGCACCTTTAGAACTTTTAACCCATTTATTCATTTTAACATGAGCTTTCGTGGATTGAAAACCACTTCCTCAGATGCATGGGTGGAGCACAGTATTAAACCTTGGGTATAAATGTTGTTGCATTATTGGAGGAGTGGGATCAGAGTGACATGGAACATGGAAAAAACAATTGTCGCATCAAACCATAATTATTCCAGCACCCATAAGCTAACGCACTCATTCCTCCACATTTGCGACTTTGACTTTTGGGGATTTGACTATTTGGGGATTTGACTAATATGCTCTCTCCCTAGGAATCTCTAGGTCTTCCAGAGAAATTCTGCTGGAAGTTTGACCCTACAGTTGCAATGGAGGACCTAAAGATTCCTAGAGAAAACACTTATCTAGGCATTTGTAGATCCTGCAACATGATTCTATGGTCAAATTCTGGCAGATGTTGACCACAGAGTCCCTCTGGAGGACCTAGAAATTCCTAGAGAGGTGTTCTCTCAGGTTTAAAAAGTACTGTATATTTATTTGAGGTTTGATTTTTCACTTTCACGGCGGTCCTGTGCCCCTAACCCCAGCGAATGTGGAAGGAGAAGTGTATAGA
>CM034705.1:17087120-17124982 GCA_020142125.1 Phrynosoma platyrhinos | reverse complement strand
CAGTCAAAGGCTTTGCTATAGTCTACAAAACACATGCTGATTTTCTTTGGGAATTCTTGGATGCACTCCATTAGTCGTCATATGTTTGCAATGTGGTCCCTAGAGCCTCTTCCTTTCCTGGACCCCATTTGGACCTCTGGGATTTCTCTCTCCATGTGTGGTTGGAGTCTATGTTGCAGTATTGTGAGCATAATTTTGCTTGCATGGTAGATCAGTGTCATGGTCCTATAGTTGCTACAGTCTCTTGTGTCTCCTTTTTGTGGATGGGGATGTATATTGATCATTTCCAATCTGTTGGCTATCGTTTTGTTTTCTATATCTGTTGATATATGTTGGTTAGTACTAGGGTTGACTCTGTCAATGTGGATTGCAGCAGTGTGTTATTTCTGCAGTGTGCTTTGGACCCAGTATGCATCTGAGTAGGCAGCAATGGACTTCTTTAAAGGGTAATGGTTGGAGTTACTTCTTAGGGACTGCATTAATTTACAAACAGCAGCTTTGGCAAAAAGTTGGTTTCCATGGCTCAGCGGAGATTTGAATCCTGGTTTCCAGAGTCATAGTCCATAGCTCAAACCACTACATCACACATCTAGAGTCACTTATGTTTCCCCTAACTCTGAGGCTGCACCCACACTGCAGAAATAATCCAGTTTGATACCACTTTAACTCCCATGACTCCATACTATGGCATTCTGGGAAGTGTAGTTTGTTGCGGCACCAGAGCAGACCGCAACAAACTGCACTTCTCAGAATGCCATAGCATGGAGTCATGGAAGTTAAAGTGGTATCAAACTGGATTATTTCTGCAGTGTGGATGTTAGCTCTTAACTGGTCCTCTTGACTTGCACTGGAGAGCCTTTCTTGAGATGGGATTTACTACAGCACTAAATACGCATAATCTACAACAAAGTATGCCTCTTTTCCCTCCCATTCAAATGTCGTTGTTTGGTTCATCTGTAAATGTATGCAGATTTTATGCAACCCAGGCCAAACTAATGGTGTAAAATCCAACAGGGTAATATGTAAATTGGAAAAATGTAAATGGCTTACAAGTTGGGATTAAAAAAAAGTAATTACGTCAAAGGAATCAAACACAAACAGCTGCCTGCCCTCCTCCCTCAATATGCTGCTTTTAATTCCCTGACAGCAGGCAGAACAAATTATGCAACAGCAACAACAAAAATGTTGGTGTCCTGGAAAAGATCTGGACCAAGGACAATGTGCAGCAATTGACCGACTTCCGCCGGAGATCATAGGCGAAACAAATAATAGTACTTGATGGGGGGGAAAGCCAAAAACAAGAACAGCAAATCCCCCTCCCCAACAAACAGAAATCTTATAGGCAGATCTGGAAAGAACTCCCATCCATCATCAGCCAACAATAAATGTCAAAACCTTCTGAAAAATAGTCTGGAAGTCAATAAACAGCCAGTAAGAGGTAGAATTCAAAGATATGGCCGTCTTTAGGAGTTGATCACACGGGAGGAAATTAGGCGTTTATAAACAGTAATCAACCCACAAAAATTGCTCAATTGACATTATAACGCGATTAAAATGAGATTAAATACAAATGCGATTAAAATAATACTTTATTTATATCCCGTCTTTAGCCAGGGCTGTCAAGGCGGCTTACAAGTTAAGAGTACACCCATACAAATTTTTAATCGTGTTTCATCTTGATGTCGTGTGAAAACCATTAGCGCAACTGTGCGATAATCATGGGTTATTTGCGGGATATCACTCTGAACACGACGTCGGGTGAAAACCATTAGCGCAATTGCGGGATTATGATGGGTTAATCGCAATTTATACTTCCGATTGTCCCCCGCGTGATAAACTCCTAGTCTTAAAATCAGCATGCAAAGGGATTTTGCACCACCTTTGAGATTCACTGAAAGAAAGACGTTGGCGGCAGCTTTCCTAGACTTCAGTCTACTTCCTCAGATGCATTTGGTCTTAAGTAGACTTAAATCTAGGAAAGCTTATGCTGCCAACGTTTTTCTTTCAGTTGGTCTCAAAGGCGCTACACAATCTCTTTACATCCAGTTAGAGGGTGAGTGCTCCTGGCAGAATCTATTTTCTAATTATTTAAAATACTTTGTTGTTGTTTTGTGACTTCAGGTCACTTCCGACTTATGGCAACCCTATCACAGGGTTTTCTTGGCAAGATTTGTGCAGAGGAGGTTTTCCTTTGCCTCCTTCTGAGGCTGAGAGAGTGTGACTTGCCTAGCATCATCCAGTGAGTTTCCATGGCCAAGCAGGAATCTGAACCATGGTTTCCAGTCATAGTGCGACACTCAAACCACTACATCGCACTGGCTCTGTAGAATACTTTGTACCCTGTATTTTATCTGAGCAGTCCCCAAGGTGATTTCCAAAATATATTGCAATTAAACACTCGCACATCTCTTGATTCAAGTGAGTCTTGCAAAAAGAGATGGATCTGAGGGAGATGACAGAAAGAACGCAGCAAGCTTCAGCAGCTGAGTGAAAGGAATTCCTTGCTTAGGAAAGGAATTCTCTCTTGGTGGGCAAGACTGAAAAGCAAGGGAAAGTAAAGCAGAAAAGCAGAGTATAACCAAGTGGATGTGAGTTTTGGAGAGATGGAGATGGAGCGAACAAAACTTCCAGAGTACCAATTTCAGATGTTTACTGACGTGAGAGTCCAAGACCAAGACAAAATGATGAAGACACAGAGCACTTTGTTCTTTATAGGCTGTCAACATGTTTATGCTTTCCTGACACGTCATTCATTCCTTCAGATTCTTTAGTGGGATGGAGAACACCGGTGGGCTGCAGAACATTTCAGGCACAGAGTACAAGAGTGACGGCATCCCAAGTTGAATCCACGCTCTAGTGCAGGCGCCTTCAAAACCAGGGACTTTCTTTGTTTGCAATTAGGGCTGCATCCACACTCCAGCAATAATCCGTTTTGACACCGCTTTAACTGCTGTGGCTCTATGCTGTGGAATTCTGGGAAATGGTACGTAGAGAGATCTTGTACCACCTTTGAGACTAACCGAAAGAAAGAAATTGGCAGCATGAGCTTTCCTAGACTTCAGTCTACTTCTGCATCTGAGGAAGTAGACTGAAGTCTAGGAAATCTCATGCTGCCAATTTCTTTCTTTCAGTTAGTCTCAGCGGTGCTACAAGATCTCTCTATATACTACTTCACAGTATTGTGAGGATAAAGTGGGGGGAAACAGTCATCTACATGATCAGAAGAAATATTATCATATTTCTTATATATATTATTAATATTATATATTAAATAACAGAGATATTATCTACATGATCAGAAGAAATACATTCTCAGCTTATCAGAAGAAAAGGAAGCTATAAATGGACTAAATAAATGACTGCGTCTATCATCTGCAGTGGCACACCGCAGTCCCAGGTTGACCAACATACCTGTTTGAGGGACCTAAGCTTTAACCTGGAACTGGTTTGAATGCTAAACCAAGGCACAGAGGCTGTGTAACACACAAGAGGTGCTTCTAGAGCGGATGGTGACTTAAAGGGTAAAGCCGACACAAGCTCCAAAAGGCTTGGAACCAAAATATTAAAAAGCCAGAACCCACTCATCCCAAAATTGTTGGGTGTGATCTGGGGAACTTTTTCAAGGAATGAGGTGTAAGCCATTTCCTTCCAATAACTGAGAAGCCTTGGGAAGGCAACCACCCTCCAGCAGACTTCACTGAGGCAGTTGTTTTCAAAGTGGCTCCAGCTGCACCCACTTCTAAATCTGCAGCTCCTGATTTATTCATGGCATTAAGGATGCAAAACACAAGCCTGAGGAAGTAGGCCAACATGAGAAGAAAGCGAAAATACACAGCAAGCAATTTTGTTATTCCAACAGAAAAGGGGGCGGGAGGATTAAATAAAAAAGTAACTGTACTGCCTTCAAATGACAAGGCTAAACTGACTGGAAAGGTCAGTGAAAGGGGTAGATGCTAAAACTCAGAAGGATAAAAGGATAAGACGGATCTTTTCCATCCTCACAAAGGGGGAAAAATGAGACTAGTTAATAGATGGAAAGCTTAACGTGGCTTTGGAAGCAGTTAGTAGATGCCTCCAAGGCAGAGTGAAACCACCTCCTGGTCATATGCAGAATACTAGGATATGAAATGGCTGCACTATAGACTGCAGTTCTGGGATCCAGACAGTGCTGATGTGCACAGTCTTTGCAATGTTCAATGAAAAGCAGGGGAAATTTGCTCCAAGAGGCTTCCCATATCAGTACCTTGATTTCCACCACTGCAATGACAAGTTTAAATATCCAGTTGTGCACTGACAAATTGGCCAGTATGTGCAGTTATCTCTCTAGTTATAAAAAGCTTTAAAAAAAATCAGGAATAAAATCTGATTTTATTCACACAGCCGATAGTCCTGATGAGGAATCTGTACTCAGGACAAGAGGCTACTGTCAGAACTGAACAGGGAGAAACAGAATGGTTCCCAACTAGCAAAGGGGTCAGACAAGGCTGCATCCTTTCATCCTATCTGTTCAACTTGTATGCAGAACATATTGTAAGAAAAGCAGGCTTGGACACAGAAGGAGGAGTGAAAATAGGAGGAATATCAACAATCTAAGATATGTAGATGACACCATAATACTAGCAGAGAACCTCCCAGACCTGGAACAACTAATAAGAAAGATCCAGTAAGAAAGTGCAAAGGCAGGCCTACTGTTGAACGTAAAGAAACCAAAAATAATGACAACGCAGAATCTTGACAAATTCAACCTAGACAATGAAGAAATAGTAAAACAATTCTCATACCTAGGATCAAACACTGATAGAAATGGACGCTGTAGCCAGGGAATCAGAAGATTAGGAATGGGGAGAGTGACTAGGAAAGATTCTAAAATGCAAAGATATACAACACAGCTCAAAAGTTTGAATCATACAAGCTATTACATTCCCCATTAACATGTGTGGATGCAAGAGCTGGACAGTGAAGAAAGTGGGTAGGAAGAAAATCAATGCATTTGAGATAGTGGTGCTGGAGAAGATTGCTGAGGATCCCATGGAAGGCCAAACAGACAAACAAATGGGTTCTAGAGCTGATCAAGCAAGAGATCTCCCCGGACGCCAAGATGACAAAACTGAGGCTGTCGTACTTTTAACAACAACAAAAATCTGGTTTACAACTGAACAGTAGCTGGTGCCTTTCTAATTGCAATAGATTCCCACACCATCAAATTAAACACTAGGAGGCAAGGAAAAGCATCTGCCGTTTCCAGTGATGTACACTGGCTTATCAGAAACTATTATTTGTGGGTGAAAGCATGTGCTTGATTACATGTTGCGCCTTGAGTGTTAGGAATCAGAATATGATGCTCTTCCTTCAAGGTTGCTCAGCTTTGCTTCTTCCTGCCAAAATCCTGCCTGTTCTTCAGGAAGAGCCAAATTCCACTCTTGATGAGCCAAATTAACAAACAGGTTAAGCAAATGGGAGCAACATTTGTAAAAAATAAATAAAGGATGTGACTTCTTTATTTTAACTCACATAATGGGCAATTTGGAATTGTAGGGAGATGAGCGAAAATGTAAATCAAGCAGACAGTGAACACAAGAAAGCTTCGAGAAAGCAAAGGCTAGACTCATGAAGCATTAGGAACCATTTTGCCAGCTGTTTCAAACACATAAAACATATTTTGTAAAACTTAACATTATCCTCTGGAATAAAAATTCCTAAATTATTTCTCTTATTTATGCATGACATTAGCCAACTACCAATGTTACTATTTTTAATTCATTCTGGTTGATGTTTGTTTTCATGCCTTTGCAAGCCATCTTGGGGATTTAATGCAGGAATCTGATTGAGAGAATTCAGCACAAGCAAAGCCAAGAGCCCCAAATACACAGAAAAGGAAGAAAAGGGGATGAGTGAGATCTAGTTTTAAGACAACAGAAACATTCCTCTTTTCCCAGGATCTTCTATCAACATGCAAGGGCATCTTCAGGCCTCACCAATGCCCACAGCAGTCAGGTATTAAGATAACTAAATCTCCATCACTGGCTCCTCTCTGTTATAACATGTACATTGCAGGGATTTGAAGAGCAGTTGTTATTTCCCTGAACATTTGCCATGTGCAGGGCAATATAGTATAGCACTGAAACTATAGTATAGTCACAGATAGCCAATTACCATCATCAGTAAAAGATTTTTTGGCTTCATCTGTGACTAGGGAGAGATGGTATGGTCCCTGCTAAGTACAAAGAACACATTTTGTAGGGACAATACCAGAGAATAGGCTTACTAGTGAATGAAGGTTTCTTCTGATCCCATAACCAAATTCATCTTGAGAAATTAAAATGATTTAGGATTGAAAATTTAACAGTTAACAGAAACAGTTGGGTTCTGTGGGCATACCTTGTACAGGAACAGTTGGAAAAATACCTTGTAAATTTAATTGCTCTCTAGTATGATAAAAAGCAGAAGCATATAAATTATAGACCATATTTTGTTACATAAATATCTACTATACAGTTATGTACAGAGTAGCAGAACACACAGAGAAATTTTGCATTTTGCCAGCTATTGTAACTGCTGCTGGGTCTTTTGTGGTATCAATAAAACGCAAAACGAAAAACAATGAAGTTCAGCATCAAAGTGTTCCAACTGCTGTGAAAGTCACCAGTTGCACTATAGAAGTAATGTTGTTTCTCTCTAAAGTATGGTCAATGCAAATCCTTACTGTCATTCCCACCTTTCTCAATATTTCCAAGAATGATGTGAAGCAGTTTTCATCATTCTTTAAGATCAAAAACAGGAGGGTGGATGCTGGACAAGCATTACTTTTTCTTAAGTGCATAAATGTTTATTCTTTCATCAGAAGAGATGTTCCCAAAGCAATATTGCAAAGACTGGGTCCAGGAAGCCAGATCCACTGCTGCTCCAATCTTGGGTTTTCCATTACAACATTAGAACGTTGCAATTTGTGAAATGACTCTCTTCTTAAAAATAGGAGCTCAGCCTCCAATATTTTAGCTTGGATAGTAAGAACAGTAAAAAAAAAAAAAAATCAGCTTGCTGTTTCTGTGACCTTGCTTGCTTTCATCTGAGAAGGCTGAGATATACGGTTGATGCTGCTCTCAATGAAGAGTTTGAGGCCTTGTAAATTTTGAGAGTAGAGAAATTCCAGGTACCATTCCCACCTTCGTCCCTGCAGATAAAGCATTAGAATCGTGAATTTTAGAACTTTTAACTACAGAATTTTGCTTGTCAAACAATGGGCCTTTGCAGACTACCAGAAATAGTGCAAATTGAGTCCACTTTAAGGGTTAGGGTTAGTGTTAGGGAATCATGGGAATTGGGTTTTTTTCTGAGACATTGAGCCTTCTCTGTCAGAGAGCTCTGGTGCTACGATAAAATACAGTTTCCATGATTCCCTCCCCCTAGGGGAGGGGGTTATGTGGTATTTATTGTTTTGGGGATTTTATATTGTATTATGTGTGTTTTAATCTGTAAGCCGCCCTGATTGGATTACCATTGGGCGGGGTATAAATAAATTTTATTATTATTATTATTATTATTATTATTACCCTTAAAGTGGACTCAATTTGCACTATTTCTAGCAGTCTGCAAAGGCCCAATATTTTTACATTTCCTCTATTAGTTCTCCAGCACCTAAACTATCAGGCCAATCCACACTGCAAAAGTCCAGCATACTTATGTAATGCAAATGTGCCCCACTATCACAAATCTGGTGTTGGAGAATAATTTTGTCACTCTGCACTGCCTTATAAGCCACAGTCTATGAGTCCAAATAAGACAGCTTCATTTAGTTTCTAACAGGCATTCTTCTTTACAACAGAGAAGCATCCACAGCAAAACTAAAGTTATGCCCTTTAGATTGGTAGCTGACCAAGAAAACATTTTGTAGGGATAATACAGGGGAATTGGCTTACTAGTGGCTGAAAGTTTATTCCGATCCCATTATCAAATTCATCTTGAGAAATCAAAATGATTTAGGATTCCTCCAAAGATAAGCATTCTAGAGTGAACATTTAACACTCAAGAGAAACAACTGGATTCTGTGAGTACACTTTGCATAGGAACAGCTGGAAAAATACCTTGTAAAATCTAACTGCTCTCCTAATATGATAAAAAGCAGAAGCATATAAATTACAGACCATATTTTGTTGCATAAATATCTACTATACTGTTATGTATGAGTAACAGAACACACACACGAATCTTGCATTTTGCCAGCTATTATAACTGTTGCAGGATGGATCATTGAGGTATTAATAAAAAAAATAAAGTTCAGCACCAAAGTCTTCCAATTGCTGTGGAAGTCACCAGTTGCACTACAGAAGTGGACCATCTGGGTGACCATCTGTCCAGGAAGTAGCATTTGTGTCAGAAAGAGACACACATGAATAAAGATAGAAAGATGCTTTAAAATCAATCTCTAATTGTAGGTTAGCACCTGTGATACAGGGTAGAAAAGTTCTGTTTCTAAAAATACATTCTTTCATAAAATTATTTATTAAGATAATGGACAGCAGTAAGTCAGAAACAACATGAGGATGTACGAGTAATGAATAGATCAGTACAAGTCCAAATGGCAGTTCCCCCGCTCTTGCTCCTACAACATACTCTCTCTCCCTCTAACTATCTGAATACATGCAAAAATTAAAACCATGTATTCATAATCCAAGCATGTTAACTAGATTCCAGTCCATCTGGAGCATCAGAATATTCCTCATTTTAGTGTTTTCTGGGAAACTCACAATCATTCATTAGCAATAGGCCAAATATGTTACGGTAGCCAAGCACCTTCTAAAATATTTTAGTAGCACGTATCATCAACTTGGGTCTTCTCCTAGCTCTTCTATCCTTTCCAGGACATTTCCATCTCTCCTCAGTACAGAATGCCTTCAAAGTGCAGTGCCAATTTAGAAACAGTTTCCCATGAAATAGAGTTATTTGACAAGTAGCCACTATACCTGAATTAGTTTGAAGTTTGGAGTTTTGTCTTGTGGTTGAGCCTGAAGAAAAGAAAAGAAAATGCCAGAAATTAAAGGCTTTCTTTTAAAAGAAACATCTTCAGTTAGGGCAAAGTGGCAAATTCTATAACACACTAACTCTGATTTATATTCAGAAACTAGTCTAACTGAAGCCACTACTGAAGCACTAAACCTTTGTAAACAGCACTGTAAGCACATTTTAGAATCTAACTCTGCTAAGCCAGGCTTGTACTAACTCCAAATTGTGCCATGAAATCAGACCAAGGGCCAAATCATACATCTATGGAAAAACTGATACATTTGACACTCTGTCTGCACAGGTTGAATTCATTTCACTTGCTTTTGGAGAACAAAATTTATTTTAATTTTTTAAAAATTATTTTCAGCTCAAAATGTGGGAATTGAAAAAGAAATCTAGGGTGTTCCAAGACAAACAGCATCTAGCATTAGCAGGTCATTGATCTTCCACTGTAAGTGGAATTTCAGATTGTTTCCCATAGTATTAAGGGATACTGCACATTTTAAAAAACTATATCTTATTATGTTGTAGCCATATCAGTATTTAGCAGTACTCTTCCATTTTTTAAAAAAGACTCTACCATTTAAAAAACAACAAGAAGATGGGACTTTACAATGTTATTGGGTTCTAAGTCCCATGTTGATTCCAAACATACTCTAGTCCTGAATCTGAGACACTTTACTAAAATAACTATAGTTCCACACGCATTTGTGCTTCCTCAGAGGTTGTTTAAATCATCGTACAAGCACATACATAACCCATTCATTTTTGACATGGTGAGTAGGGAGCTATTTGATTATTAAGCAATTGGTTGGTTTAAAGCCTTGGAGCCTACTGTGCAGCTGGCTGAACAACAGTGGAATGCAGCATAACTATGGTATACCATTTTGGGCATTAATTAAGCTTCATGTGGAAGTAGCCCAGATTACATGCCAACATTATTTGGGCATCAGTTATCTTCTGCTTTGTGATAGTGCCCTCTAGTGAACTAAAGAGCAAATTCCACTCTTGAATGTCTACAAAAAGGCAGTATCAGCAAGGAGATGTTCCTAGGAGACAGAATATTACTCATTGAAGGGTACATGTTTTGTATGCAGAAAATGTGCTTTATCCCTGGCATCTGCTGATAGTGCTGGAAAACACACCCTACCTGAAACCCTGGCAAACCACTGCAATTCAGTTCCCAGGACGGAACTAGATGAACCAATGGCTATTGATGTTGAATTAGGCTGCTTTTGCATCCTTTTAGGCAGGGGTAGGCAACCTTTCCCCTTTAAGGGCCGAGGGACTTCAGCTCCCAGAATCCCAGGAGCTATTGGCCAACTTGGGAGTATTGGCCAACATGGCTGAGGCTTCTGGGAGCTGAAGTCCCTCGGCCCTTAAAGGGGAAAGGTTGCCTACCCCTGCTTTTAGGCATAGGTTCCTGTATGGCTCTGAATATGCCTACTTGCCACTGGAGCCAGAGGTTGCAAAACCCCGACTTTTGAGGACGGATCAAAGAAGAGGTCCAAATTAGAATCATCCAGACTATGTATACTTTGTGCTTAGTTCTGTGCCAAATTAACCTAAATTCTACAGGATGATGAATGTTTTGTACACATTTTGCACATTCTTTTTTTAAAATTACTAATTCTGCTAGCCACGAAAAAAAGAAATATGGATGTAAGGAGGACTATACAACATGGAAATGGTATGTGGCAACTCAATTGGGTTTTAGATTCCACCAAATATTACCCAGACACTCAAGCACCTCTTTTATTTATTTATTTTTATTATATACCTTTCATTATTTATCTATTATCTATTACAGGAAGCCCCCGTTTTTTGATTCCTTGCTCTTTTGATGCTTGCAAATTACAGACAGCTCTCATTGATTTGACGAGGGGTCCACTCTTTTGTCAGTTGTAGGCGCAGCCACCAAGAAGGCTTTCTCCTGTGTCCTCACCAGACAGTTCTGTGATAGTGGTGGAGAAAGCCTACTACAAGTAAGTAGAGGAAGACACAATTTTTCACATAGTCTGGACCTAAGTCAAGGTTTGTTGTGGGTTTTTTGGCAACTATAAGGACTAGAAATTTGCTTTTTAGAAGAGGAAGCCAAAATACAGTTTAACTCTGCAGCATACTATTATCCTCTGCTATGCTCCCAACTGTAAGCAGGAGATAATGGAAGAAGCAGCTGGTTAATATGCTTTAATTCCAACAAATGGGGCCAGGATTACTTAAAACTACTATGGTGGATAGCAATAGCAAGTACATTTCTATACTGCTTACTGATGTACTAAGTGGTTTATGAAGTGTAAGCTAATTGCTCCCAACAAAACAGGAAACATATCCTTTTAACAGACTCTTTGAGTTTGATAGCTATATGAAGTGTTCAAGATGAAACATTATACTGTTCTGCACCACACACATTCTAAGAAGGCCAATGCACTGGGCAAAAATCTATAGCATATAGGAAGAAACAAGAAAAGCATAATAACTACTGACTAATACACACATGGAGTGGAGTGAGACAGAGATTCAGTAGCCTTAAGGTTGTAGCACAGCATCAAAAAACCCAGGGTTAATACTCCTGGAAAAATACATTTTCCTTACCTGCTCCAAGAACAGCAATGCATAGCCTGTCAAGGCAGGATGGTAAACTATGTTCAAGCCCTTCCTGTATTCCTGCACTTTGGTCTTCTCCAGCACTTCAGAGTCCATGTGAATGCCCTGGGGGTGGAAGTCTTTCTGGAACACATTTGAAGTCCATAGGCATCCAACCATGGCTGTTATGTATTGGTTGTATTCTTGGCACGTTCGGCTGCTAAACTTGAACTGCAGCATTGTCTGACGGGACAAAGGAGGACAGCCTATAACTGGTTTCTGGGCAGTAATGACAACCTTCATCTCTTGCTAACAAGTAGCATCATTCCAACATGCCTACGATGCAACCATTATCTGCAGAATGTCATTGATCAATCAGCTGAAATTAGGCTCCATAACTTGTCATCAGAGTAATGGAAGCAACCGCAATATTTCTAACACATTACTTTTGGGATACGATTACTGACACTGTTCTTTTAAAGAGTAACAGAAGTGGAAATGTCATTAAATTTTTAGTATAATGAGATATGATTGCTCATCATTCCTACAATGGCTGGGAATCATACTGCATGCAACCCTTACAGTGGAGAGTCCAATCCAACCCTTAGGATCCCCACTGAAACTGCCTTCCCCCATTTTTGTGGCTGAAAAAAAGCAGCAGAAATTTAAGCAGATATGCAACAAAGAGCATGTCAAGTTCAAAAAGGATGAACAAATGAAACTTGGTTTGGTTACTCCAAACACAGAACAGTAGAGGATATGGGGAAGAGGCAGAAGATTGGGAGTTTTTAGGAAAAATGGCTCCTCTGCAAAAAAGCTCTCTTGCCTGGCATTTTTAGAAGCATTCCCAAGTCCTCCTTGCCTCACAGTGGCTCAGCAGCAGTGGGGCAGATGGTTCTTCTGCAGAACAGTCAGGGCTTCCCTCATTCCATACAACTGTCTGCATGTTTGCTTTCCCTCCATGTGGGCACCTGGAGGATTTTAATAATGGTGCCCAGAGCAGAGTAAAGGAAGAATATGTCCCTATGGAAGAGAAGGCAGGAAGAAAAACTGGCCCCATAGGAGGATTGCTCCACCTCCAGGACACCCTCGAAGACTGATTTGTACCTGCCTATGGAGAAAAGGATGGACCAACCCCACAGTTAGGAGCTTTTGCCCCTCTCCACAAGGTAATTTGAGAGCTTGTCATATGGAGGAAAGTACAGCATAAGACAGGCATAAGTAATAACTGAAGAGTGTTAGTGGGATTATGTTGAACATAAGAGGAAGATGTCAGTGGAAATAATCTACTCCAAACATAGGGCACTGACTGTCTTATTATTTGTCTTACCTTTTTAGCTTGTTGATTTTGTTTTGCAGCTACCAAGTTGGCTCGATACCTTAAGAAAAAAAAAAAAAAAGAGGGGGAGAATAAGGTTTTAGGCATACTCTGAATTCTAATGAACAACACATGAGTAATATAAGCAGGGGTAGTAAAACTAGTGTAGCATAATGACTAGGAGCACCATGAATCAAGAAGTCCACTGGCTGTTTCTTGTCTAAGAAGAAGTGGCTTAAGCAAGTCACTCTTATTTCAGTTCTCTCATCTGCAATATATCTGAAAATAATACTGTGTGACTTTACATGGTTGTTGTAAGAACTGTAAAGATAACACAAAAGAAGTACTCTGAACATTTGAAAATGTTCCACACATGTTAAATCGTACTCTTCTTCCTCCTCCTCTTAAGCAAGTAGCCATACCTAATCAAGAATTGGTAGGTAACTCTCCTTTCTACTCCCAAAGTGAAAAGATACCAAGAGAATATCAAACTTTCTCCATGTCTTTTAGTAGTACTGCTTACACTCTAGAACAGAAATTCCTTCCATGAGTCGTTATAACAGGAGCAATTTCCAAAGCAGACAATAAGACAAGAATATAGGAGCCATGGAGGACCGCTCTTTATAATCCAATAGCAGGCATATCACTTCTGAATACAAAGTGATTCAAGGGAGAATTCAAGAGGCCCTTTTCACAACTCACAAGCAGCTGTTACTTAGAAAGAAGAACAGCAGTTGAATGGATGCTCATTTCAGTTCACAAGTGTCCCTGCACATAAGGAGACTGTTGCTTTCCTGAGCACAACAGGCTATGAAGGAACTCTGCATTTAAGAAAAAGGTAGAACATGACCTCAAGCAGCAGCACTGGGCTCTTGTGCAGTCACTACAGAAATGAGAAGTCACCAGAAGTAATGAGTCTTGACAGTTGTTTGGTATAATGAGCACAGTTTCTTTACCTTCCTGTTTGTACCCTTCCACATTAATTAGCTTGCAGTTTCCTCAGGGAGAAGAGTGAAGAAAGAACTCTATGCCAGCTGTCAGCAACTGGCTATTCATATCACACACAACTCTTAACATTGCTAAATATGTAGCAGGTCCTACAGAAAACTGAGCATCAAAAAAATAATCCAGATGGACAGCTTGAATCAATGGTTGAGATTTCTGCTGTCCTCTTAATGAGCAAATGACCACCACCAAAATGCACAAAACCATTTTGAGACTCCAGGCTCTGTATCTGATTATTGTTGAACTCTGAATGACTTAGCCAAAGTGGTCTCCAAACTTTCTCAAGCAACTGCCCCTTTTCCAATTGAGCAACACCTTAGCACTCCCAACGCCTATTTCTTGATATTAGGTCCACTATTCTACTGCAAATTCAAAACAACAAATCTCAGTTGCTGCTCCCTTTCCACTGATCACCTTGGGACCAGCAACCGAGCAGCCGATTGAGTGGCAACCAAGAAGCCTTACACCTATGCCAGGCTTGTGGCAAAGGCCAGCACAGACTTCTTGGATGCTGGTTGACTGGCATCCAGTCACCCTGGGAGCAGCTGGCTGAGCAGTGACCAAGAAGCCTCTCATCTGTGTTGACCTTGTGGCAAAGGCTAGCACAGGCAAAAGACTCTTTGGACACGGTTTGACTGGCTGGTCAGTCACTGCTCCCTTTGCACCCAGTCACCCTGGGAACAGTAACTGAACAGTGGGGTGAGAAAGGCAAGCGAGGGGAAGAACTCTTTCAAAGCATTAATTCTGAATACTCCTCCCCATCTTTCCACACACAGCTTCAAGTCAGCCCATTCCCCACAAAAACATTGTTTCTTCTGGTATTTCTTCTATTGGCCTGACCAACGAAAGAATGCAAGAGCAGCAGTGCAGCTCCAACCT
Source organism: Phrynosoma platyrhinos (assembly GCA_020142125.1). Lineage (NCBI taxonomy): Eukaryota > Metazoa > Chordata > Lepidosauria > Squamata > Phrynosomatidae > Phrynosoma > Phrynosoma platyrhinos. Next base: position 17,110,194 of record CM034705.1, on the reverse strand, counting down.
GCCAGTCAAGTTCTGGTAAAGCTCACAAAGCTTAAACAGGGTCTCAAATATGAAAGCTCCTTTTTGCTGCTGCTTGTCCCTCACCGCCACATGCTCTAACTCCTCACTAATCAGTCAGGTTGTCCCAAATGGTATTGCATGAGCTGGTGCAGGCAGAAAAGTTTTGTGCAACTCTTGGCCCCGTCATGGTCCTACAGTCTGCTGGTTCCCCTTGTCTTTCTTGCATGTCAATAATTTGAATGAAGCTCCCCCCGTCCCCGCTGCCCTCTTTTCCCTCACTGTCTCCCTGTATTTTTCCACCACCAAAAGAGGGTGGTACTGCCCAGTTTGGGAATCTCTGATTTAGGACAACTTCACCAGGGCCATACAGCTAAATGTATCTTCTTATAAAATCAAGCCACTGTAGCCTTTTTGTTGTTGAGGAAGAGACTGAAACATTGTTCCTGAGTTTTTAGGCACAAAATGAAAACTGCATAGAACTTCAACTGGGACTCACTATAAAGCCAGGTTAACACAATTAAAACAGAAAGGGTGCAACCCCAATACAAATACAACCCCAATACAAGTATTCGTATACAGGCCAACTGTATTCGAGAAATTTATTTCTGAATAGACATGTAGAGATGTGTGCTAAAAGTGTGCTTTAACTCAGTGTTTCTCAGACTTTCAAATCTATCCATTTTAATTAACATAAAAGTATCATGCCTCTCCAAAGCTACCTCCCCCAATAATTTTATCTGAAATGTAAAGTACAGTTGGTTCTTATCCCATTCAACCCAGTGGTGGCATGTGTGCATGGCTGTTCAGATGGTAGCCTCTTGTCCTCAGTATAGATTCCACATGAGGACTATCAAATGTATTGGCACTCCCAAGGTGATATTCTGTCTTCTGGCCTAATTATTTCACATAACTAAGATGCCACATAACTATGTCCCACAGCAACAGCAGCACATGCCCCTAAGTAGTTTCTTCACTTAATGTTTACTGAGATGTAAACATTATGCTTGATACTATTATTATGCAATTGTAGCAGTATAACCCTGATTCAACCTGAAGTGGGGTGGATAAATGAGAAAAATACAGCAAAATGTGAAAGGCAAGCATGCTAAAATATGAGGAGGAAAGCTGCATTGACAATAGGCAGAATAGATTGTGGCCATACAGGTAAGATGTTAAAGCTTGAAGGCAGAAAAGGTAAAAAAGCCAGGACCTTAACTATACCTGTACATAATATGACAGAGACGGTCGACTGTGACAGAATCCATGCTGAGCACTGCTGGATAGAAGACTCCAGCAGGAGGCATCACAACCAATGGGAGATTATACTTCTGATACACATCACAAACCTACAAGCAGGAAAGACAGCCAGATGAATTTTTATGCTTAGCTCTCTGCCCTTTGTAAAGTACACGAAAGAAAAAGGGAGGGGTTGCATTGTGCTTGCTTCCCTTCACATTAAACTCTAAGCTCCAGCTTTCCACATGATTTTATACACTTCGGCCTATACACTTTGGGGTCAGGATGTCTGAAGGATTACCTAATCATTATCATTTTATTGCTGAATTGTTGCAAATTGTTTTATTTCTGCTTTCTGATTATTATAACATTTAAATAATGGGATTTATACAGGTAAGTGATTTTACTAACTTTTTCAAGTGCATTTTTGGAAATGCATTCAAAGGGAAAGGCAATTTTTTGCTGTTTTTCAATATTCTATTTCTCTCTCCTCCCACGAAGTATTAAAACAGAGGCAAGAATCATGTGGCCATCCAGATGTTGCAGCTCCCAGAATCACTCATCACTGCCTAAGCTGGATAGGGCTGCTGAGAGCTGCATTCCAATATCTGGAGGATGTCATGATTCCCGCCCTTGTATTATAACCTTCTTACAACTGCCAAATGCTAACTGTCTAGAGAAGCCTTATTCAAGCTAGCTCCTTTCCAATGTACTGCACTGTAAGTTACACCACCCCCAATCAGCATGGCCATTGACCAATCATATGTAGAACCAAACACATTTGGAGAAGGCCAGACTATTAAAGGTCACAGAACAAATCACAAAACAAACTGGCAGAGTGAACAGCTTACATACTATCTCATAGAAGTCCAGGATGAAATGCATCAAGAAAGCAGAATTGTTCTCCAGACGCAGAGCAATAGTTGAAAGCCAGCCTACAAAGTGGATGAGGTCTGCCACAGAGCTAACTACCCCAGAAAGTGTTGTGTTCCTGTAGAAAAGCAAGACATATTGACAACAACTTACAAGACAGGGCACAGTTGTCCCCATGCAAGCTAAATATCTACTTGACAGCTTAATAAAGACTACATAGTACTAGAGTTCTGGACAGCTTTTAAAGTTCATACTTACAGGACATTAGTGTTCAATTCTGTTCCCATATCTGCTTGCATGACGTGCCAGTTCAGCCAATTCAGTAATAGCTCCCTCAGACTTTCAAGGACACTACACTATAGAAGAGGAAAAGGAAACCATCCATGGATAAACTGCATTTCAGACTTGGAGCCTATGTCCAGCTAGGATAGTTTATACACTGTCAAGGAATGCAGCAAACAGCAAATAAAAGTTTATGAAAATCAACAACAGCAAAAATGGGTTTAAGAACAGTCCCAGGATTGTTCAGTAGATATGGTATGAACATAAAACCACAGAAACAAAGGAGATAAAAGATCTAGGAGACAGAACTCTTGCACACTTCTAGCTACAAGAGAAAAAGAGCAATAAGAGTAGGTTGCCTGCAACTCTGTAAGCAATAAGATCCTGTAATTCTGGATTTTTTGAGTAGTCAACTGTGAAATCAGATATATGAGTTATTTTGCATCTGTACAGAGCTAGCTTTAGAGTTTAGATCTAGCTTTAACATTTGGCAGGAATATGAAGAGAGAGAAATAAAGTTAGAAAAAATGTTAACTCCAGGCAAAGCCAGACAATTATAGAACCATAGAGCTGGAAGAGAACACCAGGGCCATCCAAGCTAATCCCCTGCTATACAGGAATACACAATCAAATCCAGCCTGTTTAAAAACCTTGGCAGTATATTCCACTGTCGAACAGTTCTTACTGTCTGGAAGTTCTTCCTAACATTGAGTTGGAATCTCTATTTTGAATCCACTGTTCCATGTCTTGGTCTCTGGAGAAGCAGAAAACAAAATTGCTCCATCCTCAATATGACATCCCTTCAAGTATTTAAAAATGGTTATCATATCCCCTCTTAACCTTCTCTTCCTCATAGATCATTGTTTCCAGACCTTTCATCATTTTGCTCACCCTCCTCTGGACATGTTCTAGCTGGTTAATATCCTTCTTGAATTGTAGTGCCCAGAACTGGACACAATATTCTAGGTGAGGTCTGAGAGTGGCACTATTACTTCCCTCAATCTAGATACTATACAGTCAGCCCTCCATTTTCGTGGGGGATCTATGGGGGGGGGGGGCTGCGAAAACGGATACTTGCCAGTATTCAAGCCCCATTGATTTTAACAGAGGTCACCTCTCCGTGAATATGCAAAACTGCGGACCTCAAGTCCGTGAGAACGAAGGGGCGACTGTACCTCCACTGATGCAGCCTAGAATCACATTGGCTTTTTAGTTGTCACATGGGGTCTACTAGGACTCCTAGATCCCTTTCAAATATATATTATCAAGCCAGGTGTCCTCCATCCCATTCTGTGCATTTCATTTTTTTCTGCCTAAATGTAGTACCTCCCATTTCTCCCACTTGAAATTCATTTTGTTAGTTTGGGTGCAGCTCTCTAATTTGTTAAGGTCATTTGAATTTTGATCCAATTTTAATTTAAGTGATTCTTCTTGCGATTATGCTTTGTCATCAATTGCATCTTGACCTCTAAGGACTTGCCTGGTGTGGGGGAATGTGCATACACCACTTGATTGTTTGAACTTGCCTGCACTGTTTTTAATGCGGTTGAAACGGAGTCCAACAGGAAAACTTTGGTTCCATACTAAGTGGAGGAACTGGCCAAAGGGATCAAAGTGGACTTCAAAGGCCTCTCTATAGCTTCCATCCCAGTAGTAGCAGATGGTTGAGAAGATCTGCGTGCGGCTTCCATCCCAGCTGCAAAGTCAGCATTTGAAGCCTGAGGGCCTGTTTGTACTGGAGTGCTTTCAAACACAACTCTCTTCTCTTTGTTTGAGGTGTGAAGGGGGGTACAGTGGGCAGAAGTGGCAACCACATGAGCTGCGCCCAAACAAATGAAACACTTCAAGTGTCTGACCTGTCTGGGAATTTGGTGCTGCAAGAGATACATTTTTGAATGATGCCAGCAAAACATGGAGCCCTGAAGGCAAGTGTGGTTTTGAAAGTCAAATGCTAGACAATCCAAAGAGCCTGCCTAACACTGGGATTGAAGCGACCGGAGGCCGTGCTCAGGAATCAACAGTAGCTGAATAGCATGGTTCCTTTAATACTGCTGCAGCAGCGGACAAAAAGAAACCAATGGTTTTGGAGGTAAGCTTACATTACATAGAGCTGATAGAGGTTGGTGGAGCTACAGCCAAAATGCTTCTAGAAGATTCTGAAGGCTGCACTGTCCAGGCATAGGGTAATCCATTTGTATGAGTTCACAGATGACCACAAAGACATGTCCAAGAAGTTCTGTTTCAGTTTTTGTAACAGAATATGATCAGTGGCACTTAGAGAAAAATTAACCAGCAATTTTCATACAGCAAAAGGAAAAGTAATAAGAACAGTTTTGTAGAAACTGGATGTTCATTTTTAATATACTTTCAGGAACTGAATGTTAAGCATGTTGACTATGAATCTCCAACTAATCAGTTGGATTTCTGGCATAGCAGATACATTATAGGAAAAGAACTAATAATAGGCTTTATGTATGCACAGGTGAATATATAGATAAATTATTTAAAGATAATTTGCTTGGTATGCACATGACTGCACTTGCTATATTATTAATACTGTTAATTTTGGGGGAAGTGAGTGGTAGGAATTGAAAAGCTGCCACTGAGGTAGTGGTTAAAAAAGTCTGGATGTCGAGATGAACTGAGATGGCACTCCCACCAAAATGCTAAAGCTAGGTTTCAGAAAGTTCCAACCAGCTGTGCTGGTGCAAAATAATCCATTTGTGTAAGTCACAAAGAATGCTTATTTTATGTTGTCTGGTTTTTGGTTGCAATTCTTTTGTCTCTGAACATAACAGGTATTTTCAGACTTCCTGTAAGTGCACTTTAGCCTAAAGAGCAAATTCATACAAAATGAAAAAGCTATCTATAAGTGTTAACAAGTGCTTTACCACCTTCCATTGGTAAGGATAGCAACCCCAACATTGTTCAAAGTTTTGTATATCATGTAGTGGCAGGGATCAAATGTGTTATCACTCATATACCTAAGTTGGCCCCTTTCTCTCCATTACCTTAAAATAAAGGGATGATGTGATGAAAAGTTGTGTCAACGGCTTGCAGAGATAAGGCTTCATTTCTAAAAACAAAGAAATAAAGAAACAGTGACTTCTAAGCAACCGTGTCTACCTTGACCAATTTTAAAAAGGGATAAGGCTGATTTGGTTGCATCACTTACCTGAGAAAGTGCTGAGAGGGATCCAACTCACCAGCTGCAGAACCTGTGACCTACAAGAGCAGCCATCCCAGAATGGTAGGCTCCTGTATAAGAATTCTTCACACGATGAGAAGCCCTCCTGAAAGAGACAATTGAGACAGCAAGAGATTTTTTGTAAGCCAGTCCTTTTCATTCTTTTATTCTTAGTCTTTTTTAGTTTGTAACCCTGAGGACAGGGAACTGTCTATTTAATCATTTGTAAGCCACTCTGAGCGCCTTTGTGGCTGAAGAGTGGGATCTAAGTACTCCAAATAAATAAAATAAATTCAACCAATCTTGAAATGTTTCACCAAAGCAAAGATAACACCTTCTAAATTTATAGGAGATAATGAAAGCAAATTTATCAGGTTTGTCAGGCTACATATTCTACATCAGGGATGGCAAAGTTCCAAAAATCCAAGTTATTTTCTTTGATCAAAGAACAATTTCACTACTTTCTTCAGTTAAACAGATCCTCAACTTGTGTGGCTGCTTCCTTTGCTCATGCTCCTTTTATAGTCACCTTCTTTTTCTCATTTCACAGCCAGTCTATCTTCCTCAGAAACCCCCCTACTTTTGGATTAGCCAGATCCTTCAGATGCAATCTCCTTTTTCTTCAAGACAGGAGTCAGGCATGATAATACCATTGTGAGGAGAGAAAATAAGCCATTTAAATAGCTGAAGGGATATCACATAGAACTGTCTGATGTCCAAGAAGCCATAGTAGATATAAGGAGCTGAAGTCACAGGACATATTCCACATGAATATTAGAAGAAACTACAATGTTAAGCATGCTGACAGCAGAACCAATTGCACTGTCACTTGCTATAAGTCTCTATGGAGAGGTTTGACAGATACTGGTTGGGTATGCAGTAGCTTTTAACTTAACTTCATCAAGAAGAGGGCTGGACCATAGAGCCTACAAACTCCCTCCAACTCAGACTCTATGTAAAAAGGCAATGTGATAAATGGGAGTTCCTCCATTTATCAGGGCCTTTTTCCCTGTGGGAGGGGGTACTGGAATCTATGAGGAGGATGACATCACTAGTGGTGTGAGGGCAACCAGCCAATCAGATAGCTGTTTAAAAAGAACCTTCTGGATCATGTGTGGAGAGAGACCACTGAAGCAGTTGGGGAGAGTAGAAGCTGAGAAACAGCAAGGTCTTGGCTTTTGGGTTTACAAAACATTAGCCCAGGCTTTAGCCAAGCTGGACAAAAGGAGAGGAAACATAGGTAATGAAGAGAGAAGGCTTAGAAATAATAATAATAATAATAATAATAATAATAATAATAATAATAATAATAATAATAACAACCAGCTTCTTCATGTTGAAAGTATAATAAAATACTGTATGTTTATAACTGATCGTCTATATAGTAATATAGTAACTTAAAAAAAACAACAGACTAAGAATGTGTGGAATTGTGCTTTTTTATCTAGATGACATCTAGATATAATTTCAGACAGATCTGCTGTGAAACCAATGGAAATAAAGCCCCAAATGTGCTCCAAAGACTATAAGAGTCACATGCAAACTAACCTGTAAGAAACACTCGGCTTCCAAGACTGTTTCCAAAAAGTCCTTGAAGTCTAATTCATATTGCTGGTTCTCAATCTTATACCAAGGACATTCTGAATCATAAAAGAAAGGGTAATATAATGCTTAAAGATAGTTCTTCTTCCTCAGTTCCCCCACATTCACACATAAGGAAAACCTTACAACAAATTATTATGCCTTGCCACAATTCAAGTCTATTGAGAGGATTCCTTGTATGCACTTTGTTTGAAGTGGGATGTCATCTGAAGTGATACAACCCAAACATATTTGCTACTGTAAAAATTACTACATTAATATATACTACCTTTTCTATAAAAAACATTAAAGGAGCATACAGCAGAACAAGTCATAACATGAAAACTAAATGAACTCATAAATTGTTAAAAATTATGAAATAAATCATATAAGGCTGCAGCCCAATAAGTTTCCCTACCTTCTCTGAATGTTTGACCCATCCAGTAATACATCCTTTGATAAACAGAGTCATCTTTCACACAGTTGATGTGGTGCAGCAATAGTGGATTTCCTAGTACTGAGCCTATCCGTGAAGGGAACTATAAAAACAACCAGGAGAAAAAAAACTGCTCAGAAGGGAACACATAAAGACTCAACAGTGCCAACACTATCTTGTTTCTCTGCACTGTTAACACCACATCAAGACATCTAGGACTAGAAAAACAACGATATGCATAGGGACAAGGCTTACTACATACTTGTAATATGAGAAAGAACAATGTTAAAGCAGTTATCTGTTATGCTCTGAACAGAATTATTCATTTAAGAAATATTATTTAAAATAGTATATCCATTCAATGTCAGTGTCCTGAGGGAAAAATTCTTAGAGATCTCTCATAACCAATTTGGCCAGTTAACGTCCGTCAATAATAAGGGCAGATCCCTGCAATGGCACTTGCCCACAGCTTTCAAATTCTCTAACTCTCCTTTGCCCATCCATAAGATTGCTGCCAACAGCTCTTGACTGCCCTAAAATTTGCACGAGGCTTGTTGTAGCCAACCCTCCTCCCACTGCTGTCACAGAACTTGCTTTCTACAGATGTTAGAGAGAACACTGCAAAATTAGGCCTCATGGGACAAATATGGGGGTGAGGTTGTCACAATTGTATTTTACGGGGGAATATAATAAACCTTAAGACCCACTTTGTAATTTTGCATTAATTTTGACTCCCAGCATTACATGTTTCTTTAAAGTCATGATTTAATTTAGGCTTACAGGTTGTCTGCCTTATTTGAAATTTCAAAGTGCTCCAAAATCCGAAACCTTTGCAACTGCAACACAAATAGCATTGTATATGCATTGGTGAGGCTGGAGATGGATGAGAGGCTGGAGACAGACATGAACAAATGACCAGGAGTGCTGTTGCTGCTGCCACCACCCCAAAGGCAGGAGCAGGTGGCTCGAGGGCTACCCAGAGGTCTCCTGTACAGTAATCAGGTCCCTTATAGAAAATAAAATGATGTAAAATTTGCAGGCTGTAGAGATATGAGAGACACAATGATGCAGAGATTTGAGGATATTTCAAAAACATACATGAAATACATGAAAAATGATGGGAGTGAAATGTGATGGAAATGTGAGACAGGCTTGGAGGAGGCAAACGGCACCAGAAGCTGGCAGAAGCTAGCAGGTTGCAGGAAGAACAGCCTCAGCAGCAGCAGTGACCTCCGCACTGATGGGCAACCCAAATCCAAGCTGGTCTCTCCAACCATGTCTCTCTGCAGCCTGCAAATACTTCACAGTGGTTTATATAAGATATCTGATTACTGTGCATGAGATCTCTGGGGAACCCTCTGTCCACTTGCTTCTGCTTTCAAGGCAGCAGCAGCAGCCCTGGCCATTCATTCGCAAGCCAGAAACAAGTGGCTGGCAAATATTCCTAACTCCAAAACTATCCAAGATAAAAAAAAAACAAAAACAAAAAACACTTCTGGTCCCAAGCATTTTGGATAATGGAGAGCCAACTTGACATTAGTCAACCCTTTTTTACAAGCATAAGTAGTTTAAATATGCAATATGGTGATTTAATCCCAGTACATACATTCTGGTCACTTTGACATCTGCCAGTTACCTCTAAACAATCAATGTTTTGCAGAAGCTGAGGGAAGGTCTGCAGCTGCTCCACTGGGAAGAACTTAGCATGACTGATGACATCTTGACTCCCAGCTGAACAACCAGAGTTGGTGTTACATGAAGGAAGTACCAACTTGGCATTCCATTTCTGTACAGAAAACAAAAATGTCTTCATTCACATTAGCAGCTCATAGCTATTTTTCCACTGCCTAAATACCCTAAAGGCAGCAGATCCTGTCTCATCTCTGAAGCTACGCAGAGTCAGCTCTGGTAAGTACTTGGATGGGAGACCACCAATGAGTACCACATAACTATTAACTAACTAACTGTTCATCTTCTTTATGTGTTATTAATTAGGCAGTGGTCGTATGAAGTCAATGGAGGGGAAAGCGGCCTGAACACTGAAAAACTCAGAGACTGCACTTTCTCCATTTCACAAAGTCAGAACAAATGAAAAAACAAACTTTAAAGAGTTTTTCAAGACTGCAGAAAAGTAGGTATGTTTAGATCAAAACAAGAGATGGAAGAGAAAGAATATGAAACAAGATGGTAAGAAATCCACTCTTACTGCTGCTAGTACAATGGAGACTGGCAAATACAGTGGTACCTCGACATACGAGTGCCCTGATATACGAGTGTTTTGAGATACGAGCCGCTGAGTGAGCAATATTTTGCTTTGAGATGAGAGCAAGATTTGAGATACGAGGAATCGCACACTACACCGCTGCACACGACCCCAACAATGGGGAAAACTGCTTTGAGATACGAGCAATTTGACATACGAGCAAGGTTATGGAACGAATTAAACTCGTATGTCAAGGTACCACTGTATTTTGATATACAAAACTAGAATGTGAACTGTTACTGAGCACAGACAGTTCGAAAAGCTAACTAGCTGTCACTAAAGCCACATAAATTACATTAAAAATTAGTAAATACAAATATAGTCCAACAAAGACATTTAAGCAATTTTCTGTCAACTCACTCTCTTCCGGGACTGGAGACAGCCAATGCTTAGGCTATCTGGCTGAGATGAAGGCAGGGCCCCATAGATTCGCCTTTTTATGGTGTTGATTGCTGTTTTCCACATGTTTTCTGAATTCCTAAACCTTATCTGGAAATAAAGTAAATTATCCTCATGCAGATGAAAAGTGATCAAATGTAAAGTCTATTATTACAGTTAAAACCAATCAGATTGCAATTTGCACTCAACCACATGACCCACAGAGCACCCCTCTGATCTGCTAAAAGCAAGAACCATTGGTGAAGGACATCTCCCCAGTCAGTTACTAAGATTATCTATACTTTGCTTGCAGCACCAAAATCTGCCAATCTGGTCATCAAATGGGGAGCAGAGGAAGGGAGTTTACATCCCCCCCAGTCCAGACACTCAGCCAGTAGGGTGAACTTCTTAGTAGTTCATATTAAACAAGAACAAAGACTTCTAATGTCCACCTGCCACATTACAGTTTGTTGCCTACTTTTTTAGACATGATGGCCTGAGAGGACACACAATAAACCTTCCATTGTTCTGTTTAGACTGGTAGAATTTTAAAAACAGTACTGCTCGGCAAGGAGCACTTAGTATTGGAGAGAGGTTAACTTTAGAATCAGTCTAATTCTATTTTTAATGGAAAAATTAAATTCTGTTTTCTATTTTTATTCAGGTAAATCATTTGGATACATCTTTCTGACAGTATTCCAGTTTGCAAGTTACTATTAACTCAACATGGATCTTATGTACATGAAGATATAGTTGTCCACTGCCTTAAATTCATTTTTTCTATACTTTTAAAAAAAGAACCATCATGGTGTAGTGGTCTGAGCTTTGGTCTACAATTTGTAAGCCACTCTGATTTTGGCTGAAGAGTGGGGTATAAATTCCAAATAAATAAATAAATAAATAAATAAATAATAATAATAATAATAATAATAATAATACAACTCTGGAGGTCAGAGTTCAATTCATGGCTCAGCCATGGAAACCCACTGGATGACCTTGGATGAATCACATACTCAACTCCCAGAAAACCTCACAATAAGGCAGCCATAAGTTGGAAACGACTTGAAGGAACACAACAACAATACTTTAAAAAATGATGTTTTATGTTTTGCTCAGCTTATAGCTATAAACTAAATATTGCTCCCAAATTTTATCTTCTTTGAACACCATGGCACAATAAAAAAGTGGATCACTTTCAAGGTTTAATATCTGTAGAAGCCAAAGAAGTGGGAGTACAGTAGCTAGATGCATACATATTGGGATTCAGCTACCAAGAATAGACCCCACTCGAATCCATTTCCAACATCTCCCAACATGTGCCTTGTATAGAACACCCAGGAATACATTATCAAGCTATTAGTCAAATTCCTTGTCAAGAACACAAACATCCAAAAGGCATTTCCAATGCCACTATGTAATCATTCATATAGACTTTTACAATTATGATTTTCTGTTGATAATTGTGATGATCATGGCAATCCTGACTTCCCCTTGATCAATAATTTCATATTAAGTAACATGACATGCAGCGTTTATAAGAATGCAGCAATGTACACATCAGTGCCACAAACAGTTGTTCTTGAATAAATAAGGAGTTTGAAAATTTACTCTATGAATTTCAATTCAACTGTTTTCACCAAGAAAGCACAGCACATCTTTTATTTCTAGCTATCTTATCCCTCACCTTTATTTTGGTGGGCAGAGTCACAGACACCATCTCGGGAGCAAAGTTCTTGTACATCAGTAGCAGAGCTTGCAGAGTAGGCTCTGGTCCCTGGAAAGCAACTAAAGGAGTTAGATTTTGTGGTCTTCTCATGTCCACCCATAGCAACCAATTAACTATGAACCTGCCATCAATATGCAGATGACATTCTACTACTCCTTTCCACCTCAATCCAAGGAGGCTGTCCTGATCCTAAACCAGTGTCTGTCATCAGTAATGGGACTGGATGAGGGCAAACAAGTTGAAACTTAATCCAGACAAGACAGAGATGTTCCTGGTCAGGCAGATTAGGCAATAAGGATCCAACCTGTGTTAGATGGCTCCCCTGAAGACACAGGTTTGCGATTTGGGGGTACTCTTGGACTCAGCTTTGAACCTGGAGGCCCAGGTCTCTGTAATGACCAGGAGTGCTTGTCATACTTAAAAGCTTCTGTGTCAGCTGCACCCGTTCCTTGAGACGCCGAATCTTGCCTCAGTGGTACATGCCTTGGTTACATCCCGTTTGGATTACTGTAGCATGCTCTATGCGGGGCTGCTTTTAAAGAGTGTTCGGAAACTTCAGCTGGTCCAAAGAGCTGCAACCAGGCTGTTAACTGAGGCAGGTTACAGAAACCACACAATACCCCTGTTGAAATACCTCCACTGACTGCCGGTTTGTTTCCGGGCACAATTCAAAGTGCTGGTTATAACCTATAAAGGCCTATATGGCTCAGGTCCAGGCTATTTGGCAGACTGAACTGGCCTGGGCTCTGAGATCCTCAGGAAAAGCCACCCTCTCTCTCCCAACCCCATCACAAGCACGGTTGGTGGGGATGCAAAAGATGGCCTTTTCCATGGCTGCCCCTAGACTGTGGAAGTCCCTTCCCAGGGAGACCAGAATGGCTCCCTCCAGCAGGCTAAGATCAACCTGTTCAGGCAGGTTTTTAAAATGGAATGTTTGTAAAGAGCTGTTTCATTTGGTGTTGTTTCATTTTAAAGTGTTTTAAAGTTTCATCTTTTAAAAACATGTTTTATACTTTTAATATCAATCTATTTTAATATTGTAATAATTTAATTCCTTTTTAATGCATCTCTTTTCTATGTTTTTAATTGTGTTGTTCTTCTAAACTTGTTGAGTCCCAGTTCTGGGAAAATAGAGGGATACAAATAAATGTAATTATAACAACAACAACAACAAACTGCTGCAATAACTATTGGAAATCACTGCAGTTGTGACTCACACATACTTCAACAGAAGAAGATAAGGATTAACCCAAAGATGGAAAGAGAGAAACAGGTTTTGAGAAACAGGTTTTAAGAAATTAAAACTGACAGAAACACTCTGTTTCCTCTCTTTTGCTTATACATAGAATGTAGCATATGAGCAAAAGGCAAAGGGAGAAAACACAACTGATCAGCGGAAGAAAGACAGAGAAAGGGGGGGCTTACTTGCTTTTGGCTTTCACCTTGTCTATCCACAACACAAAACTCCCTTAGATTACCCCTGACAGAATGTGGCTCACAACAGAAAAAAAACCCTGATGCCCACTCTTTATGAAAGTAACACAAGTTTTTGAATTATTAACTTACATACTATACAAATGTTATTCAATAAAGTTATACATGAGAAGTTTTTATAAGTGCTTTGACCTGAGTACAAGTGACTCACCCTCCTGGTGTACAGATCTAGGAGCCTCCTCACACGGAAAGGTTTCACTAGAGAAAATAACACAAATTAAGCTCTATAATTAGTTTCTGAATTATAAATTAAATTAGAAATTAGGAACGTCCTTAAATTAGGAATTGAAGTAAATAACCAGGATCGGGTGATATATACAGGGTTGGCAGAACTGCTGTCAAAAATCTTGTTCTAGCTATTCTAGAAAGTTCCAATTGGGCTCTGTGTAGGCACACGAAATCCAATTGTGTGATTCACAGAGACCATGAAGGAGAATTGAGGGTAATAAAAATCTAAATCCAAAAATGAACTCAGATTTGCTCCATCATATTGTTTTTTCACAACTTGCTTCGACATTTCTGTTGTAATATGTGACAAGTCTTCTAATAGACTTTTAAAACACTTTAAAACTCCATTCAAAAGTATTAAAATCACACTGGAACATCATTGTCCATATTTAATTGAAGCTGAATAACAAGTGAATTAACAAAAATAACGAATTTGTGAAAGAACTGTGTATGACATGACATTTTTATTGTGCTTTTGAATTCAGCACCCAAAAATATATTAAAAACAGATACAATGTTGAAAAATGTTTTTTCATCACAGGCCTATGTAATTGTTACAAATGATGTGGCAGATTATAAATAGGATAAGAAGGAAGAAGGATCATGTCCTCTTGCTGTACATGTCATATTGCTAAATTAAATCAGTTGAAACAGTACAGGGCAGTGCATATCATATTTTGTTAGCAAGACTTCAATGGATTTAGTTCAGGTTATTCAACTGGACAAAAGTAAAAAAACCTAAATGACTACTGTATACTCAACTATAAGTCAGCCGACCTCATGTATAAGTTGAGGGCAGGATTTTGTGCCAAAATTATGGATTTTGCCATGACCCATGGATAAGTCGAGGGTAAAACTTGGGGGCTTCAAGTAAAACTTCAGTGTGTGTATATGTGCCCAAAGCAAGAGAGACTAATTGAGGCTTTTTGCTTTCAATTTTCATTTCAGTCTTCACTCCAGCTGTTTGTTTGTTTAAGAGCAATAAATAAATCAGGACTCTTTCTGCTTGGCTCAAAAGAATAAGAAATTTTTCTAAGAGCAGTAAATCACCCAGCACTCTTTCTGCTTGGCTCAAAAGATAAAGAAACTTTTCTCTCCACTGCATGGGGAAATCTAAAACAGCTGCTATCACATTATCATACTGACCCGTAAATAGGTTGACCTGGCATTTTGGGGTCAATTTTGGGACATACATGTTTTTACTTATAGACAATATGGTAGCTACTTTTGACAGAGAACCTGAGCAAAGAAATGGATTAAACATATTAACTTCTGCAACCATCAAACACGCCATGAATTCAAGTGAGATCTCACCATTCTCTCTTCTGGTCAGCAAATAAAGCACATGACAGGCAAAAGGAAGCTGTGGAAAGAAAAGTGTTAAATGAGCATAAGCAGTTCTCAATTACTTGTATACTTGTATAGAAATTTGTATACTCTCTTTCCAATACAAAAATTACAGATAGCATTGATTCAGCAACTCTTTTTAGAATATATTATTATCAAAAGAGCATACAAGCTTTCTAACTTTTACAACAGCTCTCTTGTGAAACACATTAATTTAGAAGAAAAGTTACCTGTCCAGTTAAAGTGCACCCAAAATTGGAAGTAGGTTGACACTTAACTAGCAACCAGCAACTAAAGAGAAGATCTAATTAAAATTATCATAAACAATGAATTGCACTAACAAAGGGAACAAAATCTTGTCCTTTCAAAAGAGCTTATCACTACTTTTATCTTACCAGTTTTTCATCTTGCAAGAAGTTGAAGAAGAAGCCATAGAGAGCATTAATCTTTTCCTTCTGATCAATGAACTCAAACATTGTAATTAGCCATTTTAAAAAGGTCACCTAACAGGAAAGAAAACATGGCCTTCACTAAGCAAGGATGAAAGCAGCACCATAAATCTATTATGGAATATGTGGAAAGCAGAGACATGGAGTTTAGTAGTCACAATAATACCAAATGGCAGAAAATATCACTACTAAGAGTGAAAACATCACCTCCATACTTGCCAAGTTACCTGAGTATTGCAAGAACATTTGCCAACACAAAGCCAAGACACTGCTGCAACCACAGAATCTCCTGTTATTGTTGATGTGGGAATCAGGTTTTTTAGCAGTCGAGTATTTGCCACTTCACCTGGAAGACAATGAGACACGCTGCTTAAATTTAAGTATTATTGATAAATCACTCACAAACTAATAGGGGCTCAGATACAGCAATTCAGTTGCTTTCATGTATTCTTTAGTACCAAAGGGAAACAAAGGAACAAGAAGCTTGATCTGTTTTTACCAAATTTGCCACTGAGTGCCACATTCAGCAAGACATCAATTTCTTTTGGCTTCAAGCCTCTTTCTTGAGCGATCTTTTCCACAGTTGCCAAGTGTTTTTGTAGAACCTCATTCTTCAAAGAGGTACGATCTTTTACTAGAAAAAAAATCAAGACATGTAAAGCTGCACGTTACACTTTTTAATGAGCATAATTACATGGCATAATTTACAAGGAGCCTGCACCACCAAATACCTTGCCTTCACAAAGCAAGTGTCTTTATAACCTTTACATATATGTTATAGTTTTAGAGTAACTATGAGTCTCTTCCCAGTTAGATGACCCAGTTATTAATAAATATGCTTCTCCTGGTTGTTTGCAAAGATCAAGAAAGGCCACAGTAGGAAACATTAGGCTGTATTAAAAATAATTTCACCAGCACAAGGCCTACTTCTCTGGCAGTTGCTCATTTTCAGAGTTAGTGGAAGGATGAGATCATATGATCTTAGAAGTGAAAAAGAGGCCATGCATTACCCTGCCATGTAGGAATACACAACTAATGAGCTTCTGAAAGATGCCCATCCAATCTTCATTTAAAGACCTCCAAAGATGGAGAGCCCTCCATTCTTCAAGGTAGTCTATTCCGTTATCCAACAGTTCTTAAAATAAAAACGTTCTTCTTAATGTTTAGGTACAATCACTTTTTCTTGTAATTAACTTACTTAATTTGAATCTACTAGTTCATGTCCTTGTTCCTAGAACAGCAGAAAACGAGCTGGCTCCATTTTCTATACCAGTGGCCCCAAAACTTTGATCCTCCAGGTGTTTTGGACTGCAGTCCCAGAAATCCCAGCTTCCTTGGCCTACTTTCAAAAATTCTGGAGGTGAAGTCCAAAACACCTGGAGGACCAAAGTTTGGCCCCACTGTTCTACATGATATCCCTTCAGCTATTTAAAGACAGCTATCACGTTATCTATTTTTTTTCCCCTCCAAGCTAAATATACCCATGCTCCCTAAGTTGTTCCTCATAAGACTTTGGGCCTTTACAGACTGCCAGAAATAATGCAGATTGAGGTCACTTTAACTGTCCTGGCTTAGTGTTAGGGAATCATGGGAACTGTATTTTTTTCTGGGACATTGAGCCTTCTCTGTCAGAGCTCTGGTGCCACAATAAACAACAGTTCCCATGATTCCTTAGCACTGAGTCAGAGCAGTTAAAGTGGCCTCAAGCTGCATTATTTTCGGCAGTCTGTAAAGGCCTTTTGTTTCCAGACCTCTTATCATCTTGGTCGCTCTTCTCTGGACACCTTCCAGCTTGTTGATATCCTCCTTGAATTGTGATGCTCAAAACTGGACACAGTATTCCATTTGAGGATTCAAATCCCAGCCAAGCCACAGGTAATCTATATTGGGCAAGTCACACACTCTCAGCCTTATAGACAGGCAAAGGCAAACCCCCTCTGAACAAATCTTGCCAAGAAAACTCTGTGATAGGTTCACCATAGGGTTACCATAAGTTGGAAACAGCTTGAAGCAAACAAAAAAAAAAAATTCAATCTTCAATCCTGTAGTATTTTCCAGTTGTTTTAGACCACAGCTTCTATTATCTCTTAAAACTGGCTATGCTAACTGAGAATGATGGAAGTAAAAGCCTAAAACATCAAGGGAATAATATGGTGAGGAAGAATCTTTAACTGGATTAAGCCATATGTGATTAGCCCTACTTATAGTCTTACTTTTCTCCAAATAGTTCACTGCTTCTTCAAGAGGACTTTGACTGTACTCGTCTTCATTGACATACATTTGTGGAGCTCCATGATTCTGTGCACTTTTGTTGCCAGCATTCTTTGTGAAACTTGTTCTCCATGAAGAAAGATCTGTTTGTTTACTAGAGCTAACAGGCAATGTTTCTTTTGGCTTCTTGGCATTTACACCTTTCTTCATCCTTTCCAAATCCAAGGAAAGAGCAGCAAGACAAGTCCAGTTATTTTCATTTGACAGTATCAAACTTTTCTCCAACAATATCCAAGTTCCGAGCCAAAAATGAATGAAAAGCTACCTATAAGAGAGAGAAAACAGACTTAGAAAGAAAACAGACTTTTAAAAACCCCATCAGGTAGCTGCTATGTAACTCACACACGAATACAGAAAAACCTTTTTGGGGTCACTAAAATCATACACATATTGAGCTCTCAGGTTGTCCAGAACCCTTCTTCAGGCTGGAAGGTAACAAAAATGTGGGGAATGGGTGCAGGGCAGAGAGATCTTCATCATACAGAAAAACATAGTTTAAAAAGGTGTCATCTTAACCTCTTGGGACAAGAAATTCTGAAGTTTTGGTGCAGCCACTTAGAATGCCCTTTCTCTTGTTCTCATCAACTATGCACCCTACACAATTGGGACTCAGAGATGATATTTCCATCAGGTCTTAGGGTGCAGTGTCATACCACAGTTGGAAGAGTTTTTCTTGTAGGGTAAGAACTAGAATGACACTAGCTGGAAGAATCTGCACTGGAGAACTAATCTAAGGTCCTACCTGGCAATCCTCCTCAGAGCCTGGATTCATTTTCGCCTGCAGAGAGGGATTGGAGGATTCCAAGGCAGAACTACCTCCAAGCCCCAGAGTAAGATAGCATCTAAAGATTTAGGTTGTGCTAGAACTCAGCCAAGACAAAGTATCTTCCAAAAGAGGGTACCTTGGCAGTAATCTGTCATCAGTAGTGGCAATGTGTGAGGGAGCTTCCCAGTAGCCAGTATACAGAAACATAGTGTTTCAATAGATGATGTGTGCTTCCTAATCTGCTCTATTATTCAGTTTTGGCTTATGTTC
The DNA here is from genome assembly GCA_020142125.1 of Phrynosoma platyrhinos. Classification (NCBI taxonomy): domain Eukaryota; kingdom Metazoa; phylum Chordata; class Lepidosauria; order Squamata; family Phrynosomatidae; genus Phrynosoma; species Phrynosoma platyrhinos. The sequence continues at coordinate 17,091,407 of CM034705.1, read as the reverse complement.
TGTCTAGCTGTTCGCCCACTCCTTTGATCTGTCATGCTTCACCTGGCTGTATATAGTAACCCCTGCATCACTACATGCCTTGTGCATTGATATCCTCTATTCTCTTGATATCAACCCAGGGTTGGGAGGGAAAAACAGTTTTTAAAAAAGTCTAAAAAACATTTGTTGTTTAAATCAGTTTTTTGCTTTAATTTTTTTTATTAAAAATGAATCTTGCTTATTATATGAATACTGTGAAACATTATTTTCTGTATTAGTAAGCTTATAATGCTTTCCAACATTAACAATCCTAACTGTTGTTAGGCTTTAATATGACCAACATCTTTCAATAAAATGTTGGGAATTATACTGAAATGTTGGTAGCATGCCTATAGGACTACACCAATAAAAGACTAAAGCCGAAAATTAAGTAGCAAAATGCAGTTCAGATGTTACAAAAAGCTTAAACAGTAATTGTTCTTTAAAAAATGCTCCTTTAAAGTAGGTTACTTTGGTTTAATTTATGTTAATTGCAGGATTTGTTTCTGAACATTTCTTGCACTATAAAACAAAATGATTTAAAAAAAGCAACTGACACTGGATGTCAATGAACAACTGCCAATAAACTAACAGTATATTGTTAAAACGTTTAAATTAAATGTTTAAATTCAAGCAGCCATTGTTCTGTCAGTAGTAGAATCATAGAGCTGGAAGAGACCTCAAGGCCATCCAGTCCAACCCTCTAACATGCAGGCATTTACAATCAAAGCACTCCCAACATATGGCCATCCAGCCTCTGTCTAAAAACCTCCAAAGAAGAAGACTCCATACTCTCCAAAGCAGCGTTGAACAGCTCTTACTGTCAGGAAGTTTTTCCTAATGTTGAGGTGGAATCTGTTTTCCTGTAGTTTAAATGCATTACTCTAGGTTCTATTCTCTGGAGCAGTAGAAAACAAGCTTGCACCATCCTCAATATAACATCCCTTCAAAATATTTAAACCGGGTTAACCTTCTCTTCTCCAGGCCAAACATACCCAGCTTCGTAAGTCTCCTCATAAGGTATGGTTTCCAGACCCTTCACCATTTTAGTCGCCGTCCTCTGGACACACTCCAGCTTGTCAACAGCCTTTTTGAATTGTGCTGTCCAGAACTGGACACATTATTCCAGGTGTGGCCCAACCAAAGCAGAATAGAGTGGTACTATTACTTCCCTTGATCTAGACACTATATTTCCATTGATGCAGCCTAAAATCGCATTGGCTTTCTTAGCTGCTGCATCACACTGTTGACTCATGTTCAACTTGTTAACATACTCCCAGATGCCTTTCACATGTAGTAATAATAGCCAGTCATTAAAAAAAGGAATAGTCAATTTTAAAAAAAATAGTTGTTTTAATCTGGTTTAAACTAGCCAACTCTGTATTTCCCTAGAACTGTTTACATACCTGGCATACTTGTCCACTCTGTTAGGTCATGTAGGCAAGTATGATATGAGAGGAGCCAATCTCTACAGTATTCTGGATCACCACTATTTAGGTCATTATCAATATTTTGAATTATGCCTGGAAACAAATTGGAAGTCAGTACAGATGTTGCCTAACAGATGTTATGTGGTCTTGCAAGTATGTACCTACCAGCATTAGCTGCAAGAAGCACTTCAAGAACTTTTGCTTCCATTTTTAATCATTTGAAATTTGTTACATCAACCTAGACCAAACTTTAGTTGTTCTGATTATGAGAAATAAGCCAGAACTAAAACAATAAAAAAGAAATGTGCTTGTCTCTTTCTCTCTAGAGAAATATGGTTGGTAGTAAGTGAACAGCAACACAGGAGAGTGCCACAAACCCCCAAGAATTAAAAGAATAATTAATCAACAATTCTATGCACATATCCTCTGTTCATGATTGATAAATAGAATTTCCAGATACAGAGGCTGGGGACAAATGACAATGTGTTTCTGAATGCTGGGCAACTCTGGCTCAGAGGCCATCTTCCATGGAGAAACCCAACCAAGAAAATCTATGGAAGTCAAGTTCCACAAAAGAACAACTTTCCTAGATCTGAAGAATGTCAAACTTATTATGGTACAAACCTTTAAGGACAGGGATGGGGAACATTTGGGTCTTCAAATGTTGAGCTTCAGTTCCTACCAAACCGAGCCAACCTCACCAATGTTAAGGAACCGAAGTACAATAATCTCTGGATGACAACATGCTCCCCACCAACCTTTCATTGGAATCCAGTTCCTCAGACAAATCAAGTGTTATATATACAGAGAGAGCTCTAACTGAGGCTATCTATTCAGACACACAACTGTGAGATCAAGCACAATGAAACTTTAGAAGTACAGTTAAAATCAATTACAGTTAAATAATAAGCATAAGCACCATTTGCTGGAGCACTTCCTGGCCATAACACCATCATTCAAAGTTTGCTAGATTTATTTATTTACAGCCAACTGTTCTCTATAAGAACAGCTGTTGTTGTTGTTGTTGTGTGTGTTCCTTCGAGTTGTTTCCAACTTATGGTGACCCTAATATGATCCTATCATGGGGATTTCTTGGCAAGATTTGCTTAGAGGGGGTTTGCTATTGCCATCTTCAGAGGCTGAGAGAGTGTGACTTGCCTAAAGTCACTCAGTGGATTTACATGGCCGAGCAGGGATCTAAACCATGATCACCAGAACCCTAGCCAAATGTTCAAACCATTATATCACAGTGTACAGGCCTGTCCTCAAAAGCATCTTAAGAGGCATATAAGATTTTTCTCAACGAATCTAATTTTCAAAGTTAATTTATGTTTTAAAGTGATTTAAACTCACATCGATAAAAAGAGACCACTCCAAACCTTGACAGGCAGTAATTCTGCAGCTGTCACAAGCCTTCTTCTTGCAGCAACCTAACTCTCTTGGAGGTTCCACCAACAGACTAACAAGGGTTCAAAACACACTGCAGAAATATTCCAATTTGAGATTGCTTTAACTGCCTTGGCTCAGTGTTAAGGAATTCTGGGAACTGTAGTTCTGTGAGACATTGAGCCTTCTGTCAGAGAGCTCTGGGGACACAGCAAACTACAATCCCCAGGACTTGACTGCTTAAAAGAAACTGTAGCATAAGCTTTCTTTGGCAAGGGCTGCCTCTGCACTGCAGAAATAATCCAGTTTGAGACTGCTTTAACTGCCCTGGCTCACTGCTAGGGAAATCTGGAAATTGTAGTTAGTTGTGGCACCAGAGCTCTCTGACAAAGTAGGCTAAATGTCTCACAAAACTACAAATCCCTTAACGGAGCCAATGCAAGTTAAGGCGGTGTCAACTTGGATTATTTCTGCAGTGAGGACGCCGTCTTGGTCTACTTCCTCAGGTGCAAGATAAAGCAGAGTAAGGTCCAAAAGACACTGCAGAAACAATACAGTTTGAGATTGCTTTACCTGCCCTGGCTCAGTCCTAGGGAAGCCTGGGAAGTGTAGTGTTTGTGAGACATTGAACCTTCTCTGTCAGAGAGAGCTCTGGTGCCACAGCTAAACTACAGTTCCCAGGATTCCCCAGGGCAGTTTAAAGCTGTCTCAAACTGGATTATTCCTGCAGTGTGTCTTGGACCTGAGACACTCTTATTATGAAGAAATTACCTTTATCATGACTGGCCAATAGCTCAGAGTTGCCGTTCTCTCGCTCCACAACAAACCGCTCCCTCCTTTGGCAGCCTTTCTCCCCTCAGCGCAGAACAAGGCTCCTCCTCCCCGTCCGTTTATTCTCTGGCCTTCTTTCTTCACTTTTCCTGACAGCCGCCCTCGGTTCCTCGCCGGCTTCTCCTTCCTTCAGGCCTCACCGCGGCCTACCTGGCCTCCCCTCAGCCATAACCACCACCGCTGAGGCAACTCTTTTTCCTCAACCGCGCTCCAGTTCAAATTTCCCACCCTGCGCATGCGCAAACAGCAGCCAAGGCCCAATCGAGGGAGTCCGTTCCCATCGGCTGCGCAGGGGCCGTTCTGTTTGAGCATGCGCAGACCCCTCACGGACGAATGACATCCCGTCCTCCAGGCGCGGAGCTGGGGCTAGGAGTGGGCGGAGCTAGGTTAGAGGCGGTGGCCGAGCTGAACTGCGCATGCTCAGAGACAATAATGGAAATTGGGGGCGGGGCTGATGCTCGTTAATACTTCTGAGGGAAAAGGGTTGTGAAGAAGTCAATTGAGGGTTTATAGTCTCGTCGTCTCAAATCTCAATAGGCTTGTGCATTTGTTATTCTAGCTCCCGATATTCATTATAGTATATCATTTTATATATACAGATACATATATATCTGTGTGTGTG
>CM034705.1:17067438-17078526 GCA_020142125.1 Phrynosoma platyrhinos | reverse complement strand
CCCCCCCCCCATTTAGTTCCCCTTCCTCCTCCCTCCCTACTGTGTTCTTATCTTCCCATGACAGTAAAAAACCACACACAAAATCCCCCATCAGTGCACATTTGTACTGTATATGAGTGGAGCAAACAAACGTGTCCTCTTTTAAATTGATGCAATAATCAGCAGGATTAATAGCTGATTATTTACAGTCCCCAGATGTCTCCAGATTATGCAGGGCTCAGAGGCTTGCCATCACGACATAATTACTGAAATAATTAACATGCACGTGTGCTATGCACCTTAATTATTATTATGATGACAAAATATTGTTGCAGGGAATGTCAAATTGTGGTTCAAAGCTGACAAGTGTTTGAGGTTTCCCAGTCCTCCGTGACCAAAGAGTCCTTGAGGGCTAGAAATCGACAGTACATGCTTGCTGCTGCTTTCCAATATACACTATTCATTAACATCCTGCTGACACTCTAGTAATGTTAGACTTTTCCACACTATCCTCAGCTGGCCCTAAATACATCAAAGGCACCAACTCCTGTCTGAATGTGGAAGATAAGCAGGACAGCCCTGGTTAGTCCTTGGAGGGGAGACCACCAATGAACACCATATGCTGTGGGTTCCATTTCAGAAGAAGGAACTGGCAAAACCACCTCTGAGTATTCCTTAGCTAAGAAAACCCAATGAAATTCATGGGATTGCCCTAAGTCAACAGGGCAATCCCATGTATCTATATTAATATATATATATATATATATATTTAAAAAATTGACAGAATATGCAATCCATTGGTTTTGCAATTACTTGCCTCGCTGAGCTGCAGTCCACCCATCCACCTTGCTGCCCAGCAGTTTCTTTGAGCTGGCTGAGGTGGTCTTGGAGGTTGTGTTGGAAAATCCCTGTTCTGTCTCTCTGGCCCAATACAAGGTACAAATCCTTGAAACTGGTGTCAGGGTGGATGGATTTTGTCACAAGAAAGTTGGAAACTGGTGCTACACTGAATATGCAGGTGGGCATAGCCCAGAGAGATCAACTCCTCCAAGCTCATCCACCTGTCAAGCACGAGGTCAACCAAGATAATAAATTAGCAGGGCACTTTTCCCTCCCAGAAACATCTGCCACATCTACCCTGGTCCACCTGTCTCACATGGGCACCTAAGGATCTTGTAGTCCCTGACTCTCACCCAGGGAGTGTAAAGTGGCCTCCCAAGAGAGTTAACCCACAGTTTCAGTGTGAGCGATACTGACTCTCACCCAAAGTCTGTCTCTCTACAATATCCAAAAAGGGGTGGTGCCCCTAGATCTTCTGCAGAAGGCAGCAGAGTCCCAATTCTGTAGGATGGTAATAATAATAATAATAATAATAATAATAATAATAATAATAATAATAATAATAAATTATTTGTATCCCGCCCCTCTGAGAACAATCGGGGCAGCTAACAGTTAAGAACAGACCCAAATGCAATTGACCCAAATACCCTTCCCCCTTAAAACAATATTAAACTCAGACAGAGGCTGGCAGGAGCCTGATGCCAAAGAAACTCCTCCAGCCCAGCTCCAGATTACCCAGCTGCAATGCCCACAGTCTGTTGCTCCCTTTTAGGCTTGTTCCTAATTTTTCTGTTTGCCTGAAATATCACCTATGAAGGAATGATTGTGTGGGTTATATGAGTAAAACAGGTTAATTCTAAATATTTTTTTTTTAAATTGTTCACATGAAGAAACACACATTTAGAGGACATTTCTGTACATATAAAAGTCTTTTATTTTTCGGGTTTTTAAAAATTCTGTATTGCCATTAAAAGATGAATCTTGGCAATTTTGTCAATCCACATGTCTTCAGTGCTTGTAATTTAAATGGTTCAGATTTTCAGGTGAATAAACCACAAGAAAGGAAATAAGGATGTTAATTAGCGGGCAAAAAGCAGCACCAGTTCACAATGGGTTGTATGAGGAAAGAGGTCTACCGGAACTGCAAAAAGAGGCATAAAGGGTTCTCCTACAAGTTTCTTCTCAGCAGCCTGTGGGCAGCAAAACCTAAGCAAAACAAATAAAATAAATAAAACAGGTAAAATAAATGTATAGGATGTCTTTTGATTTTTTTTTAAAAAGTCACACCTCTTTTTGCAATTAATGCCAACATACAAATAGCTATATACTCCTCACTCAAAACTGTTAGAGCCAGCCATAAAAGTATTTGCCTCAGGAAACAGTTGTTAGGTCTCCTTTTTCTTTTTAGCATTTTAGCAGCATCACATTTCAAATTTGTAGTTCTTCTTCTTCTAAGCTTTCTTCACTGTCCAGCTTTCACGCTCATATATAAAAATCAAATACTATGGCATGGATGACTCTGACCTTAGTATTTAATGATATATACTTGAGGACCTTTATACTTGAGGATTTTGTCTAGTTCCTTCATAGCTGCCCCTTCAAGTCTTACTAGTCTTCTGATTTCTCGACTACAGTTTCTATTCTAATTAATGATGGACCCCAGGTATACAATATCTTTAATTACTTTAATGTTTTCTTTAGCCAATTTAAATGTATGCATATTGTCTGATACTGGGGGGGGGGGGGGGGAGTCTGACCCCTTGCTAATGTCAAACCATTCTGTTTCTCCATATTCTATCCTTACAACCAGATCATGTGGCACACCTATTTTGTTTAGAACAAAACATACTTTATCACAGTTTACACAATGAAAGGTTTTACTGTAATCTGTAAAGCACAAGTTGATCTTCTAAATTTTTTTTATTGTGTTCCATTATCCACCATATATATGCAATATGATCCCTGATGCTTCTTCTTTTTTTGACCTCCGTTTTGACATCTGGAATTCTTGCTCCATATATAATAAAAAAAATTTTTTTTTGTAAAATATTGAGTGTCACTTTGCTTGCATAGGAGATCAGTGCAATAGGCTACTATAGTCGCTAGTGTGCTCTTTTATGAGGATTGGAATGTACGGTCTCAAGCAGGCGTGCGGTTTGTACAGAGCCCTGAGCGGCGCAGGACCACAGCAACCAGATACTGTGAGGCTAACCGCTGGCAAGGAGTGTTTTTTTACTGCTTCTTTTGCGGCCGAGTTTGGGCAATGTTAGCCAGCCTTGCCATGGCTTCCGGCTGATCTTGGGGGGGGGGTCCATCATCTGCACACCATGCCCCTGGATCAACCCAAAGGCGGTGCTTTTGGCTTGTCTGTTTCAGGCCTATATTGAGCATTTTCAGGCTGTGGACTACTGTTTGTTTTCCATATTTGTTGGTAAATGTTTGTTAGAATTTCAATGGATTCTTTCTCTATAGCCTGAAACAACTCTATTGGTATGCCATCTGTACCTAATGATTTATTTTTTCCAAGTACTTTGAGAACCTTTTCCACTTTACTTTCAAAGACTGTGGATTCATCTTCAAATGGTTCTGCTATACAGGAATCTGTCATTGTTTTATCTGTTGTATACAGTTCCTCAGTGTACTGATTCTGTTGACTTTTTATTTCATCCTGATCATATAATCTCCTCTTCACTTGATCAGATATTATCCCTACCTTTTTGGAACATTTTTACTAAGAGTCTAAAAATCTGATCAGGAAGTCTTTCAACTGAGTTATGTTGGTAGACAATATTCTTGTTGGCAGGAGTCCATCAAGATAATAGCCTAACTGTTAAATAGAAAACAAGGCAAATAGTACAAGAACCCAACAGTGGGAGGAAATATGTTAGATGTGTCCACACTAATACAGAGCATAGGAAATAAACAAGATATACATGAACTCTTTTAACACAGGAAAGCAAATATAATTTAATAGGCATTCCTGAAAACTGGTTGGATGAGTTTCATGACTGAACTATAGTAATAGAGTGGTATAACCTATTTCAGAGAAACAGATCTAACAGGAAGGTAGGAGGAATAACGTTATATACAGTTGGCCCTCTGTTTTTGTGGGAGATCCGTTCCAGACCCCCATGTGAAAACAGAGATTGGCATATATTCACGCCCCATAGGCTTGAATGGGGTGCGCCCCTGCGGGCACACATGAGGACATACCTCATTGACTTAAACGGAGGTCGCCCCTCCGTAAATATGAAAAACTGCAGACTTCAAGTCCACGAGAATGGAGGGGCGACTGTATTTACTATGCTTGTTTTTTTGTGACAACCTAGCCAAAAGGACAAACAAGTGGGTCCTAGAGCAGATCAAATCGGAAAACTCTCTGGAAGCCAAGATGACCAAACTGAGACTGTCGTATTTCAAGCACATCATGAGAAGAGCAGACTCTTTGGAAAAAACAATAATGCTAGAGAAGGTAGAGGGAAATAGGAAGAGAGGAAGGCCACATGCCAGATGGATGGACTCTATTAAGGAGATCAAGGGTATGGGGTTGCAGGAATTAAGCAGAGCAGTGGAGGACAGAGGATCTTGGAGATGTCTCATCTATAGGGCCACCATGAGTCGAGATCAGTTAACAAGAACAAACAACAAAATGGTCATGTACAATAATGTGTTTTTTAAAAACATTTTACAGGAATAAAACATTTTATCAGGAATATTTACATTTCAATATTACATAATATTGAAGAGGTCCATGACTTAAATCCTGGAAGCCATGTTGAGAGCATCTTGGTAAAAAGGTGGAGAGAAACAATATTGATGTCATTGTAGGGGTGTACTACAGATCCCCTAGCCAGACTGAGGACTTGGATGATACCTTCTTGAAACAGCTGGAAAGATGTAATAGAAAGGAGCTGTAGAAAGGAGAGATGTAGTAGTAATGGTGGATTTCAGCTATCCTGATTATTTGTTGAAAGTCAAACTGCCAAAAATTTTAAGATCCAAATTCCTCAACTGCCTTGCAGACAATTTCATTGAGGGAATCAGCTATTTTAGACCTAATCCTAACCAACAGTGATGACTTGACTTGGTTAATGGGATGGAAATGGTGGGATTCTTAGTTAGGAGTGACCATGTTCTCCTGTTCTCCTTATACAGAGGAAAGGAGAAGCTAAGCGTAGTCAGACATACATTGTAGACTTTATGAGAGCTGAATTCTATAAACTTAGGGAAATACTGGGGCTGATTCCGTGGTCAGAAATATTAAAAGAGAAGAAAGTTCATGATGGATGAGATTTTCTTAAAAATGAAATATTGAAAGCACAATTTCAAACAGTTCAAATGAGGAAAAATGGGAGGTGTTTAAATGGCAGGTTAAAGGTCCAAAGAACTTTCAATTGAGCTAAGATTTAAAAGGGACATGTACAGTATCCCTCCGTTTTAACGGGGGATCCATTCCGGACCCCACCCCCCTGGACAAACAGAGACTCGCCAATATTTAAGCCCCATAGGCTTGAATAGGGTGCATGCCCATAGGGTCGCGCCCCATTGATTTTAATATTCAAAATATTCAAAACCATGGACTTCAAGTCCACAAGAACAAAGGAGCAAGAAATGTACAAGAAATGGAAAAGGAAGGAAATCAAAGAGGAATTCATACAAATAGCCAACATGTGTAGGGGAAAAGTCAGAAAAGATAAAGCGAAACATGAGCTCAGTCTTGCTAGAGAAGTTAAAACCAATAAAAATGACTTTTGGGGTTATGTCTATAGCAAAAGGAAGAACAAGGAAATGGTAGTGTCATTGCATGATGACATCTACTTTTAGCCAAAGGTCTGTGCACAAATACAGAAAAACTTGTTGAAAGCTAGAGGGCACATGTCTGCAGGAATAGTAGTGTCTCATCAAAATGCAGCTTGCTTTTCATAATTTATTTCTCTAGAAACAAATTCTAGCTTTAACAACCACTTAGAGAAGACTCTGGAAAAGCCAGTGTGGTTGACACAGGAACTGAGGCTACTATCCTAAATGCACTTATTGAAGAATAAATCCTATTGAGCCCAGTATGGAATTCCCATTTCAGATAGCCATGATGGAGGCCTACGTCAGAAGCCTCCCTCATCAAAAAATTTTATGTAATTAAAACAAAACAGAACAAAATCTAACACATTTTCGACAGATTGCTCAAGGTTTTCTCTATGGATGTAAGGTATGTTACTGTAACGGGAGACTCACTCAAGAAAGTTTCTCATGGCTTCTCCTTCAGGCTTGCAAGAAACATACACCAAAGTGCGGATGGCCTCACAGTTCCGAAGAGCTCTAACCACACGATAATCTGAGGATAGGAAAGAGGTGAGAAAATAACCTAGATGATCACAGAGAAGAGGCCATACATAAAGAAATTAATAATTTGGTAATCACAAATGTAAAACCTGTGAGCTATAAAGCCAGTGTAGACTAAGCAGTACCACTCTATCCAGACACAATGAAAACCAGACTAAGGGGCGAAGCAGACCACCCCGAAGGATCGACTTCCGGCTGCCCCTTTGCTCACCAGATCGGAGTCACGGTAACTGCATGCTGCAGCCTTAATCTGGCGTTTTTCCGCCCCTAAAAGAAGTGGCAAAATTCTGCTCATTTTAGGAGTGTAAATAAGCCTCCCTTGCCACTGCGGTGGTGGTTTTTCTGGGTATCTGGGTGTGCGCTGTGTAATTGCTGCACCGCAGAAATGCCGTTTTGCTGCCCACCGTGTGGTCAGGTGAGTGGATGACACTGGCTTAGGGGTGACAGCAGGGCGTGTCGGTCTGTTCAGCCCCTAAGTTACATTACAGTATATTGCTGAACTGTAGCAATGAAGAAAACGCAAGGCCAATGCATCACTAAAAATGATGGAGGTTCTGTGTGTTTGAGATTACGGGCAGGTTCCTCACTAATTAACCACTCACACAACCCATGCTTAGGAGAGATGCAATGCCCAACAGCCCTAGCTAGCACAGGCAATGGGGTGGATGGACCAACAGTCTGACCAATCAAAGGACAGCTGCATATGTTTCCATATTAGCATTGAAAACTACAGCTCTCATCATCTGTCTTGGTTTTAAACCAGTCTCTGTCATCAGTAATAGAACAGCTGAGGGCAAAAAAATCGAAACATAATTGAGGTCTCTTCCAACTCTTGTGATTCTATGATTCCATGATTCTAATCCAGACAAGACAGGCGTTCCTGTCAGTAAAAAGGCAGATCAGTGAATAGGGATTCAGCCTATGATAAATGGGGTTACACTCCCCCTGAAGACATAGGGCTGCCTTTAAAGAGTGTTCATAAGCTTCAGCGAGTTCAAAGAACTGCAGCCAGAGTACTAACTGGGGCAGGATACAGAGGCCATATGATGCTCCTGTTGAAACAACTCCACTGGCTGCCAGTTTGTTTCTGGCACAAGTCAAGATCCTGGTTATGACCGATAAAGCCATATGTATATCATGTCCAAGCTCCATGAAGGACCGTATCTCCCTGTATTAACTGACCAAGGTTCTGAGATCAACAGGGGAGGCTCTTCTCTCAGTTCCACCACTTTCATAAGCATGGTTGCTGGGGACTTGAGAGCGAGTCTTCTCAGTGGATGCCCCTAAAATGTGGAACTCTCTTTCCAGGGAAATAAAAATGCCTCCCTCCCTGCTGTCCTTCCAACAATGGGCAAACACCTTTTTATTCTAATAGGCTTTTAATACAGAAAGTTTATCATTAATGGGCCAAAACTAAAGGTAAATGTTTCCCCTTTGACAAGTGTCTAGTTGTGTCTGACTGTAGGAAGCGGTGCTCATCTCCGTTACTAAGCCAAGGGAGCCAGCATTGTCAAAGACAACTTTGTGATCCTGTGGCTAGTATGGCTAAATGCCGAGGCGCACAGAACGCTGTCACCCTCCCACCAAAGTGATACCTATTTATCTACTTGCACTCTTACATGCTTTCAAACTGTTATGTTGGCAGAAGCTGGGACTAGTGACAGGAGCTCATTCCGTCTGGCAGCACTTGGGTCTCAAATTGCTGATCTGCCTATTTTGTGACTTTCAGAGTCAGTGTCCTAACTGCTAAGCTACCACATCCCCATTTAATTAGGGGATGCTATATTGTTTTAAACTGTATTGTTTTAATAGTGTTTAAATCTTTTAAATTGCATTTATTTTTACTAGAGCTTTCAAGTGATTTAATATTGTGACTAGATTAATTATATGTTCATGTTCACTTTTTGTATATTTTTAACTGTATTGCTCTTTTAAAATGTAAGCCACCTTGAGCCCCAATTTTGGGAGGAAGGTGGGACAGAAATAAATATAATCATCATGTTCATCATCATCTGACTACTGGCCATGCTGGCTGGGGCTCCAAGAAACTGCACTACAAAATATTGGAAGAGATACCAGTTTGTCTGCTACTGTTTAGATAGAAGAGACATAGCCATATTATGTCTGGCTATAAACACTCAGAGAAGACTCTGGGAAATCCAGGTTGGTTGACTGCAAAATTGAGGGTGATGACCATATGAAAGATGGAGGGACTATTGGAATGTGGTGTTTGGATGCTAGGAATCAGAAAGGAGATGTGATAACCTGGCCTAGAACATCCTCATGAGGCTGGAGTGGTAACCAGTGTTATAATATGTATAGTGTGCCAGGAAGCCACTGTCTCTATTCAACCCATTATTAATGGATTGGGGTTTGTGGATATGTCAGCCTACACATCTATTTGGGAAATGTCAATACAGGACCAAATCACAGAACTCACAATATCAGAAGCACTTTCGCTTGCTTATCCTCTAATGTGATATATGCCTTCCTCTCTCAACAGAGCCCTTCAGCACTCTATGTTGGGCAAACAGGGCAGTCTCTGCACCAGAGGATAAATGGACCTAAATCAGGTATTAGGAATGGAAATACACAGAAAACTGTTGCAGAACACTTCAGCCTTCCGGGGCATCCCATCCATGGCCTCAGAACAACAGTTCTTGAACAAACAAACACAAACAACTACAAAGGAAGATTGGAAAGAAAAACAGCTGAATAGGAACACAGCCACAAACTCCAAAATTAACAGTGGATTGAACAGAGAAAACAGCTTCCTAGCACACTATACTTCTCATTACACTGGCTAACACTCTAGCTGCATGTGGATGCTCTGGGCCAGGTTATTACATCTCCTTTCTGGTCCCCAGTCTGGAAACCACATTCCAATATCAAACAACATTCCAATATTTTCATATTCACCCATCCTGGCCTTAGGCATAATCTTTACTCCTACCTTCATCCCTCAATTACCATACTTAAAACTGAACTTGTTACCTCATCACCATGACCATAAGTTTTGCATTTCTATAGCTATTCATACAGTCTAATTATACAGGTGCTTCCTGGGCACCAATTCACTCCATGCATCTGAGGAAGGAGACCTAAGTCTATGAAAGCATATGCTACAACTTCTTTTGCACCTTTTGTAAAGGTGCCACAAGATTTCTTTGCATACTGTTTTAGACAGTGATAGATACATAAAGGTGGGACCCACAAGAAGATACAGCACTGTGTCCGGGCAAACATCTTTCTTGTTCAGGATTCCAGCCATTTTAATTCTATCCCCACTTCTGGTTTTCCAACCCACCCTCAACTATCAGCATTTCATGCCTATTGAGTAAGCTCAGTCCTCCTTGGGCTGATTTGTGGGGCTCTTCCCCACTATAAAGTGTTAGGTTTTTAAAGCATTATTGTTATATTTCTCTTCCAACTTGCCATTCAGCAGACATTCTACCATACTGAACAGAGGGAGACAGGAAACAGGATCCCCTTGTCAGTTCAACTGACAGATGAGCAATTTTTTATTCCTCTTCTCTCTGAGCTATTTTCGGTAGGTGGTCATATGGTCATTTGATCACAAACATCATCTGGGAGCACAAGGCAATTCCAGTATGTGAAAAATGGTAACTAAATGAACTCTTAACATTAAGCTCTTTTCTTTTTCTCCACTCATTCTCTTTTCCTTGTGTGACATTTTATTCTTAGATCATAGGCAAGACAGTCTTGTCTCACTTATATTGATCAACTTTTCCAGCTGAAGAGCTCGGTATAGATGCTTTAAATAAAATAATTAAAACCTAAAAAATATTTGCTAACCCCCTCTCCCCTGTCTTCTGTGTATAGTTTGTGTTGTTTTTTCCACTTCAAAAGGACTGGCACTCCAGACAATGGAGCCTGTTGCAGTACATAGGATCTCGATTGACATTTTCAGCCCACCTTGTTAGTGTTCTTGCCTGTATCTGAGGGCGTTTCATTTGTCAAAAATGAAAAACAATGCCTGCAAAACCCAACTGGCAGAAGAATGCAACCCAGCCATCCTGACACGTATTTGCTTTAATTTAACAAAAGAAGGCATCTGCTTACGGAGTCCAGCTCTGGATGGGTTCACCACAGCAGTTAGAGGATGACAATCTGTCCATGATGTCAGGAACTGAGGTAGGACAACTTCTGCTTTCCCACACTGAAATTCACAGTTAGAGATTCCTGTGCAAATAAAATGATCAGGCAATGATCAGAAAGAGTGGCACAGTCTACAATATAGCAGAGGAGGATAAATTAGTGCAGGGTCAAGATTAGGATAGCTTTCTCAAACTGGTGCCTGTCACAAGATGATCGACTATAATTCCCTTATTAAGGATATATCCACACTACAGTTTGACACTGTCATGACTCTCTCCTATAGAATCCTGGGATTTGTAGTTTGATGAGGCACCAGAGCTGTCTAACAGACCAGACTGAATACCTCACCAAGTTACAAATCCCAGGATTCCACAGGATGGCACCATGTCACTTAAATTGCTGTTAAACTGCTTTATTTCTACAGTGCGGATATATCCTCAGTAAGTGGATGGTGGCCACACTGGTTAGGGATGACTGAAGTTGTCGTTCAACATTTTTAAGAGAGCACTAGGTGAGAAGCTAGCCTAAACTATTGGGAAGTATGAACTAATTTCCCAGGTCTGAGAACACTAATGTCTATTAATATGTGCCAGCTTCATTAAAATTAACAGAAGCCTTGTATTAGAATTGTTGTATTTTACTTGCTGTACGCCGCCCCGATTGCGCTGCAGAGGGGCGGGTTACAAATAAAACTTATTATTATTATTATTATTATTATTATTATTATTATTATTATTATTATTTGCTATGTTACATTCCTGATCAGCATCTGAAATCAAGAGGGTTGCAATGATGTACTGCAGGGGTTGG
>CM034705.1:17048045-17067247 GCA_020142125.1 Phrynosoma platyrhinos | reverse complement strand
CTGGGGACCAGCAACCGGCCCCAGGTAAGCTAACGTTGCCGACCCCTGATGTACTGAGTATAAAGAACCTCTTTTCCAATAGAAACTGTTTATTGGTTCTCCCACAGCAACAGCACTTCTAGCTTAAAACTATCTTGTTGAAGTTCATGACGTTCATGTACCATTAAATGCAGCATTCCATCTGGCATCTTCTACTGCCTGATCCACCACCTCGATGCCAACAACTCTGCCAACTTGCTCAGCCAGTGAAAGACCAATTGCACCTAGGAACAGGCAACTGTATGAATTCCAAAGCCAAGAGAAAATACTATGAGAAGTGTGTGAGATTTTGTTCTTCATTAACACCTTAACTGCCTATCTCAATCATTAAAGATAAAGGTATTCCCCGTTAACAAGGTTGTCAAGCTGTGTCCAACCGTAGGGGGCGGTGCTCATCTCCCAATCATTAGTCAATTCAAATTAAAACCAACTTATCAAGAAAGGCTATGAAAAGGACGTCATAACTAGTAATATGCTACATTTATTAAGTGTATTGTAATTTGAATTATTATACAATGCTGAAAATTAATAAACATTGTTTAAAAATAAAACCAACCTATCAAGATTGTACTAAATTGATTATTTAGTTGGACAGCTTAGAGGAAATAGGTTCAAAGCAGGTAATGCCACTTATTCATGCAGGGAAAACACAAGGCGGCTGATAGCAAAGCAAGGTATAAAAAGTTTTAAAATCCAACAAAAGAGCAACAAACGATAAATCCTGACAGTGGCAAATAAAAGTGAAACAAAAAGGAAGCCTACATTTTGTGTTTTTTAAACATGAACTACATGGAGATCATATGCACCTGTCTGCAAAAGACATTCCAAGATTTAGAAGCTGCTCTTGGAAAGCCTGTCTCCCTTGTTCTCATCAACCAAACTACTGTCAGTGCTGGGACTGTAAAAAAGATCTTTCATGGAGGATGAACCATGAAGCCATGGATGAACTATGAAACTTCTGGATTACTGGCTACATATCCCTCAGTACTGCAAGCAATATGGCTCCATATATCAGCTCTTGGAGGCCATGAGCAGGAGGATGTTGTTGAGCTGATGACCTGCTGCTGAGCTTCTCATAGGCGACTGGTCAGTCACGGTGTGAACAGAATGCTGGACTAGGCAAGCTTTTCTTCTGATCCAAAAGGACTTTTATTATGGTCTCAAAACCTGAGTGATGTTTGAATGGATGGGCAAAATCTCTGTATTGTGCTGGACTGAAATTCTCATCATCCCTCACCACTGGCAGCTGCAGTCCAAGAAAATATGGAAGGCCTAAGGTTTGCAGCAAGCAGCCTTGGAAAAGAGTGAAGGTTCTATCTATCACCCATCTTCAAAGTAAATTATTGGTCTTTATTGAAATGCTTGAAAACTACATACCTTAGGAAACAGAAAGAAATATGAAGAAAATGAGAACATTACCTCTGTTCTTTCAGCACTGACACATAGGACAAACTGAGAGTGAATGGCTAGGCTGCAAATCTGATCTGTTAAGGATGTGTACAAATACTGATGATAATAAATATCTTATCTGACATATACTTAAATTTTAATAGGAGCTGTCACAGTGACAACATGGCACTGCCAAAATTTCTTAAAATGTTTCACTCTTTTTTAATGTGTGGCACCGCTGCTACTAATACATGAAGGTGAGGTGACTCTCACCCACCCAACTGCTTTCCTTAGGTGCCAGCACTCTGGTTTTTAAAATCCCACTAGCTTGGTACCATTTAGTGATAGCTAAACTCCTAAATAACAAAAGGTCTCTCTTGCTAGCATTTATTTATGTTTCGTAGCGTGGATGATATTACTGTAAGCACACCTCAGGCAACTACTTGTTAGAACAAAGGAACAAGTTTTATTTACAAGCAAAGTTGAACACAGTATCTTTCATGTAGGATGTAATTAAAGCTTGATACGGTGTATAAATTGCTTCAGTAGTTACAAGGTTTAACAGTGTCTTTCACTTGACTTTATGTTTCCTTCTAGTCAGACTGCCAGAAATAATGCAGCTTGAGGTCACTTTAACTGTCTTGGTTCAGAGTGCTAAGGAATCATGGGAACTGTAGTTCATTATGACACCAGAGCTCTCTGACAAAGAAGGCTCAATGTTCCATAAAAAATACACTTCCCATGATTCCCTAGCACTGAGCCAGGGCAGTTAAAGTGGCCTCAAGTTGCATTATTTCTGGCAGTCTGTAAAGGCCCTTAGTTTCCACAGAACCTCTATCTAGCCTTTGTGTTTCTTAATCCTTCTGGTTATCTGTTATACTAACAACCACTCTAAGGGCATCTGCAAACTGCCAGAAATAGTGCAAATTGACTCTACTTTAACTGCCCTGGCTCAGTGCTAGGGAATCATGGGAATTGTATTTTTTTTCTGAGGCATTGA
Organism: Phrynosoma platyrhinos; assembly: GCA_020142125.1. Classification (NCBI taxonomy): domain Eukaryota; kingdom Metazoa; phylum Chordata; class Lepidosauria; order Squamata; family Phrynosomatidae; genus Phrynosoma; species Phrynosoma platyrhinos. The sequence continues at coordinate 17,064,819 of CM034705.1, read as the reverse complement.
GCCTTCTCCATAGAGAGCTCTGATGCCACAATAAACTACAGTTCCCATGATTCCTAGCACTGAGTCAGAGCAGTTAAAGTGGACTCAATTTGCACTATTTCTGGCAATCTGCAAAGGCCCTAACTGAACTTCCTCAGTTTCCTAAGATTTTATTTCATCTGTTCTCCAGATGACTTTAATAATCTCCACCAGCTCCTAGTGATCTATATATCCCACAGGACATCCACATACGCTTTAATCATGGATTTTTCTTGTCCCTAACTTGGGTACTAAACCCCTTCTAACTTGGGTACTAAACCCCGTGCACCACTCTACCCCAACCTCCTCGGCTGCTAGCCCCTCAGGATAAAAATAACACTAGCTAACCTTAAACACACCTCTGCCTTTCTATTTATACCTGCTCCTGGGAATAGCCCCCACTTTTTCTAGCTTAACTTCCACTGCCTGTCACCAATGGCTATCTAATCTGCCTATTTTCTCCACAGGGGCACTATTTATTACACCTATATCCCACCTTTCTTCCAATAAGCATGTGGAAATACAGTTGGCATTCTGTATCCTTGAATTTCAAAAATAGTGATTTTTTTTTTAAAATCCAAATAGCAAACCTTGATTCTGCCATTTAATATATAGGACACCATTTTATTATGCCATTGTATATAATGGGATTTGAGCATCCACGAATTTTGGTATCCACAGGGGGTCCTGGAACCAAACTCCAGTAGATGACAAGGGCCCACTGTACATACTGCAGTCCTCCCCTCTATTTTATCCTCACAACTCTGTGGCATGTGTTAGGTTGAGAAAAAGTGTGACTGGCCTCAAGCCACCCAGTGACTTTCATAGCTCAGTAGCTGGACCTACAACCTGCATCTCCCAAGTCACATTCCAGCACTTTAACTACTTTAGTGTGCTAGCTATACTGCCTGTGTATCTGATGACTGGGGAGAAGGGGTAATCTTGGTACCAATGTAATTTTTTCTTTCAATATACTGTTAATACACATAAGAAAAACATTGTATAAACTATTTTTTCATCCCAACACATGATCAATACATACCAGTTCCACAGCAGATATCAAGGAGAATAGTGTCCTTGCAAACTGAGCTCAGTTTGCCAATGGTCTGGTATAGAACCTCAGCCCCAGCTGTATTGACTTGGAAGAAGGCATCCGGGGAGATACGAAATTTCAGGCCCTGTAGTTCTTCAAAAATATGTGGTTCACCATACAGGAGCTGGTAAGGAGACTGCTGATGGGAGCAGTGAGTCATGGTGCTGAAAGGAAACAAAAGAGTTAAGAGTTAAGGCTGCATTTTAACAATGTTATCAGATGACAAGATTGAAATTCAACAGCATGATTTCTCTGCTTGCTTTCTTCCTTGTTTGCTTCCTATATATTTGTCAAGCTTTCCTTTGAAACCTAGCAACTTGCCAAAAGAACATACATGGATGGAACCAAATGAAGATTCTCAAGTGAAACTTAAAAAATAATAATAATAATGATCTATGTAATGCAACTTAGAGAATGGGAAAGGGCCATTCTGACATAAGTCCAAAACACACTGCAGAAATACTCTAGTTTGAGCCCACTTTAACTGCCCTGGCTCAGTGCTAGGGAATCCTGGGAATTGTAGTTTATTGTGGCACCAGAGCTCTCTGACAGAGAAGACAAAATGTCTCACAAAACTACAGTTCCAAGAATTCCCTAGCATTGAGCCAGGGTAATTAAAGTGTCTTTTGAGCACTGACAGCTGTGAGAATAGCATACATGTTGCCAAGGCAAATGGATTAGGAAGGAAAGACAAGAGAGACAAATCAATGATAAACTGACAGCTTCCTGGATACCATGTTTTAGCATCTCATCAGCAGTTAAATTATGGGGTTTGCAGTCGAAGGCATCTGGAAATTGCCAGGTGAAATAAGCAAGCAGCAGACTGTAACACTAAAGGGCAACAGTTATTGACCATATTGACATAAGCCATTTTCTCCTGGAATTTCTTTTAAAATGAACCAATAATTTAATGTTGTTTAACAATTAATTTAAACTATTAAGAAATTTCTCTGTTGATGGTAATATCAATTGAATTAGGTTTGGGGAGTCCTCTAACTAAAATCTTAATGAGCCAGGCTTTTAGTAAGCACCCTTTTCCCTATTTACTATGTGTCAGACTCTTCCTCTATCTGGCAAACTATCCTAGAAAAACCTAAAATGATAGAGAGCCCTGAGAAGTAACTAGTTACCCTGGAAGAGCACTTTGAGAAGCAAACGGGGTTGTGGACCACAATCTCAATTCCTCTAAATGACATGGTATAACCTCGTTTCAAAACAACATCAGTCTTAACTGTTGGCCTCACTCACTGAGGCTCTGGTACCTCTCATTTTTGCCTGTAGCTCCACAGACCTTTGGCTCTGGTCCCACCTACTAATGGAATTCAGATTTCCCGTCACACAAACCAGGTTTTGACTGGGATAGTTGAGATCAAAAGTAGACATTACCAACTCCACTCCTGGCTTAAAGTGTCCCACCAGGGACTTTCTTTCATTCATTCTGCTTTTGCCTCTAGGCTGGTTAAGTGGACAGGGCCAGTGCAAAGGTCTTGTCAGTGGGAGGCTGCTCAAAACTCTCAATTTGCCACATTGAGACATGCTTGTAACTGAATATTTTTTTTAAGTGATCCTAGGCTGAATCTGCAGTGCAGAAATAATGGAGCTTGACACCACTTTAACTGCCATGGCTCCATGCAATGGAATCCTAGGATTTTTAGTTTGTTGTGGCACCAGAGCTCTCTGACAGAGGCAGCTAAATATCTTACAAAACTACAGATCGCAGAATTCCATAACATTTAGTCATGGCAGTTAAACCGGCTTCAAACACCATTATTTCTGCAGTGCAGATTAAGCCCTAGACTACAATTCTAAGCAAAACAAGATGTACTCAAATCAAGGGGCTTTCTATAAAGTTAGAATGTTTAGGTCCAAGATGCCAGTCCCTTGATTCTGATTGGACTTAACATGGCTTAAATCTAAGTAGCTTGATCCTGATTCAAATGCTGGGGTCACTGCAGGTAGTACAACATCTGATGAAGCAACAGCCCTGAATCTCTGTTGTCGTTACCATCCACCTCTTCCACTACCATTTGCCTCACGCTCAGTCTAATATGTACTGTAGTGAACTGGAGGCAATTTACCTTTCCTGGAAATAAAGGGAAGTCAGAGCACAAACTGCTCCAGGGCCTTGGAGGAAGAAGTCCTTGATCAATTCTTTTTGATAGCAAAGTTCCTCCTGTGATGAACAAAGAAAATGACACAATGAAAGACTCCAGCAGTGGATGCAACTTATTCCAACACTAGTTCTTGTAGCAGTTTTTACAAGCTGTTTAATTATATACATTTCATTAAGTAATTTGAAGTATTTATATGCCACTCTTTAATTGGAAAGGCTAACAGAGTGCCTTGTTGTGATAGTTTGTTACTTCCAGAGTTCATATAACCTATCCTATACTGCCGTATTATAATAATAAGTCCCATATAAGTTTTTGCCTGCACACAAACAGAACCTAAAGTGGGGAGAGCAGAGGGGTGCAGACATAAGCCCTGTTTCCAACATCCCCCCATAGATGGCAGATTTCTAGATTTTTGCATGTTCAAATCAAACAACTGCAAACAGTTCTGTATGTGGATTGACCTGAGCTCACATACAGTATGCTTTACAAACTTTGTACTGAATGTATGAAGACCTAGAAGGCAACCACATGCAGAGGGTGTTGCACACAAACATTCCCTTTTCATTCTAGCTCTGCCTGTGTTTAGGTGAATGCCTGCATTGAGCTTAACAGACTCTGTAAGAGTGATGAAGTAAGGGCCTTTACAGACTGCCAGAAATAATGCAGCTTGAGGCCACTTTAACTGTCCTGGCTCAGTGCTAAGGAATCATGGGAACTGTAGTTTATTGTGGCACCAGAGCTCTCTGACAGATAAGGCTCAGTGTCCCAGACATAGCCTCCAACTATGATTGGATCAATTGTCCTTGTCCTCTATTTTTAGGCAGAGCGAAATGGCTGCCTCAGATAATAGATTTTATGTGTCATTAAAGGGCAGCAAAATATTTATTTATTTATTCATTCATTCATTCATTCATTCATTCATTCATGCTACTACCATCATCTTCATTGGCTTTTTTACTGCCAGGAAGTGGGAGAGGCACTTGTGGGATTTTATGCCTCATGTTCAAAACAGTTCAGTCAACTTTGTGTATTGTGTGCACCTTGACTTGTGTGGGTGGCTGCTCCACTTCAGGCAGCACAATGTTGAAATCTTGCTTGTAAGATGGATACCAAATGCACATGAAGGAGACATCAATGCACAACAAAGCACTGTTCACTCACTCCTATGGCTTCACTGCAATCATACTAGACTTCCTAACTCAAGGCAGTGAAAACTGTTCCCAATTTTAAGGTTACTCACAGGGCTTAGATCCTGGGGGTGGAAGGTAATAATAGCCATGGTGTCTCCCTTCTTATTGCTCCGCACAATGATCTCCCGCCAGTGGCCACCCAGGTGAAACAGAAGACAGGGATCCAGGGGAGACTGACGGAGAAACTCCTCATAGCACTGGATTCAAAAAGAAGTTGGAATCAGTGCTACCAACAGTGATATCACAGCTACTCTAGCTGAATCCAGAAGATGAATATGTAATTCCTTTTCAGAATTATGGCAAACAGTAGTGGTTCCTCTGTAGTAAATGAAATGTACAATTGCCTTTCTTTGATTCATGCTATCCCATCCTTACCTGGGCTACCTGGAGGTGAGCTGCAGGCATATTCAGCAAGTGGTTGGCTCGCACACAGACAATATCCCTGCCTGCAGAAATGTGAAAGAAGGATATTACACCTTGGTTTTGCAGCACAGCAGCTGATAACTGATCTCCTTTTCTACTGTTTGAAGTTTTAAACTACACAGAGATTTAGGTTCACCATAAAAAAGTGAGGATGGATGCATCAGTCTAATTCATGATGCAGTGGTCCTCGTTAGCGTGATATGGATTCAATAGGGGGAAAAACCACTGTTCCATCCAATTTATCTCAGTCTGCATTAAAACAGAAACAAAACTGCATAAAAATTCACATATTTCTCATATGCAGTTTCCCTTAATTTATGCATTTGGGGACAACTGTTTAGCTGAGTAATATACTGCAAGTGTGGGAACAGCATATTAGTCCGGGAAATGCAAATTAGGTTGGTTCACTTAAAAATGGACCAGATTCATTTCTCTTCCACTCCTACTCGGAAGCACATTTATTACCCAGGTAGCCAAGTCTGCTGGATTTCACTGTGTGAGTTAAGAGTGTGCTTAACTAAATGTTCCTCTTCATCTATATGTCGCAAGGGGAAATCAGTAGCCATGGGAATTACTTATCTTAATATTACTCAAAATTAATACACAAGTTAGTAAATATTTAATATTAAAATCTATTATTACTTACTGTTATGACTTATCTTCCCCATGAGGAACCAGAGTGCTCCAGAAGGCAAATCAAAAGCCACTAGACTAAGTGATCCCTTTTGGGTTTTTTCCAACTTTGTGGTTCTACACAACCAGTTGTGACCATGATTTCAACATTTTAACTGCATGCTGCTGCTGTTTCTCCTTTACTTGGCTTGTATAATTCCTTGGGAGGACCCCTGGCCTGAATGCCAAACCATGTGGAAAAGCCTTCTGGCACAATGAAAGCCAGCAAGTTAGAGAAAAACAGAGCGCATTCCTTTTCCTAGTATGATACTATATGAAGCAGAAGGAGTGTTTTTATATGGACTATATGTTAGAATGTATGATTTGCCTCACCTCCTGCAGGCTGAAGTGCTCCATATTATTAAGAGTGGTTCCATCCAGTGGTCATTCATGGAATTCCTCTTAGATTAGGAACTCTGGTGGTATGGAAGGGCCTCCAAAAATATTCAATTGTGCTAATTGCATTTTCTGAATTGAAGTTATGCCATTAGTTAACTGGAAATGACAATTAAATGATGGGATAGTACGACATAGCCAACAAAAGGCATCTCAACTGTGCCTCAAGGAATTTAAAATGTTTTATACTCAAATTAAACTTATGTAAATAAATCATGTTTATACACGCTAGAACTAAGCAGAACCATTAGAAACAGCAGCTACCGAGGTTCAGAGGTAGCATTGATAGCGTTAGTTACAGTACCCAAGAGTTGCTGCTTTCATTTTGTGCTCCGTCTAAAAGGTATCTGTTTTTGGGATCTGTGTAAACCCATTATAGGCAAGCAGGTTGTTTTTCTGAGTGTAACAGAGCTCCAAAGGAAATGTAACACTTTTTGATGGTCCAAAACACACGGCAGAAATAATCCAGTTTCAGACTGCTTGAACTGCCCTGGCTCAATGCTAGATAATTCTGGGAACTGTAGTTTTGTAAGGCATTTAGCCTCTGTCAGAGAGCTCTGGTGGCACAATAAACTATCATTCCTAAGATTCCCTAGCACTGGGTCAGGGCAGTTAAAGTGGTCTCAATCAAACTGAATTATTTCTGCAGTATGTTTGGACCAATGTTGCTCTGGAAGCTACAGTGCCAGTAGCTGTGTTGGCTGGGAAATGCTAGCAGTTTTGAAATCAATCATCATTATCACCTATATTCCACCTTTTCCCCAAGACTGAGACTCAAAAGGGGCTTACAAATTAAGATAAGATAAGATTAAGATAAGGGAGAGAAATCCATAGTCTAGATGCAACTGCCAGGAATCCCTATTTCATGTTCCCATCAACTGTACCTGAGATGTTTGTGAGACTGAAAGGGCCTCTCTTGTAGATCTCAGGGTCTGGCCTGGCTCATAGGGAGGGATATGGTCTATCAGAAAGCCTGGATCTAAGCCATATAGGACTTTATAGTTCATAATCATAAGTTTGAATTGTGCCCCAGAAACAGACCAAACAAGTACAAGTATACCTCTGTTAATAAAGCCTCTGAAAGTGAAGCTTTTTTACAAAGCCTTTTTATGCTTGCCAAGTCCACCCTTTTCTGCCTTGTCCTCTGTTTAGCTGAAAGTTTTAGCAGCATCAACACTGGGAGGATGGTGAAGGGCTGAAGAAATATAAAACTTTGGTGTCAGGTTGCAGCAGTGTATCTACAGTAAATAACGCAATAAAGTTTGTGCTGGGAAAGAGTAGGACTCTAGCCAATCTTACTATATTATTATTATATTATTTGTACCCTGCTTTTTTCACAAAATTTGGATTCAAAGCAGCTTACAATCTAAAAACATTTAAAATTAAAAACCTACCAAGTGACAATTAAATTGGAAACTATTACAATTTTAAAACATATCATTTGTTTAAAAACAGAATAAAATTTAAAAAGATAAAAGCACTTAAGATCACTTAAAAACCATACACTTTAAAATAATACAACACCCCCAGGGTGTTCTTTAAAAACTTTATTTTGAACGTCTTTCAAAAGGACAACAAAGAACAAGCCATTCTGGTCTCCCTGGAAAGGGAGTTGTAGAGTCTGGGGGCAGCCATCAAGAAGGCCCTCTCTCATGTCCCCACCTGTATGAACCATGCTTGTGATGGTGGTGGGACTGAGAGAAGGGCCTTTCCTGTTGATCTCAGAGCCTGGGCCAGTTCACACAGGGAGATATGGTCTGCCAAATAGTCTGAACCTGAGCCATATGTGTGCCTCTCTACAACAGGCAAGGTAAACAGCAGCTGCCTACAGAATCCCTTACTGAGCATGTGAAAAGAGCAAAATAGACATAAGAATGGACAGCAGATTTACAGCTTCCTCAGCATGTTAAAAAAAAAACACAGATCTATATGTTCGGGCACCTAAATGGAAATCAGAAAACTAAAGGCTGGCAAAAGAAAAAGATGGTTGTTTCTGGATGCACTTTAGTCTCTAGAAGGTTCAATATGTTTTTGTTTGTTTATGCAGTACACACCTGATCTGGGTGTTTCATTTCACATGTGCATGTTATTCGTTTTTAAACATTTACAGAAACATTCTGAATATCTTTTCTTTTTTTGTAGTATAAAAACCTACCCCTATTCTATCCATGTCAATCCACTGGAACCAAAATTTCTGTTAAAGCCCAGAAACACATCTACTTCAATAATTGAGGTAGTTCAAACAAGTAATGTTTCCAAGCTCTGACTCCACCTCTAAGTTGGCACAATTAAAGCATGTTTTGCATGTACAGCTGGCCCTCTGGCTTTGACTTTTGTAGATGTGATTATTCATGGATTTGATTAATATGGTCTCTCTAGGAATCTCTAGGTACCCCAGCATGACCCAACATCTGCCAGAAGTCATGCAGGAGGACGTAGAGATTTCTAAAGAGAACACTTCTCTAGGCATTTGTAGGTTCTATAGTGAAATTCTATGGTCAACTTCAGGCAGATGTTGACCACAGAATACACTGTAGAACCTAGAGATTTCTAGAGAGGTGTTCTTTCAGGCAAAAAAATCTGGGTTTTTTTGCATTTTCCCCACTTTCACAGGGGTCCTATGCTCCTAATCCCAGTGAATAGTGAGGGTCCACTATAAAAAGGATGTTGTTTTTTCAAAGGTAGAACAACATGGTGTGAATCACACAGCCTTCTAGATGCTGGTGAGGTGAAATTCCCAGCATTCCTCATCATTCATTTTGCTGTCTATGGATAATGGGAATTATGATCCAACATCATCTGGAAGGCCACATGGTTACCATTCCTGAGATAGGTGATGGGACAGACTACTGGCTGAAACTTTAAAGAGCAACGTCCAGGTACAATATTGGGTAGGTGTGTGTGGGAGCCTGACTTAAGATACAGTAACCTCCTGTTGTCTGCTTTCAGTCTTGCCACATACTGACCTTTGCCATGTCCTACATAGAGTCCCACAGTTTTGGGATTTCCATCTGGGCCCCGGTTCACAGAAAATGTAGATTTGTTTCTGTAGCCATTGACAACAGGCTGGAAAAGAGGAAGGAGGAAGGTAAAGCCAAGAAGCAATGTGGAGAAAGGAAGTGCCAAGCACCACACAGGTGAAACCATTCAACTAGACCAAGCAAGATATAAATCTATACAAAAAGAGAGAGAGAAGACACTGGGAAGTATAGGTATATGTGAGCTACAAAACCAACCAGGAAGCAGAAATGTCACTGGTTCCTACATGGACCAAAAAGAAATAATGGTCAGTAGGCATGACAAGTCTTGTCAGCCTCATTGTCACATCACAGATTTTTGCTCCAAGGAGACAACACACCTCCTGAGACATCTTATCAGGCCCACAAACCACTGATTCTGTACTCCTCAGCAAGGAGTCCACCACCACCAGCCTCCTCCAAAGCTTAGCAGCGGCTATTCCCTGTGGTGGTATTCCCAAGGTCTCCTGCACTTTCCCTAACAACTGGCCCCGCTGCTCTTCCTTGTTATCCTTGATAAGGAAGAGAGCTTCAAATAAATTCTGTAGCTGCAAGCTCACAGAACGATTCCTGGCTTCCCTACTTCTACTTGTCACATTCCTCCAACTGTTTACCTTCTGCATACGGGAACTGACATTGTCACCAGAAACGTCCTCTCTGTTCCCCATCCAGGACTATTGATTCCATTCTATCCAGGAAAACCTGTTGCTCCCTAATATGCTGAAGTGCACAAGCCCAGACCACCAGCTGCTGGACCTTCTCTTCCAGCAGGGATACCAACTTGCACTTGGTGCAGGTGAAGTTACCCACATCCATAGGCAAGAACACAAACATACCACAACTGTTGCAGGTGACTGCAGTAGAAGGCATGTTTCTGTGAAGAACAGGGAGGAGTTTAAATATTTGAAAGGATATCATGTTGAGGATAGAACAAGCTTGTTTTCTGCTGCTACAGAAAATAGGACAAGGAGCAATGGATGGATATTTTCTACAGGGAAAGAGATTCCACCTCAACATTAGGATGGAACTTCCTGACAGTAAAAGCTGTTTGACAGTGGAACACACTCCCTCAGAAAGTGGTGGAGTCTCCCTCTTTGGAGGTTTTTAAATAGAGACTAGATGGCTATCTGTTGGGATGTTCTGATTGTGAGTTCCTGCATGGCAAAATGGGGTTGGACTGGATGGCCCTTGTGGTCTCTTCCAACTCTATGATTCTATAACACACACAAAGCAATTGAATTGTACTGTTACAGCATTGTCACTGCTGAATATATTGCTATTGCCTGTATGAAATCCATGTTACTGAGGGCAGAGATGTGGAGTCTCCTTCTTTGGAGGTCTTTAAACAGAGGCTGGATGGCCATCTGTCGGGGATGCTTTGATTTTGAGTTCCTGCATGGCAAAATGGGGTTGGACTGGATGGCCCTTGTGGTCTCTTCCAACTCTATGATTTTATAACACACACAAAGCAATCAACAAGGCTGCATGGTGGTTTTAAGGAACCCTGAAAAGGGGCATTTCATACAACCCTAATTAACCCCTTGTCTTTCTTTGTGCCACTACTTTGACTGAAGGCTCCCCTACTACTTTCTTTTCATTCACTGCCCCCAGAGGGGGCATACTGCCCACTTTGGGAATCATTAGGTTAGCAGATCTACTGTCAGTTCTTATCTACCACATTTCATCCAGTAGAAAAATGGTTCAGTTACTGGTTGTCACCTTGTTAAGGTCCATGTTAAGGCAGGGTTCCAACAATCAGTATAAAACCCTTTTCCTTCTGAATGGCATATTATCATTCTGGGGAAATGGTCTACAAGCAGGGGTAGGCCAACTGTCTCCTTTAAGGGCCGAGGGACTTCAGCTCTCAGAAGCCTCAGCCATGTTGGCCAATAGTCTGGGATTCTGGGAGCTGAAGTCCCTTGGCCCTTAAAGGGGACAGTCTGCCTACCCCTGGACAGTATCCAGACCTTTCATTCTTCATTCATTAAACCCTCTATACCAGGGGTAGGCAACCTTTCCACTTTAAGGGCCGAGGGACTTCAGCTCCCAGAAGCCTCAGCCATGTTGGCCAATAGTCCCATGTTAGCCAATAGCTCCTGGGATTCTGGGAGCTGAAGTCCCTCGGCCCTGAAAGGGGACAGGTTGCCTACCCCTGCTCTATACAAGCAGAATATGAAGATCCTTTAAAGAATTATGTTCTATTAAGTGGTTGACTAAAGGAGCTCCTGATTTCTTTTTATTAACATTCTGGAAATGTTTCATCATTCATGCTGCTGGCAAGTTGCTCTGATTAAGACAACCACTTCCTTTTCTAATTTGCCATTTGAAAGACTTGGAGACATACTTTTCAAAAATCCCTGTGGGCAGATTTTCCAATTGTTGTCAAAGTACTACAGATAGTCATATTCTGTACGCATCTAATTCCATTTAGGTTACTATATTATTCTCTATAAATTTTAATTTAATGTGCCTGTTAATATGAGATCTAAGGTTATATGTAACTTTTCTATCCATTTAATCTATGCTTTTTCTATGACTATTACGGTTCCCCTTTTTTAAATTATGTATACACATATCTATTCCTCCTGAAGAAAGACCAAATATTTCATGACTGAAACATTTTGGGAATAAAGCTTATACATTGTGGGAATCTGTCTCCTTTTTACATCTACTGCTAGGTAACCTTGGTTGGGTGCTGCAGCTGGTTACTGAGTTACAAAGGGTATTTTGAATGTCCTCAAATCTGATGCCACTCTGACATAATTTATTGGTTTTTAATTTACTAATATACTGTAGGTCTCCCATCAGTCCCAACCAGTACAGCCAATGGCCAGGAATAATAAGAACTGCAATCCAACAACAGGCTTCCTACACTCTGTGTACAGCATCTCTCAAATGGCTACTGGTTATTTGAACAAACCATAGGAATCCAAAGGTCAACTATGGCCAGCACAGAGCACACGTGTTATCTGACTCTCCTAGTTTGGAGATCCCTGGTCCAAAAAAGGAGGTCCTGTTCTGAAACACCAGAGCTTGGGAAAGGGCTGTTTTAAACTACATGTCCCAGAATCCTCTAGCCAGCATGGCCATCACTCATAAAAGGAACACAGAAGGGACTACTCACAGAAGGGACTACAGACTGCAGTGGGCAGCACATGCCATCCTCTGCCTGTGTGATCTTTGTCTGATCTGTGCCCAGCTCCTTAAGACGAGATGCCAGTGACTGCAAAATCATCTTCAGTTGTTCATATTTTACCTGAAACACATATATACATAGTATAAAGAATGGTTATAGCAATCAGATTATGTTAAACAGCTTCATATGACATGCTGAGAAGGATAGCTCTGCAAGGTGGGCCTGTGTGTAATGTCATTTCTTCTTATATTCTGACACCACCACAACCATATGTTAGCTCATGGGGTGAAGGGGGCACATCCACCATCAGCTTCATCCAATAGATCAGTGGTTCTTAAACTTTGATTCTCCAAATGCCTTCAGCTTCAATTACCAGAAACCCCAGTCAGAATGGCTAATGATCAGGGATTCTGGGACTGAATTCCAAAACATCTAAACGGTTAAAGTCTGAGAACCATCACCCTAATTTTCACTAAGTTTTCACTCAGTTCCCTTAGTCTTCAATAAGTAAAATAAAATAAAATAAAATAAAATGTTTTTATCTGTGCACCAACTTGGGTCTGTTTCTGGGAGAAAGGCAGCATACAAAGGAAATATAAAATAAAAGAAATAAATATAAGTTTCGGCTTCAACAGGTTTCCCTTAATCTCATTTGGTTAAGAATACAGCATAGGTAGAAATGTTTAGGCCCACGGGAGATGTTTCTCTGGCTATCAAGACTTATTAGCTGATTTCAGTTCACTTTCTACACTTGTATCCTTTTCTTCCTACAAGAACTATAGGGCAGTGAAAAACTAAGGACGTTATCACACGTGGGCCAGAAAGCGAAAATAAAGTGGAAATGAGGCATTCCGAAAATAAACCTTAATTCCACAAACGTAATTACCTTAATTGCGAATTTACAGTAAGCGCATTTAACGTCCACACACAAGCGAAAAAAGCCTGTAAATGTACTAAAAATGAGCTTCTTGCACATGCGCAGATAGAGGAATGCTCGCTGGAACCATGGCAACAGCAGGGAAATACTCCCAAATGCACATTTGGTTATCACATTACGGTAAATGCAAAATTAACTTAATTGCGCATTTGCATTTCTTCTGAACAATCGAATTTCAAAAGATCGCGGTTAACACCAGTTTCTGTCCACTTTCTGTCCAGTTTCTGTGTGACGTCGTGTGAAAACACAGAGCACTAATCCAGTTTCTGTTTGGGTTTTGTGTGGATTAACCAGCAGATTTGCCCCCGTGTGATAACGTCCTAACACTCTGCCATTTTACCATCACAGCAATCCTACAAGGTAGTTAGGAAAAGAGAGCATCTCTCTGGTTCAGTCATACTGAGAAGCTTCAGGACTGGAGTTTAGGATGCAAACCCAAAACTCTCCAGCCCAAGTCTGATACAGTGTCTTACAGTTCCATGCTAGCTTGTGTGTAGGGCATCCCCAGAAAGCCCATCTTACCTGCAGTTGCTCCTCATATGGGAGTCCACACAGTGGGGTAACTGCACTCGACAGCCTGGCAAGCATAACATGTTACAGTTATGAAGACAGAGAAAGCTATTTGCTTCCGGCACATAACAAATCTCTAACTAGGAGATAAATGTTCACTGCTGCTGCTGCTGCTGCATATGAAACAAGAACTGGAAAAGTTACTTTTTGCACTACAATTCCCAGAATCCTCCTATAACCATGGCTAGGAATTCAAGGAGCTCTTTACCAAAAAGTATCTTTCGCCAGCTCTGGTATGAAGACAAGTATCAAGTGAGGCTTCCTATTGGGTGTAGTCAAAAGAGCCCTGTCTACATAGCCTTCTTGCAAAACTGCTTTAAACCAAAGAACTGCTCTGAGAAATGAATATAAAGTGTGGGATCACAGCATCATTATAATCCCTCAAAATGGACTACTGATATTTACCAGAGTGAATTCCACTTTTCTCACCATGCGCTCCTTTCAGATTTGAGCTGGTAACTGATTTCTACAGGAATCCCATGAGGGGCCCATGCACACTACAAAACTATAATGCTACGGTTCCACTTTAACTGCCATGATTCCGTCCCACAGACTCCTGGAATTGGCAGTTTAGGGAGAAACATTTAGAATCCACAGCCTGAGCCTCCAGGGCCTCACAAATTACAAAGCCCAGGATTCCACAGGATGGGGCCCTGGTTGTTAAAGCAGAATTGTTGTTGTTGTGGGCCTTCACGTCAGAGGAGGTTTGCCAGTGCCTTCGCCTGAGAGCATGTGATTTGCCCAAGTTCACGAGGTGGGTTTCATGGATGAGTGGGAACCCTGGTCTCCAGAGTCATGGGTCCAAAACACACTGCAGAAATAATCCAGTTTGAGACTGCTTTAACTGCCCTGGTTCAGTGCTAGGGAATCCTGGGAACTGTAGGTATGTGAGACATTTAACCTTTTCTGTCAGTGAACTCTGGTGCCACAATAAACTACAATTCCCAGGATTCCCCATCACGGAGTTAGGGCAGTTAAAGCAGTCTCAAATTGGACTATTTCTGCAGTTTTTTTGGACCCTTGGGCTCCAATCGCACTACAGAAATAATGCAGTCTGACACCACTTTAACTGCCATGGCTCAGTGCTATGTAATCTTGGGTATTGTAATCTGCTGTGGCATCAGAGCTCTCAGATAGAGAAGGCGAAATGTCTCACAAAACTCCAGTTCCCAGAATGCCATAGCACTGAGCCAGTGCAGTTAAAGTGGTGTCACACTAAATTATTTCTGCAGTGTGCAGGCAGCTTTAGAAAAGCTTAAAAGAGTTACTTTTTTGAATTACAACTCCCACTATCCATCAACCTACATGGTCACTGCTTGCTGAGATATTCAGAATCATTGTCCAAAACGATTAACTTACCAATGGAGGGTCCTCCTACCTCTCTTCCCAGGAGCTGTTCCTCTCCTTTAGTTTCTTGTGTTTCCATCCTTTTTTCCTTGGTTGCTTCCTTCGGGCTTCTTCACATCTCCAGTTCTCAGGTGCTGTTGCCAGAAATCGCCGCCTCAGTTTCGCTGGCCAGCAAACTCGGAAGTGTAACAACAGTCTCTGTCCACAGTTGATCGCCATTCCTTATAGTCAAGGGCTTGGAGTCCTTCAGATGGTGAGAAGCGACCTTATTCTGTTCGGAGATATCACACTGCTAGAACTGCTCTAATAAAAAAGAATTAAAAATAATATTATATATATATGATGCAAAAGTCGGAGCGTTGTATTGTTCCGAGTGTGTTTATTGCTTAAAGGCTATTAGCAATCACAATTTAATATAATTAAGGTACAATAAAAACAGATAAGGAAACTTGGAAAAGAGTTTGCATTGCTAGTTTTTGTGGGTTTTTCGGGCTGTGTGGCCATGTTCTAGAAGAGTTCCTTTCTGACGTTTCGCCAGCATCTATGGCTGGCATCGTCAGAGAATACTGGAATGGCAGAGAGTGGGTCTATATATACTGTGAGACCCTGGGTAGGGAGGAGTGATATCCATGTAAACTGTGTATTGTTCTGTGTTGAATAGGTATTGTTCTGTTGTTAATGGCATGGCTTCAGGGTAGGAGGATATGCAATCAAGGATATTGTCTGCTATTCCCATGTAAACTGTGTATTGTTCTGTGTTGAATAGACCCACTCTCTGCCATTCCAGTATTCTCTGAAGATGCCAGCCACAGATGCTGGCGAAACGTCAGAAAGAAACTCTTCTAGAACATGGCCACACAACCCGAAAAACCCACAAAAACTATGGATGCCAGCCATGAAAGCCAACAACTTCTCAGTTTGCATCGCTGTTTGGGAAATTCAGATTCAGTTTCTCTCTGAGCCATGAATCTTATAGGATTACCTTGAGCCATACCCCACCCCGCCCCAGTCCTTTTAGCCTAGCCTGAGCACTGTACTATGACTCTGGAGAGCAGGGTGCAAATCCCCCACTTGATTATGAAATCCCATTAGGTGACCTTGGGCAAGTCACACTCTCTCAGCCTCAGAGGAAGGCAGGAAACTTGCCGATAAAACCCTGTGATAGGTTCGCCTCAGGGTCACTGTGGTCCAAAACACACTGCAGAAATAATCCAGTTTGAGACCACTTTAACTGCCCTGGCTCAGTGCTAGGGAATCCTGGGAACTGTAGGTATGTGCAGGGCTGGGGAGTAGGAGCAAGGAGTTTTTACAGGAGTAGGAGTAGGAATAAGGAGTAACAAAATATGTTTGTTACTCCTTTTTTTATTATATTGTACATTTAAATTTTAAATGTTTAAATTTTGTTTTAAGTAATATGAATTTGTAAGCCTGTTAAAGTTAATTCTGAGAAATATTTTTTTTTATTGACGCATATAACAGGAGTAAGAGTAACATTAAGAAAAAACATCTTACTCCGGTGTAGGGCAAGAAGCAACCCCAAAATCACTACTCCCCAGCCCTGGATTTGTGAGACATTTTGCCTTATCAGAGAGCTCTGGAGATGCAATAAACTACAAATTCTAGGGTTCCCTAGCACTGAGCCAAAGCGGTCTCAAACTGGATTATTTCTGCAGTGTGTTTGGAACCTGTAAGTTGGCAACGACTTGAAGGCCCACAACACACACAAACACATCTCACAGGGTTGCTATGAAGAAACAGTAAGGAAGACAGCTTTTTACAGAGCCTTGAGGAGGAAAACTGATATATATATGTGTATGTGTATATGTGTGTGTGTGTGTATATATATATATATATATATATA
>CM034705.1:17032147-17036926 GCA_020142125.1 Phrynosoma platyrhinos | reverse complement strand
TCAGAAGGAATTTGCCATTGCCTTCCTCTGAGGCTGAGAGAGTGTGACATGCCCAGGATCATCCACTGAGTTTCTGTAGCTAAGAAAAGATTTGAACCCTGGTCTCCAGAGTCCAACGCTGGTCCAACCCCTGGTCCTACTTTTAAACTATTATGCCATGCTGACTCTCTGCAAGATGATGCCATTCCCAAATGCTTTGCATAACATCAGGGATGTCACAAAACAATATATGGTTGCTAAGAAAACCCATTTCCTCCTCAATTACTAACAAGATTGCAGCTAAACCAAGATGGAGGGTGGCAAATGATGTTCCTGTCCCTGCTACTCAAAATAAATATGGACCAAAACAGGCAGTTTAGCTGAAATTATTACGTAGATTTCCCAGAAACTGCCAAATTAGAAAATTTGCCCCAAATGTCCATAGCCTTAAATCAATTGAAACCTTATTTAGTATCGTAAACAACACTTTAAAAAATGAGCTAATATTATTGTACATGTTATATAAATATCTCAGGTATTTTTTTCCAGTAGCCAGAAGTGACCAAACTGAAATATCTGATAAGGAAAGGAAGACAAAATCAATACAGAGCATTTAGGCTGCAATCCTATACACACTTACCTAGGATTTAGTCCTACTGAACTCAGTGCAGTTTACCTCTGTGTATTTATTTATTTATTTATTTATTGGATCTATATTCAACTTTTCTCCCAAAATGAGACATGTAGAAGACTGCACTGTTAATGTAGTAAAAATGTTCTATTTAAGTAAATTGAAAGCTTTGGTTGGAAATTATTTTTATTGGTGCACTTGCAATAAATTAAGAAAAGATAACTCAGTGATATGTATTTCTCCTATACTGGTTGGATTTTTTAAAATTTAAAAGTGATGACAGGATAACGGTTAATATTCTGATTTTATCATACTTCAAGAGTCGTGTACAAGGTAGCCTTCCCACTAGGCAAAACATCACTTGCCTTAGGCAACAGATCCTGGGAGGCTGGATGAAGGAGATGTGAGCCATGCTGGTTGCCCTGAGACCTTCAAGCTAATAATAATAATAATAATAATAATAATAATAATAAATTTTATTTATAGCCCACCCCTCTGCTTGGCAATCGGGGCTTCAGGTGCAATGGAGGATACTGTCCCATTGTCACTGCTGAAGGAAGATTCAGCTGACAATCCAGCTAACTTTTATATACGGAAAGGGTGGCGATGACATTTTCTTCTCTGCTTCAGACAGCAGAAAATCATGGCCTGGCTCTGGCCATACACACAGATATATGTGTTTCCTTGGGACAGTCCCTCAAATAAAGTTAATTACAACTTTGCATTTAGGTTTGCATCTGACTGTACTCCTTCAAGTTGCCCAGTCTGACCGGCATTGCACATTTGTTGTATTGCTAATGAACAGAATGAAATAGCACACTGCTAAAACTTGGAAATATTTTCTGCAATAAATTATCAGAGTATAACTGGTTACCTGTGAACACACATCCTGTATAGGTTCTGTGGATTTGTTCTCCTCCTTCTTGGAATTTCCTCCCTGTTTGCTATCCTTTCTGGAACGTGATTCCCTAATTAGGAGGAAAGAGGGAGAAAGAGACATTAAAGGACTATACAGACAGGCAGGAAAAGGTGACCTGAAGCTGACTTTTCCCTAAGCTATACCAACTGCACTGCCTGCCCCGAGGATGCCCTAAATGGGGATGGAGCAACCACACTGGGGGGAGTCAATGCAGCTTTTCTGAGACCATATTGAAGCCCCGCCAACTGCACCGCTGGCCCCAAGGATGCCGCAAAGGGAGACGGAGCAACCGCACAGGCTGGCAGCGGCTGCTTTAATTTTTTTTTTGTTCTCTCAAACGCATGTGCACATGCGCAGGAACACATCCTTGTGCACCTGCACACCTGAGCAGGACACATCATAAGCTGGTATACAGTATGTCATTCTCTGTGTACAAAGGTGATTGAAGTTTTGCATCTCTGCACACCTGCACAGAACATGTCATAGGGTGGCAAACGGTCTGTCATTTTGTCTCTACAAAGGTGACTGATATTCAGCATCCCTGCGCACCTGTGCAAGACCTGTCATACACCCAAAGATCATGCAAGGATTCGCTGACCTCGGCTTCCCCCAAGTAGTGGGTGCCATAGACAGGTGCCACTGTCTGACTGTGCCACCCTTGGGGCAGAGGAACGAGTTTGTCAACCAAAAAGACACCGATTCCATCGTCTTCCACAAAACATGTCCTGCACAGATTGGGGTGGAGGGGAGAGGTACATGCAAGGGAGGTTTGTGTGGACAGACTTGATACATGCAGCTGGTGGACACACAGACAAATGTTACTTCAGGAGCCCCCCCTTGCCGCATGCCAGGAAGTGGTGTGCAGGTCTTATGCACACCTGTATACCTATGCAGAAGAGGTCACAAAAGCCTCTTTCAAACTACTGTGCATGCTGACGGCAAGCGTACATGCAACAGAATGCATTTATTGTCAAAATAGAGAACAGTTGCTAGGGCGCATGCATCGGGTTACAATTAGGGTTAGGGTCAGGGTTCTAATAATCAAGTGCACCTGCGCCAGTGCATCCACACCTGGAAGCATAGGGTGCTTTAAATTAAAGCCTGCATCATAGGGCGCATGCTATGGATTGCTGACTCAATTTCTGCTGCACATGTAGCAGTGCATTTATACGGCCATTTTAAATCTCTGGCACTTTTTCTGATGCACCGTTGTTGCTGCATACATACACACAGGCGAAGGTGCGCATCTTTCTGGAAGAAACGGAAAAAAGCTGCTCCTTTTTGGAGTGGCTTTTCCTGGAATATAGTACCTAGAGGGCACTTTTCTGCCAGCTTCTAGGTGTGCATCGTCTAAATGCCATGCCTCCAAGTCAGCCTGAAAGCACCAACATACCAGTTCTTCTAGGGGGGCTGAAGATGGGCAGCTTTGGACTGCCCTGGGAAGCAGAGGATTGGGGCTGCAGCTACTGCACGCTGCAACCCCGATCCCCCCTTTAACCGCCATGAAAAGAGCGGCAAAATGCTGCTTCTTTCAGGGGCGCCAAAAGGGCGCCCTCAGAGCCAGCATGTGGCTCTTTCTTGCCCCTTCGGGCACAGTGCGTCAGGATACTGTGCTGGGAGGACGTCCTGATGCCGCGCACAGTGCATAACGGCACGTGGCATCAGGACGTTGTCTGGCTGGGGTTGGGGCGGCTGGTGTGCAGCTGCCCCTCCTCATCTCTGCCTCCAGGCTGGCCTTTTGGGCCGGTCTGCAGAGGCCCCTAGTGAACCAAAAACTAAACAGTGGCATTAAAGTCAGCTCTGCTATCTTGTGTAATAATAAAGGCTATCCATGTGGTCCAGCAGGTAGAATGATGGATGTAGTTATCTAAGAACTTAGTCTCAAATCCCTGCTTGGTCAACAGCTTAATTGACGGTCCCTTAAACAAGTCGCTATATCATTCTGAGTTTACCAGCTGTAAAATGGGAATAATGTGGAAATTGGGAATAATTTCTTTCACAAGAGTTTGAATGAATCAAATAAAACCACTGTACTAGCTCCAGTGAGCTCTAGTTGGTATATGCGGCTCTCCTCTCTTCTCTGTTCTTGAAACAACCCTATGGGGTAGCTCAGGCTGAAAGACAGAAACTGACCGACTGGCCCAAGATCTCCCAATGAGAACTTGTCTGTGGATTTCCCAACTCCTAGCCCAATATTCTACCTCACCGCACTAGCTCTACAAAATACCCTTGGTTTACGCAAGGATTGAACCCATGACCTTGTGGGTTTTTTTAGCATCACAGGCTAACTAACTGAGCCATTAAAGCAGGAATTGCAAGGCATCTTGTATTTACAATGGAGTTATGAAGCATTGCCAGAATGGTGGTCTTCATCTCTACTCTATTCCACCTCAAACCCAAGCTGATGTTCTTGGTCATGCCAGCATGATGGCAGTCTAAAGACAATATGGCATGCTCTACTCCAGTGATTCCCAAACTTTGGCCTTCCAGGTGTTTTGGACTTTGGCTCACAGAATCCTAGACCATTGGCCAAGATGTCTGAGGCTTCCAGGAGCTGAAGTCCAAAAACACATGGAGGACCAAAGTTTGGGAATCATTGTTGGAAAAACAACTATATATGGTCTCTCTACTCTTCAAGTGCTCTACTTCTTCCACTGTCCATGTAGATTAGCAGGAAAAAGGGGGGAACCTGGCTTCCTGTGTCCTGCTCCGTGATCTTTGTGCTTTCCTGGACATCTCCTGCTCTGCTGATGCTTGTCGTTGAGGACTATCTTCCTGGATGCGGCTGCACAGAACACCATAGTTGATGGCAATGGTGTGCAAGAGCCAGTGAAGTCCTTGCACGATGGTCCAACACTGGATTTTGGGGAGCCTTTTGGTGGCTGAACAGGGTTCCTATGTGGTAAAGGCAAAAGAGATTGCTTGAAAATATAGAACCATTCAAGGCAAAGAAGGTGGGATCACTTTCTGAAGTGGCATTGAGACGATAATGGAGTAGAGTTAGGAGACATCATTGTGCCAGGACTTTGCACAATCTGGCACCTTCCTCTGGCTTCCCTTGCCCTTCTTTGCTGAATTGCAGTGCTCAACATTAGCTACCTATTGAGCAAGGTTTTTCTTGTAACACCCATATTAAAATACAATATAACCCATATAACACCCATATTAAAATCTCTTTATTGGCTGCCGATTAGCTTCCGGGTGCAGTACAAAGTGTTGGTTATTACCTTTAAAGCCCTACATGACTTGG
>CM034705.1:17024647-17027147 GCA_020142125.1 Phrynosoma platyrhinos | reverse complement strand
CCATTCTGAAAAATATAAAATGGAGGGAGAACTCTGGCATGCCCTTTCTAGTGATATGGTGAGACCTGAAAGCAAAGGGAAGATCTTTCCTGTGTCCTAAATCATGGAAGAGATGGATGTTGAGATGGCCAATATTAAGGAATTATGGGAACTGTAATCCAAAAACACAGAGGGACAATGTTTTCCCCGAAACCCTGTAGTAAAGAAAGACTGCCTTGACTTTTTAGAGCTGAGGGAAGTGGAGTGGAAGATACAGATAACTGAAACGGAAATGATTTACTTCCTTTCCATATCCATCAGACTTAATTTCCTCAATTCCATGGCTTGTATGGCCAAGAATTAAAATTGATGTGTCATTAAATAGAAAAGCAAGGGGAAAATTTGATTCCTGAAACTCCATGGCACTAAATCTGAAGATTTTTTCCCATTCCTTCAGCTTGAGGCAAAAGACAAGATGGTACACAACACACACACACACACACGAAATTTCACATACAGAAGCCAACTTGACTAGCAGGTAATTCACACTTCAATAGGGGTATCCTCCACAACCTCTTGTGATAGCACAACTTGTGTGTCACACACAGATCTGTCCTCCAAAAGAGAAAAATGGACAGGGCATTAGGAAGAACAACTAGGAATCTGCCATTGCTGCCTACCTGCCACCTGTTGCAATTGGCTCACCCTAAATGTAAGGTAACTTCTAGTATTGCCAAAGTGAACAAAAAGTGTGATCTCATACTCACAATCCGACACAGTGACTTGCTTTCATTTGCCAGCTTCTCCAAAGACAGACACTCAATGATCTCACAGGGCAAGAGGGCATCTATTTTGTCCTGTTTGTTTGCCAGTCTTGGATTATCCATGGAAAAATTAGAAGACAGCACAGTCAAATCTTATGAACAAACAGCATGCTCATTGTCATAATTAACAGTGTAAAATGTGAAGTCGAAGACTTGCACAGTCAGCATCTGTGATTTTTTGTGGATTTTTCGGGCTAAGTGGCCATTTTCGATTCCTGACATTTCGTCAGCATCTGTGGCTGGCATCATCAGAGAAGATGCTGGCGAAACATCAGGAATAGAACATGGCCACATAGCCCGAAAAATCCACAAAAAGACATAACAATGTAAAACTTTCCAAAACAGAGGTAGCCATGCTAGCCCTAACAGAAATTCGGAAATCCATATTGTGGTTATGTCTTTTGGTTATTATACCAATCAAAAAGACACACAAACCCACGCCAGTTTTGAAGACTTCCAGGTCTCTCTAGCAAGCAAAGATGTTTCAAAAGAGTGGGAAAACTTGATCTTAAAATCACGCCATCTGCATGTTGTATTAAGATGTTATGGAAGGAAGGATCTTCCGATTCAAAATGGGAGAATCCAAGCTGAATGTAATGAAAAAGCCCTCAGTACAGCTGCATACTGTCTGACTACAGATCATAGCTACAGTGCAAAAGCAATCATAATGTAACTTAGTTATGCCTTCATTGTTGCAAAAACTAATTACAAGCAACTTGTAGTCTTGTGAGCTTGATCATAAACAAAAGGAGGGTATAAATTCTTCTTTTTACATCAACCCATTTACCACAGAGTTCAAAAGAAGAAACTAAGGCCTCATTCCTACTACAAAATAAATCTTTTTTTTTAGTCAGATCAATAAAGTGATTTAGCGCCGAATAGATGTTCACACTATTCGCGCCATGATTGAACCTACCCGTTTCAATTTAATCCACTTCGTGTTCACATTCAGCAATTGATCAATTCAACATAGAGTTGCCTCACAGGGGTGACCGCACCACAGGAACCGAATCAAAGTGCGTTCACACTTGAGCTGAATCGATTCATTTCAAAAGACGTGGGGAATTCCGCAGATCCGGAAGAACCGGTTTAAATGGGTTGGGGGGGGCTCGACAAAGCATGCCAGAAATTTGGCGCAAGTGCAAACGAGGGCCATTTAAATTGGTTCAGATCAGTTGCAAACAGGTTTATTATGTAGTGGGAATGAGGCGCAAAAAATAAGGAGGATGAGAATCTCACAGTAACAGAGGCTTTCCTGAAACCTTTGAGTGCCCCAGAAGACGGGAGAGGGTCTTCTTGGCGTCTTCCATTCGAGCCACATCGCCAGAGTCGAGCACAAAGATAATCCCATGAGCTGAGCTGTAGTGGTCCTTCCAGGTTCCCCAGGACCTTTGCCCCCCAGCCAAGTCAATGAGGGATACTTCAAACCTGTCCACTCGGAGGTCTGTCTGGTTGGGCTTTGTGGTAGAGAGCACCTCGCAGGAGAGGACTGCAATGCAAGAAGGAAGGCCAAGATGACAAACACAACACAAACAAAGGCCAGCCATCAGGATAACACTGCTCTCAGTAGACTTCAGTAAACCTCCTGGATAGGTTTCCATATCACAATAGTTCCCCCTCGCTTTAATTTAATAAGTTTATCGCACAGCACTTTCGGGAATGGGAACTGAACAGAATGGAACGGCACGGAACAGGGT
>CM034705.1:16978139-16990713 GCA_020142125.1 Phrynosoma platyrhinos | reverse complement strand
CCAAACGGGGGATACTTGAAGCCGTGGATTAAAACATCTTTGGATGTGAAGGGCTGACTGTATTCCATACCCTTGGTACAGCACATCCTCCACTTCTCCACCTGAGTTGCCTGGTCTGTCTTCTCTCACTTTATCTGGCTTTGCTAAACTCCAGTGCGTGGGTGGGAGGCTGTTTACAAGGTTTATGGTGGGATGAGAGGACAGGCTATCATGTCCCCATTTCACGATCTCATCATTCTGGTTTTTGGTGTGAGGGGGTAGACTAGAGTATTATATTTTGCTTTTTGCAGTGATGGGATTGTTTCTTTAAGGCTGTGGGAAAATCTTGAGCCTAGTGAACATGTAAAGGAAGCTGGGTGCTGATAACATCATCTGCTTGAGCTAAATGCTGAGGTTCACAGGGTGTATTACGATTACTGCTTCTGAAGCAAGAGATAATGAATAGGAAGGAAACCGAGAATAAACAGGGCTCCATATAGCTAAAAGGAAGTGGATTTCTAGTGCCATCTCCATGTCCCAGGTTCTCTATTCCCTGTCCTTCTCAGAGCTTGAGAAAATTACCTTTTTGTACTATAGAGATTCTGTAAGGTGTATGGTTGCCAGACTGAAAACTGGAAAACTTCTGTGCCTTTAATACAGACCAGGGTTCGAATCACCACTTGGCCAGAAGAGGGAATTTTGGAAGTATTGCTTGCCACAAAACAACATCTTCTGAAATCCCAACTTTTAAACAACCGTTAAAGTTAAAGAAGCCCTCTCCAGTTTTCATTCTGTCAACCCTAGTAAGATATGATGATGCTATAATATCCCAAGCTCTGGTTCTCTTACCCCAGAAACAGAATAAGTTGAAGTTAAGAATAGTGTGGAACTTTATATCTTGCATTTGGAAATGTAGAAAGAGAGCTGATACTGGTCACTTCTGGATGGGAGGGATGTTAAAGGTACTTGTTCACTTTCCTTTATATTCCACTTTCCCTCTGGAACTCAAGACAGCATCCACAGCTCTCCTCCTCCCCACATTATCCTCTCAAAATCCACGTGATTAGGAAAGATGTTTTTTGAGAAAATATAGGAGGATTTCACATTGAAGACTTCATTTTCTGCACCTGTGTACAATTTAGCCAGAATAGAAATGACCTACAGGAGCATTTATGGCATGAACCTAGAAAATATATCTCAGATACATCAGTCCTGTTATCTACAGTCGGCTCTCCTTATCCATAGACTTTTTATCTATGGATTCAAGCATCCACGGCTTGAAAATATTTTTTAAAAGTATACATTCCAAATAACAAACCTTGATTTTCCATTTTATATAAGGGACACCAACCTTGATTTTCCATTTTATATAAGGGACACCATTTTGCTATGCCACTGTATTTAATGGGACTTGAACATCTGCAGATTTTGTTATCCATGGGGTCCTGGAACCAAATCCCAGCGGATAACAAGGACCCACTGTACCAGAGTAATGTTGAAGCTCTCCCCAAAGGTTGTCCCAAATTTTTCACTAGTCACCTCTATGTTAATAAATTTTCAGAAGCAGATGTTTATGAAAAAATGGATACCTGTATCTAAGGAGAAATGATGTACTTTACAAGTTGCATCAGCCCTGGACATATAACATCCTGTACCCAGCTTGTTGCCACAATAAATCAAGTGCAAGTTTTACAGTTCTTTGACTGGTAGGAACAAATAATAAATAAATATGGCTTGCCTAGGTAGTGTACCTGCAATCTCCTTTCATGAGGAAAGAAGAAAATGCATAAGAACACAGTGGCCTTTCTTGTTCCTGCTCTGCTCTTTTTTTCTTTTTAAAAGTATGAATAGAGGCACTGCATGTGCCTGCACCTCTCTCTGCATGAGATGGAAGTTTTCAACCATGCAAAGAGACTTTTATGCAGAGAGAGATGTATATGCACAGTTTTAGTCCAGAATTTCAAAACTAATACCTGTAATTTAGGGAGTTTTATAAATGAAATATCAGATCTGCATACCAGCTAATCAGGTATGCCCTTAGACTTTTCTTTTTAAAAAAATGTCAAGCAAACATTTCATAATGTATTCATTTTCCCCCATTTGACAAAACTCATAGCTGGGGGTTCTTATGTTGGCAATAAAGTCGTGGACAGCTTAGAAGAAGCCTACCAGAAGGAGTTTCATCTGCCACATGTTAAAGAACATCCTCAGAGAGTCTTCCTTGGTTACCAGAAATGGCATCCAGGGAAAGGGCTTTCTTCTTGGTCCCCCTCCACCTTGTCTGTGGAAGCCCTTCCTAGGGAGATCTGCCTAGCATCTTTATAACATGCATTTAGATGCAAGGCTAACAGCATCCTCTTCCCTCCGGCCTTTAATCTTTAATGTGCTCCTTTTATTATCAGTTTTATTGCTGGCCTTTAAGTGTGTTGCTGTTCCAGCATGCTAATATTTGAGTCTGCTGTCACTCTTTTGAGTATTTGTTTTATTGATTGTTTTCAGGGCTAATGATTGTAAACCACACAAGGGAATGTGCAAACTAACTGGCGGATGAAATTAATTAATTAATTAATTAATTAATAATATGTGCACCCTCCATTTCTCTTTCTCTCAATTTCTCATGCAGGTGCTTAGAGGCCATAGTGATTTTCTATAGGTTGGGGAATGAAGAAGAACCATACGTCACCATCACTCGCAAGAAGCATATCCACAATGACTCTGAGTTTGAGCTGGAGCAAGAAGTGGGGCACTCGGTGCGGAGGCTGGTCACTCATCGCAATGCCTTCAAGCGAATGGCCGTCATCCAGGCATTCCTGGGTTCAACCCCACAGCTCACCCTGCAACTATATGTCAGCGTTGTGGAGCAATACGTCCCCACCAGCAGAGGTAAAGACACAACAGCAGCACAGGATTAGAAGAGGGTAGGCAGGCTCAGTTTTCTAGTAGAAATCAGTTTGTTCACATGGGGGTGGGGGGAGGTCACTGATGCCACTAGGGGGGTGCAGGGGATGCATACCGCACCAGGTGACACCCTAAGGCAGGGGCTGGCATACCTTTTGTGGGTGGGGCCGATTCCGCTGTCCCCCGATCGTCGGCTGGCCGAAGGGGGGGGGGAGGTGCCAGAGGTGCGTGCTCGCTTGCGCACACCCACGCATGCACACTATTCCTGCTGCTGTACACATGCGTGCGCGAGCACGGGGTGCCATTTTGCGTTCCAAAATGGTGCTCGCGCATGCATGCACACGACAGCGGGCGCCATTTTGGAACGCAACATGGTGCCGCACATCGCAAGTGCATGCGCACCATGCTGGCGCCGTTTTGCATTCCAAAATGGTGCCCGCTGTCGTGCGCACGTGTGCGGACGCCATTTTGGAACGCAAAATGGCGCCCCGCGTCATGCGCACGCCGACGGTGGTGGCAGCACCGGCCACAGGCCGGTTACAAGGCCTCAAAGGGCTGGGTTCGGCCCGCGGGCCATAGTTTGCCAACCGCTGCCCTAAGGGGTGTGTGTGACACCACTGCTCCTCAAACACCTACCTTTGGGCAGAAACGGGCTGTGGTATTCACATGCTTCTCTTTAAAATGCTTTAAGAGATGGTGGGAGTGGGGTGAAGCTTGGTGGGGGGAGAAAGGAGAGGCCCCAGAATTTCTTAACATTAAAATTTCAAATTTCAAAATTTCAAAATTTTAAAAAGAAAATTTAAATCTTAACCCAATCTTCACTATGTCTGTGTAAATACATTTCGGTTGCGTATATGATATTGTAATTTGAAGGTATAATTTTACATGTGTGTTAAGGTGCAACTCCTTTCAATGGTCTTGCTTTCTCAGAATGATGGATGCTGCAGTCCTGAACATCTACAGGGCATCAGATTGGGGAAGACTGTAAGAAGATCCAAATTAGGCATTCTTAGGACTAAAATTCCAACAATCTCTTCTCATTGGTTGTTGGCCTTAAGATAAGGCTGATAAGAATTGGATTTTCCTCCTAATAAGAATTATAGGCCCAAACATCTGAAGGGCCAAAGGTTCCCCATCTCTTATCTCTTCATTCCAGATCTTTGTCTGTTGTGTGTATTTTCTGTCTACTGTATATCAAAGTTAAAAAGAAACAACTACTACAAGAGAATGATTTCTACCCATAGGGTTTGCTGAAAGTCTGTTGAAAGATGTACCTCTTTGCCTTAAATGCACACTTTTGAAGCCCAGGTACTCTGACGACTCTGAAAGGTGGTGATGAAGAAATATTTTGTATGCTTGGACCCTCCCCATGGCACCCCATAAGAAGGTTGCATTTTCATTCTTTTCAAAAGTGGGGTGTAAAAATAACTTTACTGCCTAAATCTCATATGGTGGATTGTATCTTTGCCCCCATCATCCTTGACTATTGCTGGAGCCCATGGGGATTGGAGTCAAACAACTCCTAGAGAGCTCACATTTCCTCATCTCTCCTTGTCTATGCACTCATCCTTAATTCTCATGATTGTGGCATAGCTGATATTATGCTTATTATTTATTATTTAATATATTTAATAATACATGATACAATCTAAATTTCTTCCCCTATAGTGTAGCCACTTGCAGCCCGTGAACCTCTCCCTTGTCTGGGAACACAGTAATGGGGAAAACTTTAAATGCTTTCTTCCTGCAATACAGGCCATTGCTTGAATATACAGGAGTACAGTTAACATCTAGTGCAGGGGTAAGCAACTTTTTCCTACCTGGGGCTGGTCCGCTGGTCCCGAGCTCTTCTGCGGGCTGAGGGGGGGAATGGTGCCCCGCGCACACTCTCGCTTGTGCATGTGCAGTACGGCAGAAGTACTGCACATGTGCGTGCACGCTCGTGCGCACCTGCGCAGTACTTTCGGCATACTGCGCATGCACAAGCGAGTTGTGGCCACCATTTTGTTTTCCAAAATGGTGGCTGCAACTCGTTTGTGCATGTGCAGTATTCCAGTGCATGTGCGAGCGAGTCGTGGCTGCCATTTTTTCCCAAAATGGTGGCCGCGACTTGTTCGCGCATGCGCCGGAGCACTGCGCATGTGCAAACGAGTCGCGGCTGCCATTCTGGAAAATAAAATGCCGGCTACGACTTGCGTGGTGGCGGTGGCGGCAGGACTGGGCTGGGGCCGGTCCAAAGGCCTCGCGGGGCTGGATCCGGCCCCTGGGCTGTAGGTTGCCGGCCCCTGATCTAGTGGTAGCCATGTTGGCCATATAGCAAATCCAATAATACCCAAACAATGAAACCTTTATTAGGCCAACCAAAATGCACCATTACATGTTGCAAGCTTTTGAAGTCACACTGGAAAACTTGCAACATATAATGGTGTATTTTGGTTGGCCCAAAAAAGATATCATTGTTTGGATGTTATAGGAGTACAGTTAGTAAAAGAATGGCAGCCCTAATTGTAGCTATTTGCACACTTTGGTCTTCTGGTCATAGCAAGAAACTGGTTTTGGACTGTTGAGTATGCCACCTTGTTGCTACGTTCATCTATCAAATTTTGATCATTGCAGAAGAAGGTTTTCTTTTACAAAGCAGACTTGAGATTTGCAAGGGGAAAGCACTGGCATGGAACTGGAACAAAAGCAGAAGTTAGTGGTTTAAAAAAAATTAACCCCAGTCACATTTAGGAAATAGCAAAAAGAAATGGCACAATGTGAAATTAATTGGTGAACAGCTGATGCAATCTAGAGATCTTTGCCATTTAAAAAAAAATTGTTTATGGTATTTATAGCATCCATTTCTCTGAACTAGGTCTCTGAACCAGTGGCTGAGAAGAAGACTTTAAAAAAGGTACAAATATATAATATAAAAATGCAGCTGAACAATTTATAATATCAAAACAAAGTTTAGTTCAAAACATTTTAAACATGCCTAAATAAAAGGAGCAGCACCTCTATTAAAAGCTAGACTGATGGAAACTTTTATCACCTTAAAATCATACAATCTCAAAATTGGAAGGGACCACAAAGGCCATCCACCTCCTGCCATGCAAGAATACACAACTAAAGCCATCCCGAAAGATGTCCATCCAACCTCTGTGTAAAGATGTCCAAAAATGAAGACCTAACCACTTTCAGAGGCAATCTACTCCATTGCTGAGCAGCTCTTACAGTAAAATTATTTCTTGTGTTTATGTGGAACCTCTTTTTTTGTAATTTGAATCTTTTGGTTTGTGTTCTAGTTGCTGGAGCAGCAAAAAACAAGCTCACTCTATCTTCTACATGGCATCCCTTCATATAGTTAAAGATGTATTTATTTGTTTGTTTGTTTTAAAAATATATTTCTGTATTGCCTCCCAGCCCACAAGGTCTTTTGAGGTGATGAACAAATAAAAGCAATTAAAATAATAATACAGTACGATACAAGATAAAATGTTTTTAAAACATATTAAAATTATTGCTAAAAAATGTTTGAAAACAGTCTAAAAACAGTTCTAAACAGCTGTTATTTCACTGCTCAGACCTCTATTCTCCAAGCTAAACATGTCCAGCTGTCTCAGTCATTCCTCATACGGCTTGGTTTCCAGACTTTTGATCTTCTTGGTTGCCCTTCTCTGGACACATTTCATCTTGTTGCTGAACTGTGATGCTCAGAACTGGACACAGGATTTGAGGGTAGTTAAGAGCAACAATAACATCTTGTCTTTTGTCAAGAGAATGTCAGAGAATGGGAATTATGAGTAGAGTTTGCCTTGGGCAGAAAATGTCTTGGGTACATGGTTAGACGCTGTCAAAGCTAGATGCTAGACTGTTTGAAATCCTGCCCCAAAAGGCCCTCAAAATGGCTCATCTTGGAATTAAATGGGGCTTTGATTTTCAACTTTGTTTCTTGCAAAACAAAACTAGTAGCATGCAGTGGCTCAAGTGGTTAAGACGCTGACTCTGCTGCATGATGGGGTGAGCTCCTGTCACTAGTCCCAGCTTCTGCCAACCTAGCAGTTCGAAAGCATGCAAATGCAAGTCGATAAATAGGTACCACTTTGGTGGGAAGGTAAACAGCGTTCTGTGCAGTCATGCTGGCCACATGATCACAGGGTAATCTCTGACAATGATGGCTCTTTGGCTTAGGATAGAGATGAGCACCGCCTCCTATAGTCGGACACAACTTGACAACCTTGTTGATGGGGAATACCTTTACCCTTTTTTCTTTCAAACACAAGGCATATGTTTTCAAAATGCAAGGTATGTGGAAAGGGTGTTCTCACTGAAATGCTGTGGTGGCAGCTGCAACACTGTGGTTGCTTTCAGTTTCATCATAAGCACGGTGAACTTCTGTGCTCAATTTCAGACAATGCTTTGTGGGATTATGTAATTATGTAGGAATCTAGTTTTCTTTTGCAGTTCCAGAAAAACTTGTTTGTGCTGCCTAGGAATGCTGAGTTTCAAAACTAATCAAAACTAAATGATAACTTATCCTATCTCCCTGTCCTTGCAGTTTTGTTGCATACATTATTATTTGCATCACTATGGAGGGCATTGCAGTGAATTTGCTGAGCAAAATTTTAAAAAGGCAGATCCCAAAGACACTTATGGTCTAAGGGCCAGGCTGTGCCTCTTACAGACATGTGATTTGATTTCATGACATTCTGGTATGAGATTAAATTTAGTTGCAGAAGGTTTAGAGCAGGGCTGGGTAACCTGTGGGCTGAAATTCCCATGATTCCTTACCATTGGCTATATTAGATAGGAATAATGAGAGTTGCAGCTCAACAGTATTTGGAAGGCCCACTTCTGGTTTGGTTTGACTCTGAAATTAAC
Organism: Phrynosoma platyrhinos; assembly: GCA_020142125.1. Taxonomy (NCBI): domain Eukaryota; kingdom Metazoa; phylum Chordata; class Lepidosauria; order Squamata; family Phrynosomatidae; genus Phrynosoma; species Phrynosoma platyrhinos. The sequence goes on along the minus strand of CM034705.1, from coordinate 16,982,973 downwards.
ACTCCTACTATCTAAACTGTTCTGCCAAACTCTTGTTTTCTCTGCTGCTTGGACTATTAATGTAGGTGCAACACCAGAACCCACTACAACTACACAAAAATGTTGGTGCTCCACTCATGGATCTGCGTCACCTGCAGCTTGGTTCAGAATTCAAGTCATGGGAGACAGAGAAGAGAGGACAGAGAGAAGGTGTAAACAGGGCAGAATATGCATTTATTTTAGCCACACTTAGGTTGAGGAGGCAACTGGCTGTCTTCCATAGAATCACAGAGTTGGAAGAGACCACAAGGGCCATCCTATTGTGTTGGGAGACACAGTAAAAACTCCTGACAGATGACTATCCAGCCTCCCTAAAAACTTCCAAAGAAGGAGACTCCACCACACTCTGTAACATTGCTCTTACAATCAGAAAATTCTTCCTAATGTTTATGTGGAATATCTTTTCCTGCAGTTTGAACCTATTGCTCCATGTCCTGTTCTCTGGAGCAGCAGAAAACAAGCTTACTCCATCCTTAATATGACATTCCTTCAAATATTTAAACTTGGCTATCATGTTACCTCTCAGTCTTCTCATTCCCAGGCTAAACATACCCATCTCCCTAAGCTGTTCCTCATAGGACATGATTTCCAGACTTTTCATCATTTTGGTCACCCTCTTCTGGACACACTCCAGCTTATCAACATCCTTCTTGAATCATGGTGCCCAGAATTGCACACAGTATTCCAGCTGAGGTCTGACCAAAGCAGAATAAAGTGGCACCATTATTTTCCTTGATCTAGACACTAGACTCCTGTTGATACAGCCTAGGATTGTATTGGCTTTTCTAGCTGCCGCATCATGCTGCTGACTCATTGATAGCTGATGACCTACTATGACTCCTAGATCCCTTTTGCATCCACTGCTGTCAAGCCATGTGTAAACCATCCTGTATCTGTGCCCACATGCAGTACTCTACATTTCTCCCCAATGAAATTCATTTTATTAGTTTTGATCCAGCTTTCTAATCTGTTGAGGTCATTTTGAATTTTGATCCTACTTAGTAATAAGCAGCCAATGGGATCAATGAGGGTCTATTCCCCAGTTGATTGAGGAGCGGCTGCCTGACTTTTCTTCCTCCCCTTGTGTGAATGATCTCTGGTGCGATGGGAATTTGTGATAGACATCCTTTTTCTGTCTGTTGCACCGGAGATCACTCCTTGGAGGGAGTGATAGCATCAGAACAGCCACTTCTCTGTTGACATGGGAACAGTCAATCTGCCTAAGTGGGGTTTGGGAGGAAGGGGTTGGCTCGAATCTATTATGTAGCACCCTAGTTGTGGTGCTATATAGTACACAATGATAATAACAGGATTCTGCCACTTTTTTCACTTTCCAGAGCTTTGAAAACTATGTCTTTGGACTGCATAGAATCATCTAGTTGGAAGAGAGCACAAGGGTCATCCAGTCCAACCCTCTTATGCCATGCAGGAACACACAATCAAGGCATCCTCGACAGATGGCCAGCCAGCCTCTGTTTAAAAACTTCCAAAGAAGGAAGCTTCACCACTTTCTGTGGGAGTGTGGTCCACTGTCGAACAGCTCTTACTGTCAGGAAGTCCCTCCTAGTGTTTAAGTGGAATCTCTTTTCCTGTAACTTGCATCCATTGCTCTGTGTCCTGGTCTCTGGAACAGCAGAAATCAAGCTTGCTCCACCCTCAGCTTGGCATCATTACTTAAACAGCACGATCATATCACCTCTTAACCATCTCTTCTCCAGGCTAAACATACCCAGTTCCATAAGTCACTCCTCACAAGGGATGGTTTCCAGACCATTCACCATTTTGGTTGCCCTCCTTTGGACACATTCCAGCTTGTCAATATCCTTTTTGAATTGTGTCGCCCAGAACTGGACACAATATTCCAGGTGAGGCCTGACCAAAGCAGAATAGAGTGGTACTATTACTTCCCTCGGTCTAGACATTATACTTTTATTGATGCAGCCTTGAATCACATTGGCTTTTTTAGCTGCAGCATCAAACTGTTGACTCATGTTCAACTTGTGGTCTATTAGAACTCCTAGATCCCTTTCACATGTACTATTGTCAAGCCAGGTGTCCCTCATCCTATATCTGTTCAGCTCTCAAAATCCTCCAACCAGCATGGCCAAAAACTAACTTCCCCAGTTTCTGCCCCCCCCTTACTTTATTTTATTCATTTGATTTATATCCCATCATTCTCCTAATGCTGAACCCAATTCCTTCATTAATCTACACAACAGTAAGACATGAAAGTCTTTGTCTCACCATTTTTCCAAAGAGCTGGAGATGCTACAGGTGGGATTCAGTCTGTTTTGTTCCTGCAGTCCTATGGAGCTGTCAGGGTGGGACTTTGGGTTAGTGGGAGTTGGTTGAGTGAGAATCCGCCCCAGTTTTGTCTGGACTTTAAGGCAGCTGTCCAAAGTGTTGAACCTATTTTGGAGATACACCCAGCAGAATGAACCAGAAAGCCCTCAAATGCAACAGAGCAGTCTTAACCAAATTTTGGAAAAAGTGATACCAAACAGTTGCCATTGAAAGAGGAGGGTCCTACTAAATCTAGAGTTTAAAATTACATCTCGGAGCCAGTGTGGTGTTGTGATTTGAGCATTGTACTCCGACTCTAGAGACCAGAGTTCAGTTCCCAGCTTGGCCATGAAACCTACTGGGTGACCTTGGGCAAGTCACATGCTCTCAGCCTGAGGGGAAGGCAATGGCAAACCTCCTCTGAACAAATCTTACCAAGAAAACCCCATGGCCTTAGGGTCACCATAAGTCAGAAATGACTTGAAGGCACACAAGGACAACAACAGTAAGGTCGAGCTTGAGGAAACATTGAGGGGTCTGAGGTCCAATTCTGCTGCCCATGAGCCATGGTCCATGGAGTAAAAGGGCCAGAACTTCTTGGAATAGTTGGGATGAAAAACTTCCCCTACTTAGCTGCTATCTTCACTCTGGCTGGTGTGGGTTGTAAGTTTCCCCAGCAACAATATATTGTTGTAATCCAGATTAGCTTGATCTTGAACAGGCTTTGAGGTTTACAAAAGATCCACTCCTGGTGGATGTGAAAACTGCTAGAACTGGTTTGTTGACTGAGATAACTTGAACTGACAACAGCTGTCTGCATTTTATGGTGCAACTTGAAGGTGTGGTTGTTGAAGTGGCCATGATGATGAGCCTTGGTGTGGTCAAATTTATTTCTGCCAAGGGCTCTCCGTGACTCAGAAGGCATAAGAACCTAGGAATTTTCCCAGTCCAAGTCCTTACCTGTTACCCTCACCCTGACTCAAATTCCCCACTTTGTGTATTTAAAGTTATCCAGTGTACAAAGAATTGTGAAGCCACAGCAAACCTCATAGCAAAAAGCAATTGTTGTTTGGTGTCAGATTCTTCCACTAAGTTGCAGCCTGGCCATTTAGATTTCTCCTCAGGCTATATTTAAAATCCCAGGGTTGTGCACAGCTAATAGACCACATTGCTGTAGCTTATAGTTATTCTTATACAAGCATATAAAACAAGGCCTGGCTTATGCAAATAAAGTTGGAGAAGCAGAATGCAAATAGCTGGCTGCCTTCCAGGGCCCAGACCTCCACCTGCCTATAGTGGGGTGTGTATGATATATATATTTTTTTTGTTGGATGATTTGGTTAGAAGCTACTTGAAACATCTTCTGTCGACTGCATGAACATCAAGTCAAGTAGGAAGGCCTTTTCAGGGTTATAGCGATTCGTCCTTCAGGAAAGAGGTCAAATGCTTTCCCATAAAATACTGTGTGTTTCTTGCATGCAGAAAGTTAGTTTCACAGAGAGAGAAACTTCTAGGATGGAACTGTTTCTCCTGAATGTAAGTGCACAGTGCACAGCTTCTTCATAGACACAAGGGAAGCATCTTATCTTGGCTTGGGGCTGTGCACACATGTGTTTTTCCAAGCATGCATTAATTGTGTGCGTGCATGCATGTACACATGCACACTTCCTCCTTCCACTCAGATGGCTGTTTACTAGCCTTTAGCAGCAGGAAAACAGTGGTATCTGAAACCATTAAAAAGTTGTCTTTCTCCCTCGACTCGGATGATCAGCTGAGCTGCATGGAGTAGGAGTCTGATCAATAGCCGAGACTCCTATGACAGATGGTTCAAGTAGCTGGGTTTGAAGTGGAACAATCCGGGAATAGTTATCACTGCATGTGCCATTTGTATGAAGTGTATGATGAACATAAAGTACAGAGCATCTTAAGCCAGAGAGTGTTACTTGCAGGTGGTTTTGTGGAGAATTGTCACTGTAACAATAGTGATCCATTTGGTGAGTGATTTAGTATGTCAATATAGAAACCAACAGCAGGTTGAGAGAAACTGCCCAACCATCTAATCTAAGTGTGGAGAACCAGCTATTGTTTCACCCCAGTTCTCATAAGTTCCAATAAGCATGGCCAGGGAATGAGCGAGTTGTAGTCCCACATATGCTTCATCCCTGACTTACTTCATCCTTTGTCCTGATGAGTATTAATTTGCCGCCTTCTTGTGTGCCTTCAAGTCCTTTCTGACTTATGGTGACCCTAAGGCTATCACTTGGTTTTTCTTGGTTCTTTTGAGGGTTTTTGACATTGCCATCCTCTGAGGCAGAGAGAGTGTGACTTGCCCAAGGTCACTCTGGGTTTCATGGCTCAGCAGGGGTTCGAATCCTGGTCTCAAGTCGTAGTTCCACACTCAAACCACTTGCCACACTGGATCGCTTAATCTGCCTACAGCTCAGTTTATTTCTTTCCAGTTAAACTGTGCCACAAATGATCCTTTAAAGCAGTGGTCCCAAAACATATTTGG
>CM034705.1:16961136-16972527 GCA_020142125.1 Phrynosoma platyrhinos | reverse complement strand
GTACTGAGGAGATAGGCCTTAAGTTTATGGTGCTGTGATCCATAGACAAGGTGTGGTGGTGGTGGTAGTAGTGACCAGATTGAGCCTTTTGGAGCATCATCTGGACCAGTGGGCCAAATCATGATGGGCAATCAAGGTACGATTTTACTTCATGGATCTCCCTGCATAGTCAGGAGCAGTCAAGCAAGGTGTGCCCATTCAGCTGACGCAAACAGATATTTGGAATAAGTGACTTTGGCTGGCAGGGCTGTTCCAGTCACCGAAGAGACTGTGCTTTCTGTCTGCTGGAATGTTTACCTCAGTGGCATCCATTTGTAAAATGTTCATTTCAAGGATATTTCACATAGTTGGAAAGTCGAAATAAGCTTACTTACGGGAAGGGGTGACCCTTTTGAAGATCAACCAGGGGATCTTCTGGACACAAACCTTCTTCTAACACACAGTATCCTTATCACACAACAGGCTTCCTGAGGTCATATACAGTCGTGTCCTAATATGTTAAAAGGATCTGGACACACACCTTTGACTTGCCAGTTGTAGCTTTTATGATGTGTCATCTTTATCCTTCCCTCATTGTATTTATTCATTTGTTTGGCTTGAGAATGGACATTGTTTAAGTCCAAAGTGTGCCAGGAAATTTTTTAAAGGAATTTGGCCTTGTCTAATGCTTGTGTTCCCAATGCCGCTTGGGGTAATGTGACAGTCTGCTTGAGTAGAGAAGGTCAGATAATCCTGAGCAAGAGGAACAGATGGTGCTCTAGTAGTGCTGGAGCTGGGTGTGTATTTATATCACAGCGAGGGGCAGTCTAAAGGGTGCTTTTAGCAGCACCATAGCCTGGAAACACTACTTTTTGGACTACAATTTTCAGAACAGAGACTTTTGCCATAATACCCCAGACTGGGTGGCTATTGGCCAGTGGGAGTTCTAGCAAGAAAATAATAGAAATAAAAAATCCTCCTCCACAAAAGATAGGTACTAAAGTCTGAGGAGCACCCTTCTATATGCAAGATGTGGTGAAATTTTGGGGTTGAGATCAGCCCTGAGTGACTTTGCATGATGAATTAGGTCAGTTGGTTCACCACTTCATGTACATTATCATGTTGAAGAAAGCAGGTCATCTTATGCTCTGGGCATGTTCTGGGCAGATGTGGAGCATATAGATAACACGGTTCCTACATGCCAATAGAAGATGAAGTAGTTGGACTTTTTGTTTAACTCATCATGTTGAAGTGGCTGTACTTTTTGACTCAGTTTAGGAGGAAAACCCCAAACTGCCATGATCCCCATGGCAAGGGGGGCTATTGATAAACATGAGCCACCCCAGTGAGAGAGTCTACTGGTATGACCAGATGCCTTCAAGTAGTATCAGGGAAGTCGTAGGCTTTCATGGCTGGCATCCATAGTTTTTGTGGGTTTTTCGGGCTGTGTGGCCATGTTCTAGAAGAGTTATAGAAACTCTTCTAGAACATGGCCACACAGCCCGAAAAACCCACAAAAACTAGTATCAGGGAAGCTTGACAACGGCCAGCTACTGCCATTTTTATATAGAATAGGGTTCTCATTTTAAGTTAAACTTCCACCAGGTCAACAGACTGGACTGACTCCAGATTTAAGTGGCCTTTCAGCATGGTGACCTTGTCCCTTTCCTGCTTAGTCTGTGGGTCCCCCATTCTAATGTATGGGCAGCTGGGCCTATGCCACCTCCTCCTTTTCATTTCTGCTCCAACCCAAGGGGCTGTTGGAGTCCATCAGTGACAGTGATAACCAAGGAAGAGAGGAAGAAGAAGAGGTAGTGCCAGGGGAAGAGGAGGGAGGCAGTTGACATTGCACTCCTTCATCAGAGAGACCACTGTTATAAATTAAAATACACCATAGTGGGTCACTGTGTGCTCACACAACTGTGGTCACCCAGGACTCATTATTAAGTTCAAAGCAGGGCCAGCATGTAAAGATTACCTGTTTAGATTTCAAATTGTCAAATCCCAAAGTGACTTGAGAATTTTGAATGGTGATCCAAAAAAGCAACTTGCAAACTCTGGTCCAGCACATCCATGGAAATCTGAGGATGCAGCTTGATAACTCAGTCCAAGGCCCATCTGGAAACTCCCAGCAAGTATAAGAAGTGCTATGTCTAAATGATTTTCCCAGGACACTTTTTCTGTTCTTGGTTGTAGGCTGCTGAAGAATGGTTATATATGCCCTTAGCCCAAGACAGTCTGCCTTTCAACCAGGCACCATTCAGATGTGTTGGATTACAGTGCTTGCTGTCCCTAGCCAATATGAATTGTAGCTCAACATATCTACAGAGGACCAAGCTGGGGCAGGCTGCCTTGTGTATTTCCATAATCAGTATTTACAACCTTTCAGATATTTCATCTTGTTCTCGCTACTTGGCATGTCTGATCTTTGTGGTGCTTTCTTTTCTGATGACAGGGAAAAAGATGCCTCCCCCACCCCGTTTTTACATTTCCATTTTTCTTCTCTAAGTGATTTGCCATCTGAAAACCTGGCTGATAATGAACTTTGCCTCCCCCAGCATCCCAAACAGTGTATGATTTATACACACCTGGGGAATGCAGTATGGAATAAACATTGATACAGGAAAGGATCTAGATATTGTACCCATCTTAATTTTGAATTGCAGTTTCTCTCTCTTTCATGCAACATGCATTGCAAAGTAGCACATCCCAATCCAGCCGGTTTAATCAGATGACAAATGACTTCTGCAGAAATATATGCATGAACACTTGGGTAAAGCTTTGCAATCTTCAACTTAGGTTTCCATTAACTTGGCTTTACACTTAACAGCAAAGGAAGGGCCAGCTCCAAATGTGATTGCAGACTCGCAACTAGCCTTGAGAAAGCCTAAAGTCTGCATGTTTTTAGTTGTCATTAGGCAGAATGAGGCAACAGTCTCAGACTTTGGGTGAAACTGCATAAAAAACATGTGTTAATGGGTTATTATTTTATTTTTACTGTCAGTGAGATTATCTTGCCAGTTTTCTTAATGATTGCTTTAACAGTTCCCCACAGACAAAAACAAAATCATGACGACTCTCCCACTTCTTATGGAGCAGTTTTTTCACAGCGATGAAGAATGAGGTGACATAAGCAGTCTGTAATAATATCATACTTTAACTGCATCTCTCTCCTTGTGAAATGTACGTGTTTGTGTGTATTACTTCTTGGAACAAAGCTCCTGCGGTGGTATGTCAAGAATCGGGCTTGGTTCTCTTTTGTTTTTGTTTTATTTTCAGACTGTGGGTGCAAAGTTATATATTGGAATGCACTCCCTTATTAAACACATACAGGTAAACCTCCACTGTCACCTTCCCAGGCATAGGAAAATAATATGGTAGGGAAAAGGCAGCCAAAACCACAATTGGAGCCTAAGGTATCATTTAGAGGAGGCAGTAAAGCAAATACTTTCTGTTTCTGATTTTTGTGCAAGAACATATGCACTTAGGTAAAAACAGCACTAATGTACAAAAGAGTGACGTAGCAGCAGGCTTGGGGGAATCTCCCCATTTGTAGAAGTCCAAATAATGATGGAGGGGGAAGCCTAAGGGTGGGGATGACAAAGAACCAGTCCAGCGAAAACAAACCATTTCAGTATCCCCAGAATGCTGACTATTGGATCAGGGTCATGAAGGAGGGTTTAGCTGACTGACAAAAACAATGAACAGGAGCATCCCACACTGCAACATTCAGGGCCAGAAATGGAGTTTTACAATGGCAAGGTTATTTCTGCAATGTTTATCATTATTCTATCATGTGTTTTCTCTTAATTTGAAAAGAAACCAGTTAAAAAAACTAGAGGTGATTGAGTCTGAATGTGAGCAATACAACAAGGCCACCAACAAGTCGGATTGGAAATGCTGCCCACCAGGAGTCTGGGATTTTAATCTCCCATTGCTTATTTAATGATAGGATCTCAGATTAGCTGCTGTTACTATTTTGGTCATAGCTGAAGAGATGTCTGCTACCAGGCAGAGAGCAGACAAATCACACACAGAGTATAGCCAGAAAAGTATACATTTGTAATAGTCCAAAATCTTCCCTTTCCTTGGTTGTACCCAAATATGACATGTACATGAATGTAATTTTTTTTTTAACCTCAACAGTCAAGAGCTTTAAACTTCATGTCATCCAGATTGTTTTGGTAAGTAGCAAACACAGAACATTATAATGTGATGAATACTACACATCATTGCATGTTGTCTGTGAAATGTTGCTGAGTGCCAAACATCAGTAATGACATCAGTTATTACTACTGCATGCCAGTCACCAAATATTGCTAAATATAAAGTACCATTACAGCTCAGCTATTCAATACAGCAAAGTGTCAGTGATGAAATAAAGTTTTGTAGTAATACAAATTTTAGATATTGGTAGAGAATCTGCCATGAGAATGCTGTGGAGCATATTGGACAGCAACGTTTGCCCGGGGGGCGGGGATGAGAATTTCCTGGGGCAAATTTCATTTCAGCTCTAGCCAAGACACAGTTTTTGTCCTGGATTTATTCTGGTTGCAGAAACTGTATTACAATAGCATGGCATGAATGCAATAATTAAATCTTAACCTGTTCTTGCAGGAGAAGGGGAAGCCATAAAATAGGACCTAGCAATTCTTGTATATCAATTGCTCCAAAATTGTAAAGTGGCAATGGCCATGGCTGCACCAAACATTGGGGAATATAGTATCCAGTAGTTCCCAAGTAATGTGAAATCAAAGGCTTTCATGGCTGGCATCCATAGTTTTTTGTGGGTTTTTCTGGCTATGTGGCTGTATTCTGGGAGAATTTGTTCCTGATGCTTTGCCTGCATGAAAACCCACAAAAACTATTCCCAAACAATAGTAATTTGTTACTTAAATACCATAAAGAGCTTATCATAGAATATATGGTTCATACTCTCACGCCCAATGCATACCCTCCAATATCTCACAGATGAAAACTGGGACACATGTGGCTAAGAACAGAGCGTAGGACATAAACTGACTGTGGCAGTTTGCTTTTGCCTTAGCCTTCTGAGAAGGGCAAGACTCTGCCCTTCCTCCTCTCTGCTGAGTGCAAACTACTTTTGCATTTTGAACTCAGTCTGCAGCAATAATCTGAGGACAAAGGGGGAAGGTGGAAGAGAGAAAATGGGGCATTTTAAAGATAGCTAAAAAAGTGGGACAACAGAGGATTGATTTAGAGAGCGTCCCTGCCAAAATGGGGCATTCATAAACCCACATGCTTTATAACTAGAAAGGGTAATGTTCCTCAGCTATATTACTTTTGGTTCAAGTCAAACTCAATTTGTGATCCTTTGTTAAATGATCTGATAAGATATGATGCAAGATCTCTGTCCAAAAGGTTACTATATTCCCTCCTTTTCCTGGATACGTCCTCTTTTTCAGAGCTAAAATTCATGTGCAAGTAGCATTTTTAAAATATTCACTGCTGCTTTGCCACCTCTGCTTCCTGCCTCCTCCATTGAGAGGTCTGCTAGAAGGGAAAGATCAGCCAGGTAGAGCTCTGAGACAGAAAGACATTGACTTGGGGATTGTGTGGAGAAGGGAGACATACAGAAAATGATAACTGAGGAAAAGCAAGCTCAGAATTGCCTATCAAGCCCTGCTGAAATTTGGTTCAGGGTGCTTTGGAGCCCATCTCTTCCTTTATATTCTAATCCTGATGCTTTTCAATTTGATTGAAAGCAGTTTCACACAGTCTTCCTGACACGTATGCTTTGGAAGACTAGGAATGTCCAGTCTTGTGTCCATTCATATAGGTGCAGATCATAATTTTTGACTGCTGTGTATTTCTCATATGCCTCCATCTGCTATGAAATGGGTGAATTGTGCCAGTTATAGGATCTACAGATGTACATACAAACCAACTTGAACAGCTTTAAATGGAGATTACACACATTTATGGAGCATAAGGGTATCACAGGCCAGTAGAGACCATGGTTATAAACTGCCTCTGTATACCAGTTTCTAGGTAACAAAAATTTGAAAGTGTACTCATGTCCTGCTCCTGCTCCAGATATGGACTGTGGCATTTACCTGCATTCCTTTAAAACACTGAAGGTGTGAATGGGGCGAGGCTCAGTGGGAGAAGGAAGGAGAGGCCCCATGTTTATTTTCTCCCAACTTTTAAATTTAATTTTTTTTTAAAAAAACATATTTTTTTACATTTTTAATTTTTTAAATTTTCTTTAAAAAACATCACTTTATCAAATTCTCACTTTAACCACATAAAATTATGTATATGTAAATACATTTAGGCTGTGCACATGATATTGTAATTTAAAGGTATACGTTTAATCTCGCTAGCTGTTTATGTCACAACTATTACCATTACGTTAAGTGATATACGGGAAGTGATATATAGTAACATTAGTACAAAACATATTACTAAGGATTCTGTATGGTGTGGTGTGGGAGGAGATCAATGGAGAGGGGTGACACTTATGTGTTACTGCACCGGGTGATGCCAAGCCTAGTGGTGCCACTGGAATGACCCATGACAATCTAAGCTAAATTTTGCGCTAAAAATGTGAAGAAAATTGTAATCCAGTGTAAAGCACATTTACACTGAGCTATGAGCTCAAATCCAGGATAGTTTTATTTGAAACATGAGGAGTAAACAAAACAAAGGAAGGATGAACAATTGGGGGTGGAAAAAAAGAAAGCCCTTCCTCTCACTTCTGGCTCAGACAAGGAAAGGGCATATAAGCTGCCTTCAGTACTGTCTCCAACAAGGGGCTAAATTTCATCAGAAGACTTCCAGGCCTAAAAAGAATATAGAAGAAAGTGTTAAGAGGTTATGCCCTCTATCTCAATCCTCATAGAGAGAAAAAACCCAAATATTTGGAAGAATTCACAGCAAGCAAACATCTGTTTAACGTATTCTGTGTGGACAAGACAAGGAGTGGTTAAAACTGCAGAAAAGCAGAAGTTAGTGAAAAAGCAGAAAGGACTTTTTCAAGAGTCTGGGCACATATTTTGGAGTATTGCTAAAGTAACAGGTACCACATGCTGCTTCAGGTGAGGATGTTGGCTACATTCTCCATTAGATTTTTTTACAGATCTATAGTCATCAACATGTCTTGAGTAAAATTCCATGCCTACAGTCCAAGACCTACTTTCCTCTGGCTCTTTCAGGATGATTATCTGAAAAAAGATTTTTACAGAACATGTAGAAACGTATCCAATAATTGTGCCAATTCATTGGTGAGTCACAGAAATGTGGAAGGTGAACATTTGTTTCTTCATATGATGTTGGACTCCAATGTTAATCAGCCCAAGCCAGCATTGTTCAGTCCTAAGAGATGACAGGAGCAGCATGATTGTGCAGAATTCCACTGAATAATCAGAAGCCAAGAGAAAGCAAGTGTGTCTATATAGCTCGGGCTCATCTCAGTGGAGTTTGGCCATGAGAATTTCCCCTGCGTTTAGTTTTTGTTCTAAAAAAGTCCTTAGTAAAAGCAATCAAACTTGGCCTACTTTCATGTAGCCTTCAAACTGATCTCAAAAGTCCTCTGCAATTAGTTTAGACATCTTGAAAGAGCAAGTTGTCTATCACGTGAAGCCTGCTGTGAGGGGTGTAAGAGGGAGAGAGAAGTGGAAATGTCAGAGAGAGAAAAAGTAGGTGGGACCACCTCTTCTGGTTCTCATCCTGCCCAACAGTGGCTTCAGCTGCACCTCACCATCAGCATATGCCCCCTAACAAGGGAAATCAGTTTCTTGACACCCCTTGTCAAGCATTTTAAAAAATGGAAGATTATAATGGAGGATTTGAAGAAGGTGGACAAGAAGGAAGAGATGGATTGTGCTAGGCTGAGAAGCAAATATGATTGGGAAGGTCTGTTACTCCAGTATAATTTTGCCAGCTCCTTCCCTTCTTCTTACCCAAAGAATGCAGATCAAGGAGCACCAGTAGATTTCTGTATCTGCTCTTTCAGAATCAGAATGCTCTGCCTTTGCTCTGGAGGCAACATAGCTATCTGGTCTGCTGTCAGCTGGAGGACCTGCATGATAAGTGCAGCCTAAAGGGAAGAGGAAGAAAATGGTAAAGGTGCATCCAGACCTAAACATGGGGTGGGGAGAATTTAGCATTTTTTTTTGGAAAGAACATTGTCTTCCTGAATGCTTTCCTCCTTGGATTTTTCAGTTTCTAACTTTCAAACAGTACTATTTTATTTCTGACGACTACCCCCACCTCCAAGAGGCAGTGAACCCCATTTGCACAATCTTGTGTAAAATATGGATAGTGTAACCACAGCTTCAATTAACTGGAATTGGCAGTTAATGAACATCAAATCCAGGTAAAACACAATGAATTCTTAACTGAAATCAGTCAAGGGGATACTGTTCCTCTTCTATTATTCTGTTTCATGAATTCATATCCTGCTAGCCCCACACTGAGAAGGTTAACAATCCTAACTTCAAAAAGGATGAAAACAATGATAAGAAATGCAGTAAAATAAAAACCAATAGTCAAATCACAAATAGCAAAATCCTGACCCCCAAGCTTACTGCCCAAAAACAGTGGGCAATCCCAGTGGGGGGAAAAAGCTTGCTCCTACTCTCTTAAGAAAGGGGACTCAAACAGGGCTTTCATTTGTCTAACAATAACCACTTTTGCACATAACAGTTTGTCGAATTCTGGCTTATTGTTGCATCTGCAAATAAAACATGGTTTGTTAAACAAATATAATACACAATCAGAAGACATGGTTTGTTGTTGGCTTATAAATGCCAGCTTTTTAAAATCCTGTTGTTCTGCCTGAACTGAGAACTGTGGTTTGTTTTGTCTGTTTGCCCCACTTGACCACAATACAACAGGAACTGGGCAGAAAGAGACAAGAATTGGGGAAAGCATACAGGTATCCCCCACTTTTGATACCTTGCTTCCCAACCAACCACTCACTCTTTTGACTATTCTAAATTATACCCATAACCAATGTATTTGATATGTGGGCTGCTCTTTCAGTCGCACGTCAAATTAATAAGTTCTGGTTTTAAAGTACTGTCATTTATAAGGGTTGAAAGACCAGAGGTGGGCTCTCTCCCTGGTGGACTCTGCCTTTTCTGTGCACACATAAACCACCTAGGAAAGGGCCTGAGTGCAGCCTAATGGATACTCTGGCCCCTTTCCGCTCTCTCCTCTTCCTTGCCTGGGGAAGGGCAGAGGATGTCGCTTCTATTAGACAGCAATAGAAGGGATGCTCAAAGAATTGTTGCTTTGGAGTCCTTGCATTTTCCCACTAAAGGGAGAAAATAATGCAGCCAGTGCAACAACAGGGTCACCCAGCCCTTTGCTATGGATTTGACAACAGCCACAACACGTATTCTTTGTGGAAGCTGGTTGGAAGCTGTTTAGCTGAGGGGTTTGCCGAGCAACTAGGCTCACTATTCCTCCTCCTCCTCCACTCTCTTCACCATGGCACTGACTGGAGCAAAGCCTAAGTCAGCTTACTATAATTGACTTTGCTAGGCTTTGCCCCAGTCAGCGCCATGGTGAAGTGAGGAGAGGAGGAGAAATAACAAGCCTACTTGCTCAGCAGTACCTCAGCCAAACAGTTTCCACCCTCCAAGTTTGAACAAAGAACACAGCTTTGTGACTGCTGTAGTTGCTGGGTCTCTGGCGAAAGGCAGGGTGATCCTGCAGTTGCACCAGCCATGTTATTTACCAGCATTTAGTGGGAAAAACTGAGGACTCTAAAGCAGCAGTTTCTCGAGCCTTTTGTTCTTTTCCGCTGTTGATGAAGGAGAAATTTTCACGAGAAAAAAATCATCACAGGATGGCTGCAAATCATATCATAACACTACTCCTCAGAACAGTGATAAATGCATCTCTTACTTATTTGACAGGCTAGAGACCAGAGCACATAATGGTTCTGCATTTCAATGGTTTTGGGTTTATGACAGTGCTCTTATCCCTAAACTGTTGCATAAGTGAGGGCTTCCTGTACTGTGGTTTAATTGGATAACTGTGGGACAATTTGTGGTTAAAACAAAACTGTGGAGTGTTTTCCTCACCTTTTCATGATCCTGAGGTGTTACCTGGTTTTGACCAGGGCTGAATCCCCCAGGCTGGGCAGCTGCTTGTACACCTGCCCCTGGCATGCCTGTGGCCTGCATTGCTGGCCCTGGTATGTTAGGAACCTGCAGGTAAGAAGAAAAGTATATTCAAATGTATTGCCCCCTCCTGTATCTTACTGTGGACATAACAGACACATATCTCCAGTAAAGGACTGGCACAGGGTAGAGGGCTGGCACAGTGATTTCAACAGGAATCAACTGGTAAAGAAACAGTGTGGGGACTTAGCCTGTACTAGCAGTAGATTGCTAAACTCCAGTCACCTTATTTTTTGGTCACAAATTTGTATCTGAAAAGGTATCCTTCCTGTTTCTTTCTCCAGTTTGAGGCTTTTCCAGTGTATGACTTGAGAAAGTTGAGTATGTCAGTAACTGGGGAAAAGTTGGTAGAATATGCAGGAACTGAGATAGAAGAGCATGTAAGAGTCAGCCTCTAATCATGGATATTACTTCCACAACTAGTCTCAATCAAGGATGTGTTCTTCCAGTATATGCATACCTCAGTCAACAAAGCCTCTGACAAAGAAGCTCCTTTTTACAAAATGTTTTATGCTCCCCCACCCTCATTTTTCCTCTTAATCTGCCTAGCTAGAATGTTTTTTTCCAGCAGCAGCAGCACTGGGAAAAAGATGGAGAAACAAACTTTTAGTATCTGGTTGCAGCAGCGTGTCTGTAGTAAACAATACAATAAAACCTGAGCTAGGAAAGAGCAAAACAGACAAAAGGGGAGAGCAGATAAGCCTGTTCCACCAGCTACCCCAAATTTATATTTAAAAATAGTCCTGTAAGGTTAACCACCAAAATAGAATCATAAAAGTGGAGGCTGGTGAAAGAAAAAGCCATCCCTGGATGCATTTTGGAAGAAGATGTCAAGTGGGCTGTGGAAGTTCCAAAAAGTTTTCTTTTTACTTCTGCAAGATTTACTTAATCCAGTTGTTATTTGTTAGCTTTGAATAAAAAGTGTGTGGAAACATGTTGAACATTCCCATTGCACACTGCATCACTGCTGCATCACTTCCAGTTGCCATTTTGGATCGAAATTAAGTATCTGAGGAGGTTCTGGGGACGGCTTTTTTGTGCATGTCCTGAGAGGGCCTTTGGCATGATTATTGAACAAAAACAAAAACAAAAAAAAGATGAAAACCTCTTCAAAAATGTACTTTTTAAAAAATGAGGGTTGGAAGGCTTTCTGGGAAATAAAATTGGCATCCAGGAATCACATAAAGCCTGAATTTCCCCCCACCATTGGTCTAGAGCAGGGGTAGGCAACCTGTCCCCTTTAAGGGCTGAGGGA
>CM034705.1:16945838-16961036 GCA_020142125.1 Phrynosoma platyrhinos | reverse complement strand
CTCGGCCCTTAAAGGGGAAAGGTTGCCTACCCCTGGTCTAGAGCATCAAAACAAGTGACTTGAACCATGTCATATTTATATTATTCATGGCTATTTCCATTAGGGGCCACACATTGGCATTAGCTGGAAAGATACTTCTCCCTGCTCTGCAATATTTCTTTTGAAATACACTCATCCATCCACATTTGCAGCTTTGACTTTTGCAGATCTGAGATTATTAATGGATTTTATTAACATGTTCTCTCTGGGAATATCTAGGTCCTCCAGTGCAACTGTATGGTCAACTTTAACCAAGTCACAATGAAGGACCTAGAGATTCCTAGAGAGATGTTCTCTCAGGTAAAAACATAGTGTTTTTATTATTTGCTGTTTTTCCACATTCACAGGGGGTCCTGCACTCCTAAAACTCCAGCGAATGTGGAGGGATGAGTGTAGTAGTTTGGTATAGTTCTGGGGAGTTCACTAAGTCAAGAATTTGCCTCAGAAACCCTAGACTGAAATGAAATAACAAAAGAAAAACTTTGCCTACCTGCCGAGGACCTTGTGGGCCAGTTGCTCCTATGTTAAGAGGCCCAGTCAATGGGCCTCTTGGGTTTGGACCAGGGCCTCTTGCATCCATGCCCCTTGGAGGCTCCATGCCTCTTGCGTCTATGCCCCTTGGGGGCTCCATGCCCCTTGCGTCCATGCCTCTGGGGGGCTCCATGCCCCTTGCATCCATGCCTCTGGGGGGCTCCATGCCTCTTCCGTCCATGCCTCTGGGGGGCTCCATGCCTCTTGCGTCCATGCCTCTGGGGGGCTCCATGCCTCTTCCATCCATGCCTCTGGGGGGCTCCATGCCTCTTGCATCCATGCCTCTGGGGGGCTCCATGCCTCTTCCGTCCATGCCCCTGGGGGGCTCCATGCCCCTGGGTGGTTCCATCCCTCTGGGTGGCTCCATGCCCCTGGGAGGCTCCATCCCTCTGGGTGGCTCCATGCCCCTTGGCTCCAAGCCTCTGGCATCCATTACTCTGGGTTCCATGACTCTGGGCTCCATGCCTCTTGGATCTCGTCCACCTGCGTAAAATATAAACAAAACCTATTGACATTTACACAAGCAGAAACATTAGAAGCGACTTTACTGAGTCCATGCCAAATTTCCAGGGTTAGGTTCTGGCCTTCTAAACCCACAACACTTCTCAACCTACTATAGGCCCACAGATTCATCTGTCCTTATTTCCTTACATTGCCACTTATTACTTTACAAATATTTTCTACTTTTGTTTTTTTCTCAATGGGTGATAATATCAGTGATAACATAACAGGCTAGACAGACATTCATTGTTATGACCTCTGCTTTATAAACAAAAAATTGGGCAGTCTTCCCTTCATTGTTCAAGGTTTATTTGACAGACTAGTTACTTTGGTTTCTAACTGAAAGGGGAGAATGAGTCAGTACAAAGTAGGATGTAAAGAAAGGCAGGCAGGAGTCAGGTCTGAGAAATCAGTGTGATGAATAAAAATTAGGGAGCTGGATTGAAATTCTATTCATCTGTGATCTGGTTTGGACTATATCTTGAAACATATAAGACATGGATGCATTCTATATATTTAAAATATTTCTTCTCTAATTACTGGGTTTCTCATTTTCTTTGGAAGTGGCACACTTAGAAACAGCTGCTTTAAAGCAGCTTTTTCCAACTTGGCCATTTCAAGATATGATAGACTACAATTCCCATTGTCCCCAGTAATCAGTCAGAATGTGGGATTTGTTGTCCAAGACATCTGATAGAATCCCATGTTAAAAGACATGTTAACTGATTTTTGGAACACGACTCAACTTGTCTTTTGTGGGACTCTAGCCACATGAAATAGCTCCACTAACCAGCTCTTTGGAGACTCAGTGGAAACAGAGGGAAAAATGATCTTTGCTGCCTGTATTGCCCTGAAATAGACCCTAAAACAGGTTGTATCCTCTACTTGATAGAACCCACTTTAGTCGCCATCTCACTTGTTTTATTGCTGCTAGGTCCTTGGAGAACCAACAAGTTGTTCGAGCTCCACTCTGTGAGAGGGAATGTCTGGAAACAATTGTATCTACTGCCTTGGCCATTTCTCAATTTCAAAGGTCAACCAGAACTTCAACAGAATTGCATGCCGAGAAAGGCAGAAACTCTGCAAGAGTCAACAGGAATCCTGGATCCATAAGCCTCCTGAGGTGAACCATCTTAATGCCCCCCCCCCCCCTTTCTTGAAGTTCTGAGTCCCATCAAGTCTAAACTCACCAGGTAGTGATCTGTCCCATGACAACAGAACTACAGAGTTCCTCCACCCCCAGATCACCATCACTCCATCCAACATAAAAATATGTCATGGAAATTACTACATACTTTCATAAACTTTGTTTCAAATATACTAGACTTTCTTTGTAAAATTACTTTGCAAAATTACATATGAAATACTATTTGAAATGTATGTGTTGGGGGAAAAGCAAATTTTACATTGTTTCCCATTTTAATTTCTTCTGTATTTTCTTAAAAGAATGAGTCCCTCATGAATCAATTATTGTGCTGTGATTTATACCACCTACATTAATATTCTGGCCCTCTTTCCATATCCCTCTCACCTCGGCCATCCATCAAGGGCCCTCGTGGCTCTCCCATCAAGGGTCTGGGTTCTCCCATTGGTCCTCCTCTCATTTCGTGAGGGGGCAGCCCCCGGTTATCATGGCTGGGCATATGGTGCATGGGGGGCCCCTGGTGCGGGGGTCCAAGGTAACTTCTGCAGAAAAGGATGGGAAGCAAAAGAAGTTAAAACCCAGACCCAGCCCTTACATTGCAAATCAAGTGGCCAATCTTGTCCAGATGAAACTATTTCAGACTGCAGTGGCAGCTCACGTAGAGAACATTTCGTCACACAGAAACAACACCTCACATATGCTGAAAACCAGACAGCAAGAAGAACACATGTAGCTTAGCCACTTCCCCAATGAACTGCTTTTCTACTGTTTTCACTCAAAGGAGGGCACTCAACCAAACAAATGCTCTGTTTGATAGCACAAGTCAGGCATACTGGTTAGGGAACAACCAGAACTTACACTCTGAACTGGCCCTGCCCATTCAAATTAGCCACTGGGCTTCAATAGGTAGGAAGCCTGTCTCATAAAGAAAAAACCTACAGAAGCAACTAACCTATAAAGATGTTTGCTAGCCTGTGGAAGTTGTGAAAAGGACAGAGAGCAAACAGACTGCTGACTTTCTATTCTAGGAATGGAAGAGAGGCCTTTCTTCTCTTAGCAGCCCACTGTTTTCTTATTGCCTCCAGAAGATGGATGGAATGCTTCACCCTTCCCTTGCTACCATTCTTACTGGCCTGTTTCCAAGCTGCATTTCAGAATCTCTATAAGTAGTCCAGCCCTCTCAAAAGAAGCCTCTTGTTCTCTGGGCACCAATTTCAATATGGTGTTCTGTTCCATTTTGCCTACCTGGGTTCCACTTCTCCAGTGACAGAGAGCAAGGTCCCCCCACGTGGATCATTTGGGGCATCTCCCAGAAGGCCACGGGGTGGTGGCCCACTAGCTGGCATAGGCCCACGCTGCATGGGAGCCCGGGGATCTGGCATGGGCACTGTCAGGAAGACAAAAAGAGAGCTGTGAAGATTTGAATAGAAAAGCCCTGTTACGGCCAACAGCTTGGCACCACTCAGGTTGAAAGCCCTTTTTGCAACCCTTTGTGTTCTCAGAAAGCAGCATGCACTGGAAATGAAGCCACAATGTTGCTGCAATACCTTCTATACTGGTTTCAGTTTGCTTTTCCTCTATGTCACCATGGTCTGCTTGCTTAGGGATTGACAAAATCAAGGAAAGGTTGCACACAGAAGCCAAAACTTAGGGATGCCTCTTACAAGATGTTTTGCACTTTGGTGTCAAGTAAAAGATAATATGCTTATGATGTCAGGTCCAAAGATTGTAATTATTTTCCATGGGGAAAAAATCTATATGCAAGTAACCACTGAAAAATAGTTGCACTCTTGTCTTAATTCGATTTTATGGGGTGGGTGGGTTAGGGATTGGGGGGGGGGGGGGGGGGACAGAATTGTTTTAACTGTTGTATGTTTTAATTTGTACACCGGCTCGATTGCTTTGCAGAGGGGCGGGTTAAAAATAAAATTTATTATTATTATTATTATTATTAATTTCAAAACAATTTTTTTAACTCCAGGCAGTTTTGGATGACACATATTTTCTTGATCCATTTCAAACCGACTTCAGAACATGATATGGAGTTGAGACTACTATAGTTGCTTTAGCGGATGATTTCTGTCTTAGCACAGACAGCAGGAATGTGTTCTGTTGGTCCTTTTAGACCTCTCAGTAGTATCCCATACCAGCAACCATGATATCTTTTTTGAACTTCTAGAGGGGTTGGGAATCAGAGGCACCATGTTGCAGTGGCTTTGGTCTTACCTCCCAGGCAGGTTTAAGACAGTGGTATTTGGGGATAGTTTCGTCCCTTAAAAAAATCAATTGTTATATGATATACCACAAGGTGCTATTCTATCCTCAATGCTTTTTTTAACATCAACATGAAATCGCTGGAAGAGATTATTCAGAGGCATGGTGCTATCTGTATGCTAATGGCACCCCAATATAATCTCCATGCTTTCTAAACCAGGTGTGAAGGCCCTCCTCCTGGTGGTGCTGGTCAATCCATTTTACAAAGGCACTGCCCTTTTAGCTTCTGTCCCCAAGCCTTCTGCTTTGTTTTCCAGTCTACATAGCTTCATAATTCTAAGTCACAAGGCCTTGTATTGCACATTTCACACTCTGTGCAAAGAGCAGAGCAACCAAGAGCAGCTACAGGTACCTTGAACTCGCTCAATAGAGGCAGGCCTGGCAGGTCCCACAGGAGAGAGCTGCAGGTTCCCTGTCCGACAGCAGGAAGAGAGGAGAAAAAGCAGTCACATCGGTAGGAGATGCACTTGCCACAAACACACACACACACCACACACACCTTGGGCAGATCACTCCTTCCCCTGGCACATCTTTGGAAAGAAGCTGTGCTTTTAAATGAATAGAAGAAACCTCTCTTTCAGAATATGCTGCCATCAACCTTAAAGGTGGAGGTTTTATTTTTAGAACTCCTATTTTGCTCTCCAGGATATGAATTACACTGTGAGCCTGTGGACAGCACCCTATTACAAAGCACAACATATATGAAAATAAGAAGTGTTTGGAAACTGCAAGAGGTTCAAAAACCGATAACTTGAGTCCTGCAGAGCCCATCAAATCTCATCAGTGTTTAAAGACTTTCATTGTCTACTGGCTTGTTTCTAGGCACAATCTCAAAGTAGTGCCTTTAACCCTTTAAGAACTATGATATCTAAAGTACTAGCTTATCTCATGTGAACCTTGCTGTTTGTCAAACTCTTTTGCTAAGGCCCTGCTCCACACACCTACTGTCCTCCCAAGGCAAAATGGGGAGCTATCAAGGACATATTTTCATTTGCCTGTGGTTCTGGCAACCTTTTTCTGATAGCATTTTTAAAATTCATGGCATATTTATATTTTTGGACTGTTTTGTTGTTATTATTATGTGTTCAATTATTTGTTGTAAGTTTATTCAGGACATTATTGGAGAAGGAGGTTGCAATATAAGAAGTCATCACTTAGCATAGCTGAAAATGGTTGCCAAGGGTACAATCATGTCCAGAACAGCTTCATAACAATTTATAAATTTATAATGGCTGTATTCTGCTCACCTACAAGGAGGCCTGAGCAGCATTCATGGTTGTTCCTCCTGTTCCTCACTTGTCCACACTTTATCCTCAGAACACATGTGAACTAGTTTGGGCCAGGAAACAGTAGTTGGCTCAAGACCACCCAGTGTCCCAGAGCCATGTAGGAATTTTAAACCTTTTGTCCCCAGTGCTACTCCACTTCAGTAACCATTATACTATACTGGTTTTCATTTTAGATAGTTTTAAGGTAAGGTAGGAAGACTTCAACCTTGTAAAATCTACCTTTTCTTAAACAAGAAATGTGAGAGGCACATACTGAAACTTGGTACAAAAGTCTTAGACTAAATAAGGCCATAGCAAGAAGTTTCTTTTGTGTACCAGAACACAAAGCTCATAGTCCTTCCACAGAAAAATCTACTGTTGGTCATCCCAAGATATATTCACCTTAACAATTTAAGTTTTGACAATAAGTGAGTAAAAGTAATTTTGTTGCTGCTACTGTCAAACAACTGGGGATCAGACATTCTTGTTGCAAAACATTCCACAATCTACCAGCTGATCCAGATCTAACTTTTTCCCACTCCATTTTAAGAAATAAAGAAATACAGTCACAATAATACAACTACAACACTAGAATAGAAAATTGGACATGAGCTCCACAGCAATGTGAATGGAGATTCTTGAGTATAAGATGCAAAAGATACTCCTGCAGCAATTAAACTCACCAAAGCAATAATTCTTTGCACAATTTCTTGGAATAAAGCCTCACTGAAACCAGTGGGATATGTTTTTGATGCACAGAATTATATAACAGATCCCTATATAAATAATCCCTATTTCTCAGGCAGGTGTCACTGAGAATGAACACAGACAATAATACTACAACCTACCCTTGGGATGGGACATGGAAGATGGCTAAACATGTACGGTATGTGTTTACTTACTATGGCCATCACTGTCATATTGGGCTGTTTTGAGATTTTCAGCAAAGGCTCTGTCACTTCTCCCACCACCCAAAACGCTACAATGATGAATACATGAGACAAAGCTTTTTCTACAGCACCATCTCAATTGTGGAACTCCTTTCCAAAGGGAAGTCAGGCTGGATTCATCCCTACCAATCTTCTCATGGGCAGTGAGAACTCTACTATTCTGTTGGTCTTTGGTTTTTAAGATCTGCTTTCAACTTGTTAATTTTACCCTGTATTTGAAAATTATTTTAAATACACTGTATTGTACACTGCTCTGAAAGCCCTGGTTGGCAGATAAGGTATAAATAAATACTATAAATGCTATACTATACTATACTATAAATACTCAATCCTGCTTAGGAAGTTCTAACTGTATCAAACTGCTTATTGCAAGGAACCTGCAGTGGTTACATTGGACTCTGGTTTGATCCAATAAGGGAGCTTTCCTCAACTGTTTTGGACAACTCTCATATTCCTAACCATTGCCCATGTGGGCTGAGTCTGATAGGAGCTGAAGTCCAAGATTTCTAAAGGGTGTCATGTTAGCAAAAGCAGCACTATAGCAATTCCTAAGGATACTTGTGTTGTTTGGGCAGAACTAAAGATTCATTTCAGTGCAACTAGATGGAAGAACATGCTGGTACATTTCCAGATGTGTGGACACAGACATACACACACACTCTCCTCCTGCTCTATCTCCAGAACAAAGCAAGCACAATTATCTTGTGCAAAAATAAAATTGCTTTGAAAAGCATTACAAGGGGTGATAGCACCCTCTGCTGGCTAAGCAAATGAAAACAGGTGCAACTTGGCTCAAGCGCTACCCTACTGGACTTTAGAGTCCAACTAAGGAGTATTTTCCAGCTTTTTCTTAAATACATGCAAAGTACCTGATGGAGCATTACTGGGAAAAGCATTGTTCTCATTGTCCACTAAGCACAAAGAGAAATGGAGAGAGAGAGTTAAGGAAAAGCCTGTGAGAGCTTTAGACACCATTTTTAGGGACACCATTTTTGTAAGGAGATCCCCAAACAGGACTCCTCTGTCCATATAGTCAATGACTCAATTTGAAAGTGGAAGCCTCCTGGGCTCTAACTGTCTAATCAGGCACAACTGAGAATCTGAATTACCTTGTCCACGTTCCAAGAGCATTGGGGCACCTCCTGGCATTCCACCTGTGGAGGAAAGCAATCATGTAAACCATTGGTTCTCCAACTTTTTGTCCTTGTGACCCCCTTTACAGCTACATGCAGATGCCCAGCCCCCATTTGACATAGTATATGAATAAAAATATTTTGTTTACTTACTGTACATGTTTTTGTTCATGCACTCATGTATATTCATATTTTAACATTTTATAAAGAAATAGCACTCTTCCTCCCTCAGGCTGAGGCTACAAGCACCCTCCTTGCCTTTCTCTTCCATTCCAGGAGAAAAAAGTTTGGGAAGCAGAGGAGGAAGAGAAGGGAACAAAGCCTCCAAATCTTGTGATCCCTTGTGAGCAACTCTTGCGCACCCCTGGGAGTTCCACCCTGCAATCTGAGAACCACTGATGTAAATGCTTTTCTTAAACACAAAGGATACTGAGTGAATTGTGGGGTCTAAAAAAGTCAGGACAACAGAGAAAACAAACCCATTATGAAATGCCTATTTTCAACAATCATGTTAATATATGCTATATGGAAACACTTTCATAAGACTATACAAAACTAAATATACCCCTCCAAACATACTGGATTAAAACTCCCATGATCTCAGCCAGCACGGGTGATGACTAAGGATGCAACCCAATATATCAAAAAGGGACCAGGCTGGGTAAGGTTGACTCAGGCATTCAGTTGGGTTCACTAGTAATGTTGGCTGAGGGTT
Organism: Phrynosoma platyrhinos; assembly: GCA_020142125.1. NCBI lineage: Eukaryota > Metazoa > Chordata > Lepidosauria > Squamata > Phrynosomatidae > Phrynosoma > Phrynosoma platyrhinos. The sequence continues at coordinate 16,952,481 of CM034705.1, read as the reverse complement.
TCTAAGAGCTGTAGCCCATTTTTAAAGGTCTGTTCTACACACACTTAGGTCAACATTGAAAGATTACAAATGTAGCACAAACACAAGGCAAAGAGAGTACTGCTGAGCTTACCTCCTGGAGCCAAGGGTCCAGGCCCTGGGCCAGGGCCGGGTACAGCAGTAGGCATCTGGCCTGGGGCTGGCACTCCTCCTTGCATGGGCGGCTGCATCAGAGGTGGTGCTCCATTGACATGCATGCCCCCCTGCTTGGAGAAAAAAAAAGTGTCATGGTTTCAATTCAAAAATAAAAACCAACAGGACAGGACATGTCCCTTGAATATTCATAGCAATGGAAAAAGGAAAACTGATTCAGAGGGAAAAATTCAACACAAGGCATCAGCCTCTTACTATTGGCTGTGGCTGGGATGATGGCACATTTGGCTGGTTCATCTGTGCGTTCGGACCAGGTCCAGGCCCAGGCCCGGGTCCAGCCCCTGGGCCTGGGCCAGGCCCAGGCCCTTGCCCTGCTTGTGGGTTGCCTGGAATCAGAGAAGGGACGGTGGTCTGGCGATGCAGAATTTTCTGGAGGAAAAAAAAAAAAAAAAAAGAGCCTGTAAGTCAAAGGTGGGTATCCTCTTTCAGTCCAAGGGCTAAATTCAACTTCACAGAAGTTCTTGTGGATTGCATTCCAGTTGTAGGTGGGCCCAAATATACCCGTGGATTTTAATTTACTGCTCATTGCCATTAACTGAGTCTTAGGAGAGAGGTTTCAATCTTTCAGAATGAGGAACCCCCACCCCCATTCCCCCAAAACCACCAAATGATGGTGTTACAGAGAAGGGAACATGGTCATTCTGGCAAAGTCAGAATGGTTCATGAAAAAGACAAGATTCAGCTCCAGACTGGATCATGAGAGTGCCAGGGCTACAGACACTGAAGTTCCACATCTGTGCAGCAAGAACTCAAAACAGTGCTCATGATGCAAATGCACATGGCCCTTCCCAAGATCCTACATTTCCCCTGTGCCCCAAGACAAGTAAATCTGAAAGACATACCAAAGCAATTTCCGGGTCAACAATTCGCATTACTACTTGGGCCTGCAGTAAGGCGTAGGCAAGTTGAGGGTTCTGCAGCAGCATGCTACGTGCCTCCTGTGGGCTATTTTGGACACAGAGCTGAAGAGGGAAAGAGATTATGTGCTAATAGATGCATTGTAACCTCTGGGCTTTTAGTTTAAAGTTCAAAGAGATTAACACTTCAATTTAAAAGAAAGCACAGAAATGAAATTTAGACAAAAATATTTCTCTTTCCTGCTAGTCAACTCTTCACAGGGCTCAAGAAATATTTCTAATTCTTTCACCAGCATTACATTTCTAGGAGCACAGGACTTTCCCCAGAGAAATGAGACTATTGTTCATAGAAGGAAAATTTCCTTTGCATGCAGAATGGACCAGGTTCAAATGTTGGCATCTCCCATTAAAAAGGATTAGGTAGGAAGTGATGAGAAGACTTTTTTTTCTGGAGACCTTTAAGAACAACGGTGAGATGGAAAAGATAGTACCGGATACAAACATAGGCCTAAATTATTTTTTAGTCCTGACTAGAGTAGACATACTCAATTCATCAGATTTATATATGTGTTGATCCTCATTCAGCAATTGAATGAATGGGTTTAGTTTAGCTGGGAGCAATGAACAGGATGCCAGCCAGTGTCTGACTTGGGATAGGACAACTTTCTACACCGCAGCACTACAAAAGCCACCGATATCCTGATCAAACCCCTAATGCAGGGGCAGGCAACCTGGAACTCTCCAGATATTTTTGGGTAGAAGTACCATTATCCCTGGTCATTGCCTATGCTAGCTAGGGTGTATGGGAACTTTGGTGCAGTCCTTTAGTCCTAATCCCTACTGAGGCAGGTGTCACGTACGTGTTTGCCTTGTTAACCCTTGCCTCCATCCCCTTTCCCAACTGCAGTTGCCTTTCTTTATGTCCAAATTTGGATGATAAGTTCATTGGATCAGGAACCCAGTTTCAGTTTGCTCTCTAATGCTCACTGACCTTAACAAAAATTGTGACAGGATCATGGATAACTAGGAAGAAAAAAACCCTAAACTGGAAAAACAGTCCACACAAGAGACAGTGTCATGCCATGGGAGCAGTTGTCCACTACTTTAGGATTGTGGTATTCTCATGTTCTCTTACACGAGATCTTTCAGCTGCATGTACTCAGAACTTAGCCCAGATGCTTAGGTACAACCACAACAGGCAATGTTCTTTTCAAAAAGTAATATGACATTCCAAGTCATTGCAGGAAGTCTAACTTCCTGTAATGGTTCGAATGTTATATTGCTCGTTGATCCTTCTGATATGGTATGATGCTCGTTTTAAATTAAAATGGGGTGGGCAGCTGCGAAAGATTACAGTGCTACATCAACTTCCCAGGAGATCTTGGACACTATTCCTAAGCTATGTCTATGTCTTTCCATTAAACTGTTTTCATAGAATATGAATGCAGACTACTCCACCTTAATAAAAAGGCCACCTGTATGGAATATCTGATTGCTTGTAACTATAATATCAGGCAATTTGTAAAATGTAAGGCTGGAGTACTCTCAACCTTGATGCTCACCTTCATCTGCTTCATCAGCTCAAACATTTGCTCAGGTGGAAGGCTGGCTACTGCCCTGCTGATGGACTCTGGAGCGTCTTCAGGGTTCACAGGGTCTCCATAGGGTGACTCTATGATGGGAGCACCAGTACCCAGGCCTGGCATGGAAGACAGGAAAAAACCCTTAGGGTTAAAGATTTTTGCCTGTCATGTACATGGAGGTCAGTTCCTCTCAGCTGATCTGATTTCAGCTGTTCCCCACTCTGTTACCTTCTATAAGACACTCACTTTTGAGCTCTTCTTTGTTCTTCTCACTGGCAGCATTATCCACACGCAAGGCTCTCCCACTGAACTCACGTCCATTCAAGTTCCGCATGGCACTGAGAGCCGTTTCCTGGTCTTGATACTCACAGAAGCCATAGCCTTTTGGCTTGCCGGTCTCTCTATCATAGACCAGTCTAGAAGACAAAATACAGAAGTCACAACCATTATCTACCGAATAACATGGGGAAAGGGGCACTGCAGCTAGACTAGCTGGCTCTTCTCTCCAGACTTTAGAAAAATCACTTTTTTGTACTACAGTTCCCAGAATCTGCCATCAAGCATAGTGGCCATGCTAGCTGAAGAATTCTAGGAGCTCTACCCCAAATAAATAAATAAATAAATAAATAAATAAATAAATTCTTACAAAGCTTCTGTTCCAAGATCCCCTTAAAGCTCTATCCCAAGACCCCCACTGATTTTGTCAACCCTTTGGGGTCATCTCCCCCAGTTTACGAAACCTTAATAAGGGTACTTCTCACCGGAAGCTGACAACAGGTCCGACCTCTGAGAAAATGTCCTTTAACTGTTCTTCTGTGGCTTCATAAGGGATATTCCCCACTGCAGGAAGAGAGGAACACAAGTTCAGGATCAACACAGATCTCTTGAATAAGTTGAACATTTTTTCTGACACAGATTAAATCAATTGATCAAGCATTTGGAAACAGGAGATGGTTTTACTGTTGCCAGTGTTGTTCTTTGTATTAATCTTAATACTTTGTCACAACAGTTTTTCTGGATTTTTAAAAGTGCACTGTGAACCTAGATTCAAATAAGGTGGAAAAACACCACTGAAGATCAAAACAAAGAAAGGGATCTTAAGATGACAAGACACAACAGAATAAAAACATGCATAGAAATCTTTAGCAATCAGAACTATTTCTTATATACCATTATTCTACACAACCAGAAAGATCATAGCTCATTTCATTTCTTGTATGGCAACCTGCCATAAGCCTGTATTTTGCATTCAAAAGCAACTAAGGGCCTTTGCAGACTGCCAGAAACAGTGCAAATTGAGTCCACTTTAACTGCCCTGACTCAATGCTAGGGAATCATGGGAACTGTAGTTTATTGTGGCACCAGAACTCTCTGACAGAGAAGGTTCAGTGTCTCAGAAAAAAACAAAACAGTTCCCATGATTCCCTAGCACTGAGCTAGGGCAGTTAAAGTGGACTCAATTTGCACTATTTCCGGCAGTCTGCAAAAGTCCTTAATCTCAACATAAAGATGGAGGTTTAAAATAAGCTCCCATACAAGATACAGTGACTAGACAAATGCAACATCTTTTGTGAGTGCAACTCAACAGGGGTATCCTACGTATAGTCAACTGACAAGTACCCACTATGCCCCTCTGACATACAGATCTTGAAGAGAACTCTAGTTCCAGCAAGGGAAGATGTCTGCTATGGGTATTATGGATTTCTCTGTGTGCTAGGGTTGCTGGGACTCCAGGATACGTTGCTGCTCAATCAGAAATAGAAGAGATGCATGAAAAGGACCCCAAATTATGTAAATTATGTAACAAATGTGTAACAGCACACTGCTCCACTAAATTCCTAGCTGATTCCATTGTAGTGTTGTTGTTGCAACACAAAATGGCTAGAAAAATGTAACAGCACATCATCTTCTTCACCATTTTAAAAGGCCCCAGTCTGAGCACAGAAATTGAAATTGGCACTAGATCTAAGATGAGCGCAGGTGAGCAGAGATGAAATCACAAAAGCAAAACTGTTTCATAAACTCCCCCACATATGATAAATATGGCTGGCTCTCATATGTTTGTTTAATCCAGTTCATTTCCAAGCACAATTCAAAGTGCTGGTCATGACCTATAAAGCCCTACATGGCTTAGGTCCAGGCTATTTGAGAGACCATATCTCCCCTTATGAACCACCTAGAACCCTAAGATCCCCAGAAGAAGGCTTTTTCTCAGTCCCATCACCACCCCAGGCTTGTTTGGTGAGGATACGAGAGAGAGCCTTCTTGGTGGCTGCTCCCACCTTGTGGAACTCCCTTCCATGGGAGGCTAGACTGGCCCCCTCCCTGCTGGCCTTTTGCAGGCAAGCAAAAATATTTTTATTCCAGCAAGCTTTTTAAAAATCATGCAGGCCTGGTTTTATTGGGGGGGGGGATTAAATACTTTCTAACCTTTGTATGTTTTAAATTTTCTATATTTAAATTTTAACTTTTTACTCTTTTAATTAGGCTATTTTAATTGTTTTTAAAAGTGTTGTTTTGATATTGTGAGCCACCTTGGGTCTCTTTTGGGGAGGAAGGTAGGATAAAAATAAAATTAGTAATAATAATAATAATAATAAATAAGGGGAAAAACAGGAAAGAAATGGCAAATATGTACTGTGGGCCCTTGGTATCTGCTGTCATTTGGTCCCAGGATCTTCTGTGGATAACAAAATCTGTGGATGCTCAAGTCCTATTAAAGGCATAACAAAATACCTTATATAATATGGCAAAATCAAGGTTTGCATACTGGAATTTATATTTTTAAAAATATCTTCAATGTGGATGGTTGAATCTGTGCACAAAAGAATCTGTGGATATGGAGGGCCGACTGTATAACACCAACATCCCAATAGAGGAAAGCAGGGCACAAACACAGGCATACCTCAGTTAACAAAGGCTTTGACAAATAAGCTCTTGTTTACAAAGTCTTTACACCTGCCTAGTCCCCTTTTACTCTTCATCCTCTGTCCATCTGTTTTTGTTTGTTTCTTTCTTTTTTAGCAAAATCAGCACTGGGAGGATGGGGAATGAGGTCCAGAGAAACAGATATTAGGTATCAAGTTGTAGCAGCTTGTGTACAGTAAAAATGCAATGAACTCTAAGATGGGAGAGAATGTGATTCTTCTTCAGCTGATCCTACTGTAGTTATGCATGCCAGTCTACAACAGTAAACAGTAGCTGCCCCCAGAATCCCTTACTGAGCTTGTGCGAAGAACGAAACTGAGAAAAGGAGAAAGCAGATAAGCCTGCCTCACCAGCTACCACAGCATGTTAAAAATAATAGGTTTAGCCACTAAAATAGAAATAAGGCAAGTGAAAGAAAAAAATCACCCATGCATGCATTTTGAAAGAAGCTCTCAAGTGGCCTCTAAAAATTCAAACTGTTTTTGGTTGCTCAGGAATCTGGTTGTTTCATTTCACATATGTATACTGTTAGTTTTGAATAAAAGGTTTGTTGAAACATGTCGAACTGCTCTCCTGTTTTGTGATGTAGGAACCTATCCCTATTCTCCCCATGTTATTCTGCCTCTGGTACTTAATTTTCTGTTAAAGAAGGAATGCCCAGGAAAACATCAACTTTGCTAAATGAGATATACCTATAGAAGAAGAAGAAGAAGAAGAAGAGGAGGAGGAGGAGCAGCTCCAAGTCAACAAGTGCTTCCCATAGAAAGCAACAGCACTAAGAGTTCTATCACACTGTATAATTATAGCACTATGATTCCACTTTAACTGCCAGGGCTGCATCATGAGGAATGCTAAGCATTATAGTTTGGTGAGGCACCAGAGGTCTGGCTGAGACATCTAAATGCTACTGCTTAACTGCAAATGAAAGAATTGGACAAGATCGTACAGTGCAAATATATAACTCTGAACACAAAAGTGAGGGTCATCCAAGCCATTCATTGTATTCCCAATCACCATGTAGAGATGTGAGAGATGGACAGTGAACAAAGCTGACAGAAAGAAAATAAATTCATTTAAGATGTG
>CM034705.1:16923929-16938896 GCA_020142125.1 Phrynosoma platyrhinos | reverse complement strand
AAAGTAACTTTTCCAATCTGCACACGCTTATGTTGTTTTGCAGCAATACAGTAGTGTAGTTACACTGCTGGAATCCATCATGCCTATGCTTCTTTTTTAGGGCAAGAGCTGTGGAAGGTGGTTGCTGGTGCTCTTGGGGCTCAGCGTTTAGCAAAGCGTGGGCATGTGCAGTCAGATTTATTTCGATCCCCAACAGTGACCTTGTTGCTGGGGCAGGATGGCTGGGTTGAACATGTGGACAATGGAATCAGGTAAGGGAGAGGTATTTCTTTCTCTTACTCTTGTTGGTTTCTCTTCATATCTTTATGCAAATTCAGCTTAGAAATAGAGTCAAATTATAACTTGTTTTAGACCTTCAGATCAAGAAAGCTCATTTTGAGTTGATGACAAAAAAGTGTGCTGATTTTAGGGGGACAGTTGGCATTGTTTGTACGCAATTTATCCAGCTGGAGTCTGTCCAAATATTCTGCCATGTCTGTAATTTTTTCCTTGCCCTTCCTATATAACCCTCTGTAGAATTTCTCAAAAGGTTTTGATATTTTCAAGTCATCCAATTATATACTGATCTCCTTTCTTAATCTTTGTAACCAATTTCTTTATCCTCTCCTTTCTCAACTTGTACACAAGCCACTGCCCAGATTTATTTGAAAATTCAAAATTCTTTTGTTTAAGATGTAATAGTCTAGCATTCATTTCTTGAACTAAAACAGTGAGAGTTGTTTAGGTAGCTTGATAGTTTGTTGAATCTCTTTATCAAAATTTTCTTTCATTTTCCTCTCTAAAATTTGTACAGGTTGAGAATTGCTTTTCTAAAATGGTTGGGATCAGAAGTGCTTCAGAGTTGGGCTCCCCCCCGCCCCAGATTTTGGAATACACAACTAGCATAGTTTGTACCTGTACTGTATTTGTGAAATTGGAGACATGAGGATCTGTGAGGTTGGATTCACATTGAGCACTACACTTGGATTCCTGCCATTTCACAGATCCTCAGTCTCTCTCCACACTTGCGTCTTTCTGCTGGCAGCTGCCTGCTTCTGCCATGGAAGCGATGGCGGTGCTCCTGTTCTTTGGTTGCTCTCCAGCCTCACAACTTGTTCATTCATTACTTGTGTTGTGTATAAGATGTGAGGCTGGAGAGAGACTGAGGATCTAAGGAACAAATGAGCAGGAGCACTACAGTCATCACCTCAAAGGTTGCTCTAAGGCTGGTGGCAAGAAGTTTGGGATTTTAGGATTTCAGGTTTCCAGATTAGGTGTGCTCAACCTGCATCCCACAATTTGTGCTTTTCTTCATCTCTTTCCTTTTTCAGTTTGGAGCTATATTGTATAAATTGGCCTCTCATATAAGCTTTACTTGCATCCCATATTATTGTAGGCTCTGTATCCTTATTTAAATTCAGTTCAAAAATTCCTTCAAATCTTTTTTACATTTCTGTCCTTTGGATCTTCATTGCTTCCACAGATACATGTTTGATGTGACTCGGTGCATGCTGTCTCCAGGAAATATCACTGAGAAGCTGAGGATTGCATCTCTGCGGTGTGCTGGGGAAATAGTGGTGGATCTCTATGCAGGTAAACATTACATGTGGCAGCAGAAAGATTATAGTCTTTTCCTAAAACCCTATTGTGAGGCACAGATATTCATACTGCAGATTGCAAAAGGCCAATCTTGAGGTTACTAGCAGTTGAAGCCAAAAGTAAAGCACTATTGGCCATTGCATCTGTCATAACTATCATTTGTAGAGATGGATGTATTAATAATATATTGGAATTGAAATCTAACTGCATCTCCTCCCTGGACAAGCAGCCAAGAAGGACACGGAGGACAAGTTGTTTTCCTTACTTGCCCCAGAAGTTCACATCGACTGTACTCACCAATTAGAACTGATCCAGTGTAATCCTACTCACAAAGTCACTGGACACATGACATCTGCTATAATGACAGCATCTAAATTGACTCTTATCTGAGAGATTTTATCTATAAAGTTATCATTAAACGCATCACAGTGAACTGCTGAATGTTCGAGCATTTGGATTCAGGGGAGAGGGTGCTTGAGTTAAGCCTCTCACCACTCTGAATAGTTTGGTTGGATGTGAATTCACAGATGCAGTACATGTGGAGAAGAAAGCTTTCATTGCTGTACATATTGCCATCTTATAGGAACAAAGATATTCTCTATAACACGTCTTCTCAAATATGTCAGGTTTTCTGCCATCTGGACTCCAATCATTGTCCTTGCCATTTCAACTCCCTGAAGTCCCCTGTATACCAAGCAGCCCAATTAATAATGGGTCAGAGAAGACATTTGTGAGCAATTATGTCAATAGCGCTAGTCAGGTCTTAATTCCATCTATTGACCAAGGCTTCAATAGGATCATTGGTGATACCAGCCATAAGACCCTAAGGCTTTCCAGAATCATAAAGGATCCAACAGCCCTTAAGGGCAGACCATCTTAATAGGCCTACCTCTCAAAGATTCTTCCAGTTCTTTAATGTTATGACTGTATGGTTTGGGGGCAGCCTCATTCAACCCAATGCCCTTGAGATGTCTTAGATTACAATGGTCATCATCCCCAGCTAGAGTTATCTGATCACTTGGCTCAGATAGGGAGGGTAGGCATAACTCAACCTGATGGATTTCAGCTACAAAGTGTTGTTATAAGCATGAGAATGCTTAAGCCTATCATCTGTTAGGGATGCTGCCATTACATCTTGAATTGCAGATTCTGTTATAGCAGAGAGTCAGACGCAGTGTCCTCTGAGCCTCTTTCCTCTTTTGTTGTTCTGTGGAGCTGATGTGATACTGGAACTTGTAGTTATGTATTTATTTATTTATTTTGGTCTTCAGGGATTGGCTATTTCACCCTGCCTTACCTAGTTCATGCTGGTGCTGCTTTTGTCCATGCCTGTGAATGGAACCCCTATGCTGTGGAAGCTCTGAAGAAGAACTTGGAACTGAATGGTGTACAAGATCAATGCCATATTCACCTGGGAGATAACAGGAAAGTAAGTAGAGTGGAAGGTGTAAGTACAATAGTTCCTTTGAAATATAAGGAAGATGTGCATTTCCCTAGATGGGATTTTCCGAAGATCCGTCCTTAAAATGATCCATAACCCCTTCTGTCTCACATCTTTCTTGTTTGCTTGAAATCCAGACTCTTTTCTGATATCACATCAATGTGAAAGTGTAAAACTGAAATAGAGGCACAGTGCACAGGGAAAGCTTTTTGCTGTGAAAGGGAGGCACACATAAAACCAACCCAACCCTATGCACATTTATTCAGAAGTAAGTTCAACCGAGAATTTAGGAATACCTACGCTTTGGACTACAGCTCTCAGAATTCCTGAACCAGCCTGACTAGTACTCATGTAGCCATAGTGAATGTGCATAAGACCTAGACTTAAGCTGTGTTACTTTTTCTTGTGTTTTGTTCAGCCTAGAATATGTGAAGCTGCTTATCATGGGGTGAGCCCTTTTGTCTACCCAGCTCTTTGAGCTGACTTGTAATGGCTCTCCAGAGTTCAACAGCAGTCTTTCCCAGCTGGACCCAAGTGTCAGAAACTGAACCTGGGAATTTTCTGCTCACTCTTGTTTAAAAAGTCCCCAAACTATGGCAAAATACTACCTATTGTTTAAAAAGTCCCCAAACCATGGCAAAATACAGCCCCACAGAGGGTTCTTGGGAGCAAAAAAGTGTCTTGGTGGTGTTTTTTTGGCAAGTGTGAATGCAGTGAGTAGATATATGGAGCTCCAACATCTCTTGGTGATATAATGTGGCCTCCTAGCATTCCATAGTTGCCCACCTCAGATTTAGACCTGCCTAAGTTGGCCTCCTAGTGATTAGGAATCCACAAGTGGTTTGCAACTTTGACTCATGTTGGGTTTTTATTCATCTTAATCTGGTTTCACTGACCCTCTCTATACCAGTATTTCATGGCAAGCCACTGGTCCCCTCTCAATCAGCTGGGGTCTTAGATGACTTGTTCTGGTTAGAATAGGGATAGGCAACCTTTCTTTCTTCCTCCTCTTCTCTGGGCAGGTGGGAAGCCTCTGTTGAGGGTTGATTTTGTCGAGGGTGATAATCTTTCAGGCCCCACATACTGGCAGAGAACAGAGCTGAATCTAGTGCTAGGGCTGCCCCCCTTTCCCCTCTCCCTCTTCTTTCCCCCATCAGTTGGCTGATGGGGTGGGACAGATTGCTTTCGCTAGGGTCTGAACTGAAGGCTGCGTGAAATTTGGTTTAGGATGATATAAAATCAGGCCAAGGGTTGCATGTTGCTCACTCCTGCACTATGACATTGGGTTGCAGCTCAGTAATATAGTACCTGCAAATGCAGATAAATTCACAGGCCCTTCCAGTTAAAGCGCTTTGGAATAATTTCAAAAAAGGCTCTCTTCTGCCTGAGTTTCTGAAGAACTGCTACCAGTTAAAATAGGCAATGCTGTGCTAGTTGAACAAAATAGTTGATATATGTTCTTTGTCTCCTCTCTTCATCTGCAGCTGCAACTGTGGAATGTGGCTGACAGGGTGAATCTGGGATTGATCCCCACATCGGAGGCAGGCTGGCCAGTTGCCTGCCAAGTTTTGCGAAAGGATGTTGGAGGCATCCTTCATATTCATCAGAATGTGGAATCCTTTCCAATAAAGGCCCATGAACTGCCTCACAAACTAATGCTGGATCATTCTAATGGGCAATGTCTGGCACAAAGGGTGTCTAATGGTCAAGACAACAAAATACTCCAGGGAGACCACAATATTCTTCAGGATGCTGGAAAGAGAACTCCAGTTCCTACAGCCAAGTATGAGTGGCAGAGGTGGGCAGAGGTCACAGCCACCCGGATCAGGACTTTGCTTGAGGAGCTGGATGAGAAGCCATGGAGGACAAAAATCCTTCACATTGAGCAAGTGAAATCTTATGCCCCTCATGTGCACCATCTAGTTTTGGATCTGGAGTGCCAGCCTTTTACATAGAACTTAGGATGTGGGTTCAGAAGAATATCCCTAGAAAAAGCCAACTATGGCAACCAACAAAGAATCTTGAGAAAATAATTTGTGGATGCACATTCAAGTTCCTTGTTACAATGGGATCCTGTGCACTGGTTGACATTTGTGATCTCAGTCCTCTGTTGGTGTCTTCTAATTAAGATTAAGAATAAATCTACAAATATTGACTATGCCTGGTCATAAACAGACTAAAGAACTGTCTTTTGGATACAAGTTCACAAAAAAATTATTTTAGATTTTAAACTGGATCCTCCCAATAGTTGTTCTCCATCCTTCCTCCCTCCCTTTGATCTTTTGTTGTTTAGTCATCTGGGAGCATTATGGAAAAAAGTACACTCAACTCTAACACAGCCTGTGAAGTCTTTATAATGCTGCTGCTGTTTCACTTATCTTCACCTGGCCTCACTGTCTCTGTACAGTGGATTATAGGAGCAAGCAACTACTATTCCCTTAGTCACCTTGGGTCTATGGATGACAATTTCCTGATTTGTTAATCCATAGTATAGGATTGGGTGGAATGGCGTAGGGGGGTATATGTACTGTGCATGTTGTAACGGAAAGGATACACCTGCAAAGAATGTACACAAATGTCAAGGCTTTGAATATCCACATTTGGAAAGTAATAGCTACAAGAAAAATTGGCTGAATATGACACACAATACAGAATTACATCACACGCCTCCTCCAGCCTTTTAATTTACAAAAATTTACAATTAAATAATTTACATGTTTCATTCCCCAACCCAAACACATATACACACACAAAGTAACAGCGAAGACCAACACAGAAAATAAACAGTTGAAAAGGCTTTTCCCCCCACATCTGCAGCAGGTCAGAATAATAATCTGACAAGACAATTAATCCAACAATTAACCCTGCAAATGTAGTGTTGTTTTCAGGACAAGGACCTCTCTTTCAAGTTTAAGGAGAAAGAAAAAAAAAAAAGGGGGGGGGGGAAAGAAATCTGGTCTTATTTCCACTAGTTTCTTTGAGCAACCCTGCTCTTCCTGGTGGAAAATCAACCACCGCCATATCACTAAACCTATTGTGCTTACAGGTCTTATGCTGCACCCAAGTATGTCACATACAATGATTTACACAATGGAAGTGCTTATGGGAAGGAAGGATTGTGCCCCACTTTCCTTTGAAGGACCCACATTCATTCCTTTCTGGTGTCTCTGTTCCTCTCAAGTGTGGGAGACATCTTCTATCTTGGCAGCATTGCAGACTTAAATTTTGTACCACTCAGGACCAATTCCCATAAGTTTTTCCTGCAATGGATCCCACAATATTGGCCATATTCATATTTACAAAACAAAACTAGATAGAAAGCTCAATTTAAAAAAACAAAAAAAAAACAAATGCATGTCCTCAGTTTCTCTTCAACAATGATCTGCATTCTCAATTTTCTTTACAAATTGGGAATGTCAGAAATAGCCAGCCATGTAAACCCACTCCTTTGATACATAAACAGACGATGGATTTGGAAACAGGTCCCTCTGGAACACAAGGAATTGGACAACTCTTAAGTTTAAGCATCTCACGGTAGATCAGTCTTAAATGCATTCAGGCTGACTGAGCACAATCCAACTATGTTTTTAGAAGACCTCTAGGTAGCAAGAGAAAGCACTGACGTTACCTACTAATTTTCTGACCCCGATTCTCAAAATCAGCAAACAGAATAGGTGTTAAGAGCTGTGTTGAGAAGAGAGTCATTAGCTATGCACAATAGCTTCCTTACCCAAAAAGCATTTGTATCTCAGCAACTCAGTAACAGGAAAAAAAAAGATACCCACAGCGCAAACCAAATGTTGAACAGAGTAACTTACACCTGCTCAGAAGCCATACAAGCATTTACATTACAAATCAGTACAATGCCCTAAGAACAGATGACCTGCCCAATGAAAAGCAGATGGAAGTGGGCCAAGGACAGACAGCTGGCCCAATAACCAGTTAAAGGAAGCTTCCTTGCAGGACAGGCCAGAGAACAAGGACTCACTTTTTCACACCTATTTCTCATCCAGGACAGGCAGAAGAGCTGTTTCAGAGGAGAACTCCTTTGTCAATAAAAAAGCTGTCAACAAACAGTTCCTTCTCCATCCAGGAAATCCATTAAAACAAGGTTCTCCTTAATACTTGTACAAAAATACACTGCCCAGGCCTGATCTTTTTTGCCATCTGCTGGTTATAGGGGCACTCCTTGTGGGAGAGGAATGTAGCTTTCAAAACTTTCACAGCAAATCCAAATGCACAGTATTCTCATGTTGCAAAAAGATTTCTTTCATATTGTAATCAAAAGTACATGCTTTCCTTTGGAAGTTAAAGGGGAGGGTTTGTCATTTTGGTAAAGACTCAGAAAAGGAATGAGGCACTCAAGCAAAATCAGGCCCTCTTGGTGATTACAAGAATCCACAAGATTTTTACTGGCTGGGACTCTTCTTGGCCCAATTCTCCTCTCTGAGGTTAAGTGTCCAATCCCTTGTATCTTAGCTGAGTCAGAACACATACGATGCATCCCTGGTCACCAAATCTTTTTCTCATGACCTGGCAAACTGCATTCAAATCAGCCAGGAAAACAGGAAATTTCCAAAGTGGACAATATTTCTCTAAGGAACTAGGAATCCCCTGCAGATGAATGAAACCAGCGGATGCACAGTTCACCATACATTTGCAATGCACAGAACATACTGAACAAATTAGTCCACTAGTGCTGCATTCATGCTTTCTGGAACAAAGCCCTCTGATGTGCTTTGGGGCTTGGTGTGAAGAACTACATCCAATTCTCATTTGGGCGAAAAACTAAAAACGGATAAGAACAGGAAGAACCTGTGACTTTCTTCTGTTGCTATTCCTCCATCACCAGCATTCTTCAGATATCCTGCTTAGCCCCTCATTAACAATCAGAGCAGGGAGGGAAACTGAACTCAGCAGGTAGATGGTCGGTTGTGGTTTCAGAACTCAAAACACCTAGGTGGCTGTTTGGTGTGCTCCTTGGCTTTAGCCTACAGGCCCACCCACCCTTCCACAACACAAACTATAGAATACAGGCAGATAAATTATAGAGGACAAACCAACCACTGAGAGAGACTTCTACCACAAACAAAAGAAAACCAACCCACCCTCCAAAAGAAAAGTCGCTTTCATTCAATTTTTGGAGTCTTTGCTGATCTTGCATTTGCTATGGCGTGAAGGTGAGGATCATCCAACTGATAACAAAATAGAAAAGAAAAATAGGGTAGACCACTAGGGCTTTGCGGTTGGGGGGCTGGCTGTCTGCCAGGAAGGCTGTGGATGCTAGAGAGAAAGAACAGAGAAAGAATGTTTTGAAAACAAGAGGGTGGAGATTGTTTTTACATTGTCTATTTTTAACTTATGTAACCCGCCTCGATTGCCGAGCAGAGGCGGGATATAAATAAAAATTATTATTATTATTATTATATCATCATCATCAGTAGCAGTAGAAGTACCCTGCCTTTCTCCAAAAATTAGGAGTCACAGCAGCTTACAATTTTAAAAAGAATACAACTAAAACTGGCATCCTTATCTCCAACTTACCTAGTGTTGACCAGCCAAACATAGCTGTCACTACTAAGAGGCGCACAATGAAGCCGGCAGTCCCAGCACTCGCTATCAGCACCAGCCTGCAGACTAAGAGAGCCACTGTCAATGGCAGGATGCAGTAGCCCAAGACACAGAGACTCTGAAAAAAAGAGCTGGAGGGGGAGAGAGAAGGCTTGTTGGAGTGAGCTGGCCCTCTGCCACCAGGCAGATGGATACCAAGAGTCCTTGACAGCATTATGGCCAGTCATCTGGTGGTACAGAGAGGGTTTGTATTAGTACCCTTTTAGCCAAAGCAAACAAAAACCCCTCTTACCAATCTCCCCAAACCCTCCTAGATCCCCTCCCCCAATACCTCCTTTTCCTTCTGTCTCTCCTTCAGGGAGGTCATCACATTTTCTTGCCATTTTGAAGGAGAAACAGAGAGAAAACAAGTATTTTGATGTGCTCACATGGTGTGGGTGTGCCCAATGGGATGGGTGGGTCAAGAGGTGGCAAACTGGCCCCCAGCCTCTATGCAAATTGCCCACCCAGCCCTAGACACTCACATGGTTCCTCCAAGCAACTTGGAGTTAAGCGTGATGACGACAGCTCCGAACCATATGATAACGAATACTTCTGCAAACTGCGGCCCTCTGTCTTCGGTGCTATCCGCTGCCCCTCCCTGAAGCATTCTAGGAAAAAGAGAACCAAGAGCTTGGCATGAAGCGGCAGGTGTTTTCTTGTATATATTCACTGACTCCTTTGTTTTCATTTTCCAGAACTTCTCCTGCCACAGAACTCAGTGGAGGAGCCCTGAAGAGCCAACATCTCTGAAGCAGGTTGTTAAGGCCACAGCCTAGGACTGGACTGGAATGGTCTACGAGAATCCTGTGAGCTAGATAAAATAACTATTGTGTAGGCTCCCATTCAGGTCAGCAGAATTATGAGCCTTAAAATAACCTAAGGCTTATTCCTGGCTCAACCATGTAAACCCACTAGCTGACCTTGGGCAAGTCACACTCTCTCAGCCTCAGGGGAAGGCAATGCCAAACCCCTTTGATGAAACTTGCCAAGAAAACCCCATGATAGGTTCAGTCAGGAATGACATGAAGGCACAAAACAACAAATCTTATGTTATTAGTGTGATTTTTTAAAATATACTTTCTATAGTTCTGTGTGTGTCAATTGTTTGAAGATTGTGGTTAAGCTCTTACATCAATGCACAGCCCCACAAGTGCAGTCCCATGTCTTTCTGGACCATGAAACCTGTCAAGCTTCAGGAGGGGACACCTGCTGCTGTTGTTTTCCCAGGGGAAAATGATTCAGACCACAGAGAAACAGCTAGTCTCAGTTTCCTTATGGGGAAGAAATGAAGGTGCACTGTCAAAAGCACAGAGCGCCTTGATCTTGCCAAGCAGTGGGAGAGCACAAGGACAAGAGAATAGCCTTCCACACTCTGCTCAGAAAGAGACTTACATGTGCATATATCACTAACAGGATACCATCCAATGTGTTATATAAGTTTTTAAATAGGATAGGGCCTCAAATATATATTAGGCACAGGGAGATAAAACAGGATTTTGCCTGCTGCTGCTATTGTTGTTGAAGAAATCTAAATGGTTACAACCATGTGGTACAAATAGTTATGCCTAACAAAGTTTATAATTTAGACTTGTTGCATCTCCAAATTTGGTGGCTGAACAAAACAGTAGAGCAAAGGGAATGTGAAAAAGAAAGGGGGGGAGGAAAGAGAAACTGTGAGTGAATATAAAAACTAGAACCCACAAGTACTTACAGTGCAAGTAAAACACACAGGACCAGTGGCCCCCACAAGTCCCCTGTGAGGAAACAAAGGCACAAGATAATAGTTTTGTGAAGAGAAGCTACCTCAGAACATGACCCCCTTCCCCACCAAAACATCATTTCCCTCAACCAACCGCTCTTTTCCTTACTCCAAATTCTGAACTCATAGCAACAGCTTCTCCCTCCAGCATCCCACTAGGCCATCCGCCTACGTTCATGCAGGGACACTTTTAGACCATTTCACTGGATTTTCAACGGCTTTCATAGTTATTTCTAGAACCTTCAAAGCTCTGAAGCAAATCGTGGTACGTACAGTCTCTCAGGAGGGTGCTGCTCTTCTTCGGATACATAACATGGACAAACTTCTTGCCAACGGCTTTTAGATCTCGCATCTAAAAAGTTTAAGAGATTATCTTGGTTACCCTGAAGGAGGAGTCTTCAATCAAAAGGGCACCTTTTGTTATTGCTGTTGTTGTTGTGTGCCTTCAAGCCATTTCCAATTTATGGCAACCTTAAGGTGAACATATCACGGGGGTTTCTTGGCAAGATTTGTTCAGAGGGAGTTTGTTTTTGCCTTCATCTGATTAAGTGGTGTTATTTTTCCCCAGTTTACTAATGTACATAATTTTATTATGTAAACTGCCTGGGTAGACTTTTCAAATAAATAAACAACAAGAAAAACATAGACACAAACAACACACAGTGATTTCCACCCCAGTGGTCCCTGTTCATCAGTGCAACAGAAACCACAGACCAAATATATATCATATCTCTCTAAGCAAATCTACTTTCCAAGAAATCCGTGCAAAAAGTCAAAAGCATTTCAAATTCCTAGGTATGAATCCTCTGCATGGTTAGATAACAGTGTCAAAACTATTCAAAACTATCTTGTTCATGAAGACATAAGCTATTGCAAGTAATTTATGGGCAAAGGAAATACTTACAGACTTACAGATCACATGGATTGATAATACAGAAATAGATCCTCACAGATGAAAGCCATGCTATTTAACTAAGATCTGAAACACCCTGCAGAAATAATCCCATTTGAAACTGTTTTAACTGCCCTGGCTCAATGTTAGGGAATTCTGGAAATTGTAGTTTTGTGAGCCATTTAGCCTTCTCTGTCAGAGAGTTCCAGTGCCACAATAAACTACAATTCCCAGGATTACCTAGCATTAAGCCAGGGCAGTTAAAGCGGTCTCAAACTGGATTATTTCTGCAGTATGTTTTGGAGCTAACTCCCCACTAAACCCCACATGGTGACAGACAAGGTTATTCAGGGCCAGAGAAATGTTTTAAGATAGTCTCCTTCCTTTCACACTTGATGGAGTACTCACAATGGTATCCTTGACTGGCTCATCCAGCGTAGAGTAGTCTTCATCAGGAGAACGAGACCCCACAGGGACAGTGATCTCTCCTTCCACAGGAATGTCTTCCGATATTGACACATCCGCAAGGCCTGCAAACTACATGTTTACAACAAGGTTTTAAGAAGCGTGTCCAGCAGCTATGGATTAAGTCAACTACGTCTGCCAATGAATTAATAAGATGCACAGCAGATGGCCTTCAAACATTTGCTCTTGAGAAAATGAAATGCAGCTCACAAAGCCACCACAATCTGCTGTTTTTGTTACACGCTTGTTTGTGACTGTGTAACAAAAACAGCTGATTGCAGTGGTTTTGTAAGATGTAGCTTCCCACCTCTCCCAAGAGAGAAGGCAATGTTCCTTTTTCTATATTCATGTTGGCTTCTAATGCTCAGAGGAGGTTTTGCCATGGCCTTCCCCTGAGGAGGCTAAGAGGGTCCACGGCTGAGGTGGGATTCGAACCCTGGTCCAGTAAACCTCTTTGCCAAGGTCCCCGAATGAGTCCACCTCTTTCCTCCCTTCCTTTCTTAAGGAGCCCTGGTAGCACAGTGATTAAATGGCAGTACTGAAGCCACTCACTCACAGTGGCGAGGATGTGAGTTCGATACCAGCCAAGGGCTCCAGGAGGGACTCAGGCTTGCATCTTTCCGTAGGTGGCTAAAATGCGTACCCAGCTTGTTGGGGGCAATTAGCTTACACATTATAAACCGCTTAGAGCAGGGGTAGGCAACCTTTCCCCTTTAAGGGCCAAGGGACTTCAGCTCCCAGAAGCCTCAGCCATGTTGGCCAATAGTCCCATGTTGGCCAATAGTTCCTGGGATTCTGGGAGCTGAAGTCCCTCGGCCCTTAAAGGTTGCCTACCCCTGGCTTAGAGAGTGCTTAAGAATACTGATAAGCAGTAAAGAAATGCACATGCTATTGCTTGCTATTGCTATTCCTTGCTATTGCTATTCCTGCCTGCCTGCCTGCCTGCCTAGAGGGTTCCCTCCCGCCCTCTGAGGAGGGTCTTCGGGGCAGGGGAACCCCGTTCCCTCCCTCCTTCTGCCATTTCTGCCTCTTATGGCAGGGAGTTCCGCCGGCCGACTCCGTCCCTGCGCTGGAGAAGGGAGTCTGGAGGCCGCCTCCAGGGCCAGAGACCCTCCCTCCGTTCCTTCCGCATCGAAGAACCCACCAGCGGCTTCGAGGGTCCATCGCCCTCGGCTCCGGACGCCGCCATCGCCGTTTCCTCGGCCGCCGCCGCCATTTTGGCCTCGACGTGGAGGAAGGAAAGATGGCTACGTCATCGCCCCGCGACGCAAGCTGCGAAGGGCGCCTCCGTCGCCTTGGCAACCGGTGAGGCCTGATCGCGCAAGGGCTGCCGGGAGATAAAGGGGCGAGTCTTCCCCCGGGAGTGGGCGTGGCTCCTCCTCTTTCTCTCCCTCTTTTCAATGAAGCTGGGCATTCCTTAGGATTTACCGTAATCATGAAGACGTTTCACGTCAAAGATGGGTTTTAATTCCAAACTTAAAAAATGGCTGTGGGATTCTGGGATTTATAGTTTTAGGAGACATCCAGCCTTTTCTGCCAAGAGAGGCCCCCCAACAAACTACAAATCCCAGGATTCCATGGCAGCTAAAGTGGGGCTGCATCCACACTGGAGAAATAACCCGGTTTGGCACCAATTTAACTGCCCTACTCCCAGAATTCCATAGCCTTGAGCCAGGGCTGTTAAGGACTCCACAACAAACTCCAGTTCCCAGAATTCCATAGCCTTGAGCCAGGGCAGTTAAATGCCCCACAACAAACTCCAGTTCCCAGAATTCCATAGCCTTGAGCATTGCTGGTTATTCCCCGGAGAAGTCTCAACTAAGCGCGACGTTGTCTGAAAATACTCTGCACGATTGTGCGATTATCCCGGGTTGTTGCCTTCTCCTTCCCCCTTTCTCCCGTCTGATAATCTCCATAGTCTATGGCTGCCACACTACAGAATTAATGCCGTCTGACACCACTTTAACTGTCATGGCTCAATGCTATGGAATCCTGGAGTTTGTAGTTTGCTGTGGCACCAGAGCTCTCTGGCAGAGAAGACTAAATAGCTCACAAAACTACAAATCTCAGGATTCCATATAATTGAGCCGTGGCAGTGGTACATTTCCACACGGAATGAAGAAATACATTTTCTATGCCATCTGTTCTCTAGCACTATTCGTAGATTTTCACATTTCAATTGCTGCCGCGCAGAATTTAGCCGCCTTATATGTTATAGCAGAGTCAGTATCTGCAAGCAGCAGGAAAGTTAAAAGATTTTCCAGCACAACCAACATATCCCTGAAAAATTGGAAGAAAATACACCCAGTGTATTTCCATGGCCGAACACTGCTTCCTAATGGTAAGTTATCCCTGACTCCTATATAGGGGTGATGCTACGGAGGGGAACAAAATGAAGGCACTGCTTTCTCTGGTAAAGAATTTTGCATCCGCAAATGACATTTTCATGTGGTCCCCTCATTTCTTGCATTGCAGAGAATTGAGAGGCTGAAAACCATCCACACCCAGAGCTTTTCTGTTTCCTTTGCCTGGATCCCTTTGCCTGCCTCTTTGGTTCAGATGCGAAAATACCATTTACAAATAGACTGAAGCCTGAAGTGACTGCGATGCTAGAAATATGGGCACGGAAGGAACATTTCACAGGGGACAGAATTCTTCCTTGTGGGTGGCCATGCCCTCATTTTGCTTGGCCCAACTTAGGTCCTTTACAGACTGCCAGAAATAATGCAGCTTGAGGCCACTTTAACTGTCCTGGCTCAGTGCTAAGGAATCATGAGAACTGTAGTCTATTGAGCTCTCAGAGAGAGAAAACTAAATGTCCCAGAAAAAAAATACAATTCCCATGATTCCCTAGCAATGAGCCAGGACAGTTAAAGTGGCCTCAAGCTGCATTATTTCTGGCAGTCTGTAAAGGCCCTAAGTTTTGCACCTCACATCTGTCCACATCTTCTGTCCTGCAGCTGATTTTCTTCTCTCCTTGCTATGCACGAGGAGCCTTTGTCTCTCTCCAAAACAGAATAGGAGATGGGCTTTCTGGGAAGATAGAACTGTATATATATATATATATAGTCTTATATTATATTATATAGTCTTATATAAGACTTGATAATCTTGTTAACAGGGAATACCTTTACCTTTATATAAGGCATACCACAGGATTTGTGAGGAAAGGGCCTCTCCTGAGAGTTCCAAGTTCCTGTGACATCTCAGATTTCATAG
>CM034705.1:16868731-16923829 GCA_020142125.1 Phrynosoma platyrhinos | reverse complement strand
AGGCAGTGCTTAGTGTTTCATGAAGGGCTAGAGCCCTACAGAGAGAGACTGGTATGGGTCACACACTCTACTTGGCAGAATGGGGGCCAATATTTGAACTGTACAAAGGTGGCTAAGAGCTATCAGGGGGCACTGTGGAGACCCTGCCCTTCTCAACCAGCAGCAGCAGGGCCAAGGGGCAAAGAAAAGAGGTTCGGCAACTGCAGGACAGGCTGGGGCTTTCATCAACCTTGAATCCCACAAAAAGGTCAGTGATCAAAAATGCTGGAACACAAAGGAAGGAAGCAGAACACTGCACTGGGGAAGTGAAGAGCTGCCAAAAAATCTCTGGTGATGCCCAGCAAACAAACTACCTTCCAGAACACTCAGAACCTGCCACACCTCCAAATCTACTTGAATGTGGAGCAGCCAAGTAGCCAGCTGCATCAAGGGGAAAGCTGGCATGGATGAAGCGTTGGGAAGGGGCTGGCACAAGATGAGACAGAACTCCCATGCAGGAGACAGTGGGAGGAAGGCTGTGGGAAGCCACCTCATCTTTGAAGAGATATCCCAGAAAAAACAGGCCTGGTTCTGCCACTTTTCTCTCTTCTTCCATTTCCAAGCTTGTCATACAACTGCTGTGGAGGCTGCAAACTGGTACCTTAGTAGTCATCTGCCCCCAATAAGAAGCACAGGAGGAAGCTAATGGCATGCTGGCGATCCTGCGGGGTCTGCTTCGACACTATGTTGGGTGGTGGTCGCAGGAGGAGACTGGCAAAAAGTGTGGCTGCAGGGAAACAAATGTTCACATGAGAGAAGTTGAGAGTATACAATGAAGAAGGGGGACTCCCAGTTGGTTGGATTAATGCTCACCTAGCATGTTGGCACTGACATTATTGCTCTCTGAGTACTTCAGCAGCTCTCGTAGGAATGCCATCACATAACGAAACACATTTCGATGGGACCGTGGCAAATTGCAGATCACCTACATGGCAGGAAGGAATAAGCTTAGATGCACATGCAGTCTGAGGGAAAGAAAGGAGACATTACTCTCCCACACATTTATTCTCCTTGCATAAAAGTTTTCAGGCTTGGTTCCTGGCATAGCAAGTTTTTAGTTAACCAGACAGGAAAAGGCTTCTGCTTTGGACCTAGGAAATCTTTTGCCAATTAGAACTAACTGAAAGAGGCAAGATGGATTGTCAGTATGTTCCTTGCACAACAGCAAAAGACAAATGTAACCAGTCATTTCCAGACCCCTGTACTCTAAGATGGCATGCCAGAACTCAAGTGTGTGATAATACAAACGAATAAATAAATACAGTGCATAATTAAATCATGAAAAGATATCCTACCAAAAGATACAGTGATGCCACAAACATGGACAGGCCTAAAGGGACCTTGAAAATTTCACAGTTACTAATCCAGATGGCTACAGATTAGCACTATGCCCTGGAATACCAGCCACTGGGGAGCATGAGAAGGATATGGCTGCTGTGCTCATGTACTGGATCTACTTGGCCACTGTGGGAACGGAATGCTGGACTAGACAAGCCATATAAAATGGAACACAAATTAGAAAAGCCATGAAAATAAAGCCATAACATAAAAATAAAACCATTAGGAGAGAGCAACAACTGTGCAAGGATCTAAAAGGATTTAGTACATTTAAAAAAATCTAAAGGAATAATAAAAAGGTAAAGACATTCCCCATTGACAAGGTTGTCAAGTCGTGTCCGACCTTAGGGGGTGGCGCTCATCTCCATTACTAAGCTGAAGAGCCAGTGTTGTCAGAGACTACTCTGTGACCATGTGGCCAGCATGATTGCAAAGAACACTGTTTACCTTCCCACAAAAGTGGTGCCTATTTATCTACTTGCATTTGCATGCTTTCAAACTGCTAGCTTGACAGAAGCTGGGACTAAGTGACAGGAGCTCACCCCATTATGTGGCACTCGGACCTTGAACTGCCAATCTGCCAATCTTGCAATCAAAAGAGTCAGCTTCTTAATCACTTGAGTCCCAGCATCCCTGATGCGTTCCTAATGGAATAATTACTCCTAACAGAACAATAAACCCATAAAAATAAACTGTTCTTAGTCTAGTGCTGGAAAAAACACACCAATGTAGATGCCTGCTGAGCTTCTTTGTGGAGGGCATCTCAACAAAAGGAAGTCACTACTGAAAAGCTTCTCTCACTTTCCAGTACTCAAAATGGCTGTCTTCCATGGAGCCACCTCCCCTTTCCAGTCTCCCCAGTCACTTCTATAAAAAAGTTACATTGCCTAATTTTATCCATCTTTCTCTGGCCCATAAAATGTTGAGGTTTTAGGGGAAAAAAATAGATGCCACTTTTGGAGATGTTCTTAAATGCCTTCTGATGCTGAGGTGTGCCTGTGTGGTATGCCACCCTTCATCAAACTAAAATGGTGAAAGGGAGATCAAGATGGTGAAAAGCCCAGAAGCCATGCCAGGAGCTGGGAATGTTTGGCCAAAACAGCTCCAGAGACTAGGACAAGGACCAATGGACAGGAAAAGGAATTCCACCTAAATCTCAGGAGGAATCTTCTGACAGTAAGAGCTGTTTGACAGTACAACACACTTCCTAAGAATGTGGTGGAGTCTCCTTCTTTGGAGGTTTTTAAACAGAGGGTGGATGGCCATCTGTTGGGAGTGCTTTGAGTGATGTTCCTACTTGACAGGAGGTTGGACTCAATGGACCCTATGGTCTTTTTCAGCTCTATAATTCTATGATCCTGGAGGGTGAAAGATGACCTCTGGGCCTACACAGCTGCCCACCTCTGGCCCAAGGTCACTATTATCTAAAAAGAACTCAACTCCTGTTCTACAAAGCAAATCCAAGAACATGCACTGTCGGCATTTGGTAGCTCCTGTTTTCAGCAGACCAGCCCTACATAAATACTTCTCACTCGTTTCTGGAAATGGGACTCACGCCAACAAAAAAGGGCCATTATTTAAGAGCTTACCTGCCGGCAGAGACGACTATCATGTGAGCAGTCAAGGCAGCGTTGATACAGTTCATAGCAAATGACTGGTTCCGGTAGTGCCTCCAAGAAGATGAGCAGAGCTTCAGCTACTGAGTGGTTGCTACCAGCTAATGGTCAGTTGTCAAGGAGGAGTGGCATGTTGCTAAGCTGTACTTGTTTCCTCCCAGGTTATTCCAAAGCAGACGGATATATTCTTAATTCATTGGGGCCCCCTTGGAAGACTCCCCATTTATACATTTGTTATGTATATTTATTCTGTAACCTGTATCAAAACCTTAGGTGATGGAGTGGCCTGAAAGCTCAGCCACAAGAGAAACAGATGAAGCCCAGGCTACAGATCTTTTTTTAAAAAAGGATACGCATTGTTTCAGGAATACTAGTGTCTAGGCACTCAATGATGTCCTGCAGTTCATCCTGCATCCCTGGTGTCTGGAAGAGGTCCTCCTGTCAGAGAGAGGTACAATGTAATACATGTTTTCGGAATTCAGCAAGGGTTGATACAGTTTTAGCCAAGGCAGCATGCAGAATTAGCCCAGTCTGAACTATATACAGTAGGTACAGTGTATAGTATATAACCATATAGGGAGAGTGAGAAAATTGTTCTGTGCAGTTTGCTCTTTAGAAAAAAAAGAAAAAGAAAAAAAAGAAAAAGAGGATTCAGCCAGTTCAAAGCTCCTGAACCCAAACGTGGAATCAGATGCAATTTGCTGTTGGAAATCTATGTATTTCTAAGCTTGAGGCACATTACACCCCCCCCCAAAAAAGTTTAACAACTTGTATATAAAAGTTAAAAGAAGTGTGTACGACTCTAAAATGCTCACAAACTTGCTACAGTCAATGGGTATATATATATAAAATGTACACAAGACTACGCCTGAGTTTCTGTCTAGGGTGGGGTGGAGTCTGGAAGAGAACAAGCTTTGTAATGTAAACTGAAAAATTTCAATAAACTTGAATGTTATAGATCTACACACCCCTAGAGTACACATAAACTCCAGAAATATAGCAATGAAGAGAAGCTTGTAACTTAAGAGGAAGTGCAAGGTCATAGAATTTGGTCCCAAGTCATTTCTACTAGCAAGCCCAGGGACCATAGAGAAGTCCATTCTTGGAGCCACTCATCTCTCTTCCCCCAAAAAAACCCATAATTAACAAGACCCTTTTCCTTGGATAGATAGAATTTCAAATAAACATGTTGTTGTTTTTCTGAGCTCTTCTGGGTTATCTCTGTTTATCTTATATGCATATGTCCTCTGCATGTGGAAAGAATGGAAGAAAGGAAGAATCACCAAGGATGAATATATATATGTAGCCCAAGCATGCAGGAATAGTGTAAGCTCAAAATGAGCAAAGACTTTCTAGGCAAGCAAGCAGCATCAAAAAAGGGATTTTCAAATAAGTTTGAAGCAAGAGAGGGATGAAGAAAATGGTGGGACTGCTACTCAGCAAGCGTGATAAAGTGCTACCAGATCACAAAGAAAAGGCAATCACTCCATAACTATTTTGCTTCAGAAGAGGACTGTGTGCTTTGATGCATCAGCAGAGACCTTGGTAAGGAATCTGGGTTGCAAATCAAGATTGATAATGAGTTAGTCAGGAATCACCTAGTTAAGCTAAGTGAGTTCAAATCTGCAGGCCCAGATGAACCATATTCCAGAGTACTGAAGAAATTTGCAGCCATTCTCACAGAATCCCTTCCCATCATTTTTGAGAAATCTTGGGGAATGGGTGAGGTACCAGATGACTGGAAATGAGCAAACACTGTCCCTCTCTTCAAAAGAGGCAAAAGAACTCTATGTTTTGTGTGTCTGTCTATGTCAGCTCTCTGAATCTCACTGGGAGACCATAGGCCTTGTGCTATTTGCCAGTTTCTTGTGTCAATGGCAAGCACCACTCTCCTCAGCTCCTGGACACAGATCACCATCTTGAAACCTTTGGAAAGCCACCACCTCAGGGATGCTGACAAAGGAAGCTGGAGCCACAGGAGGTGCCTCTTAGTAATTTCTTCCTGAAAGGGAAGGAACAGCCACTACAGCTCCCTCAGGTGGAACCAAATCTATATAGACCACCATCAGCCGCAGAAGCTTGGCCAACACCATCATTTCCATTGATGACTGGCCCAGCAACTTGCCCACCAGAGAGCATAACTTCTCATTTTTGCCCTCTGGGAGGAACACTTTGTGCTCAAAAGGGTCTATAATGATGCTCAGACGCTGAATCCTCTGGACTGGTTCCATCTAACTTTTTTCTTTGCTGATGATAGTTCTTCTTGAACCACCTCCAAGACCCCCTTAGGGTCTCCATGTGGAACTTCCACTTCCTTACAAAATAGTTGACCCTGCAAAGGTTCAGGATGACACTCTATTCTCCATTTTTCTTTAGAACCAGAAAGAGCATGGAGTAGGAGCCGAAGAAACTCTGATATTGAGGCACTGGCTCTATCGCCTTTATTTGGAGTAGGTGGTCCATAGCCTTTATTTGGAGTAGTTCGTCTATAGCCATGATTATCTGGGAACATGGACCACTGAGAGCACAGGAAGAAATCTGTGGGCTTCTGGATGAAATCTATCATGTACCTCACAGTTCACCCAAGCTTCGGATATGTCCACTTCCAGCGGTGGGCAAAATGCTGTAGGTGAGCCCCCACTGGGAGCCACCTTACATAAGAAGGAATGGTTCGCTCTCCTGCCTTGTTTGCTGGTGGAAGAGGCTTCACTCCTGTTGAGCCCAGTGGGCTGCTGCTGCCAAGTCTGGGCCCTGACCAGCTTGGCCTGAATGATCTGAAGTTCCAATGCCTAAACTGAGGCTGGGAGGGACGAAAGGAGTGGTGCTGGTCTGAAATGACTTTCTGTCATATCTCCCGCTCAGAGATGTCAATAGCCTCTTTTTATCCTTTGGTATCCACCAAGATCTTGTCCAAAGGCTCACCAAACAACTTAGAATCCTTAAAGGGACATATAACTAAATTTGCCTTAGAAATGGCATTGAGATTCCAATTCTTCAGCCAAAGTTGCCACCTAGCTGCAACCTCAGCTGCCATGGCTTTAGAAACAGACAGCGCCAAGTCTAGATTGGTATTTGCCATGAAAGCAGAAGCTTTAACCAATTTATTAACTTTCTGTCTAACACTGGTCTCCAAAGTGCCAAGTCTTTTGTCCATCTGATAGCTTCCCTGGCAAACAGAGTGGTTACCGAAATAGATTTGATGGCCAGAGCCACCATCTTGTGTACTCTACGTAAAACAAGCCTTTCATTTTTTATCTTCTGGATTCCTGGGGAAGAAATTTCCCAAAACCAGTCTAGCCACAGGGGCATCAATAAGGAGGAGATTCAGCTTCTCCATGGGGCAGCAAATACAGCCTTCTAGCATAAGCTGGAGGTGCCCTCACCATACCTGGTGTTCCCATTCAGGTTCCATAATATTTGCTGTCAACTTAGGGAAAGGTGCCACTGCACTCTCCTGCTTGGCCTTGGATCTGATTTCAGGCATCTTTCAATTGCAGAACTAGACCCTTGACTAGCAGAAGTTAGGCTCAATGCCTTCTCCACCTTTCTGAAAAGTACCGCAAACTCATCAAATAGAGGCTTGTTCAGGGGAGTTATCCCACTCAAACCCTGATAACTCCTCCTTCTCCATTTCAGAAGGTATGGGAGGCCACAGAACCTGAACAGGACAAGGCAGGAGATAAATGCCTGATCTTCCTTTTTGCTTTGGGGGAGGAAGGAAGAGGTCACCTGAGAAGTGCTCACCTTGCATCCCCCCTCCTTTCCCAAGAGGAAAGAATGGATTCAGAAGAATGAAGCTGCTTTGCATGCCTTGAGCATTTGCAGCCTCTAGAGTGCCATTGTTTCTCTAAGCCACTGGGTCTGTACGGCTTCTGCATACTATGCACTCCTTCCTGCTATTGATTGAGGCCCCAAAGTTGCAGCCTCTCCCCCATGCCCTACTGTGAGATCAGCACGATTTAGTGGTACTGCTCTGTAGGCATGGGCTGGCCCTCAATTACCAGGGATGGGAGGGAAACAGGGGCCCTTGCCATACTTACCTGCCAGCATGCCCATCCACTCCCAGCATGTGCAGTCTCCTCCCACATATCTGCCACCTCCACAGATCAGAGCATGGCAGGATTAGATCCTGCCAGTCTGGTAGGTAGGTCCACCAGCTAGCCTTGGCTGGCAGGTGTTTCTGCCTCCACCTAGCCACCCCTTGCCTCCTCATCAGAGGAAAAATCAGAGCTGTGTGCTATCTACATAATCAGGGCAAACCAGCTGTCACCTTAGAGTAGTGAAGTTTGAATGAAGGCAGTAAAGTCTCAAGAAAGATTTCACAAATTAATTCCTTTCCACTTAAAACTGCAACAAATTGTCTGGAGCAAGTGAAGCATTGTCCTGTTTGCCGTGAGGACAGAAACTGGGCAGAGGGTCTGGTTGTCCTGCTGAGGATGGTGGAGTCTGATACACAGGTTTGAAAATCCTGCCATGGGAGGAGTCAGACACAGCTTAAAGGATTTCCTCCCTACAGTGCAGGAAAGCCACAGTTTCCAAGTGAGAGAAGTAACAGTCCCCCTACATTCTGCACTGGTCAGGCCTCACCTGGCATACTGGTTCAGTTCTGGGTGCATCATTTTAAGGAACTAGGCAAGTTGGTATGAGTTCAAAGAAAAGCAAAAAGCAGTAAGAGGTATGTAGAGCAAAACATATAAGGAGAGATTGAAGGGGCTGGGCATGTTCGGTCTGGCAACAATAAGATATGATCAATCTTTAAATATTACAAGGTTTGCCACAAAGAGGAGGGTGCAGGCTTCTTCTATGCTGCTTTTGAAGGAAAAAATAGGTCTAATGGCTTTAAGTTACAGGAGGACAGAGTTCAAATGAAAATTAGAGGGAACCTCTTGACAGTTAGGAGCGCTTAGGCAATGGAACCAGGTGAGGTCTCCTCTGGATGTCTTCAAAAAGGGGAGGAACAGCTACCTGCTGGGGATAGTCTAGATCGAGATTCTGTAATTGTTAAGGGGTTGGACCTAATGGTGCATAGGACCCGTTCCAACTCTATAATCCTATTCTATCTCTTTGCTTATGAGAGTAGTTTGCAAGAACATATTAGCACATGAGAACTATAAAGCAGGATGTGACTTCAGAGATCCCACAGGTTCCAAAATGGTGTTCATCCTGACATGGCTCTGACTTTCACCAATAAATTCCAGTTGCACCTACCTGATTCCAGCAGCCCCTATCTTCTATCTAGGCTAATCCCACCCATCCTCAACTTACCTGATGGCAGGCATTCTTGAACAGGTGGTCCACTAAGAGCCAGATCTCCTTGGGTATATGCAAAGGCTGCTCACTAGAAGAATCCTCACTATCCTGGGGCACCATATCCAAAAGAGACTTATCCTGAGGGCCAAAGACAAATTAGAGTGGCATAAGAGCCTGTGTATGTCAGTTTGCTGCTCCCACTCCTGGCTTTGCTGCCAGAAGGCACAGTAGGTGCCCCAAAGAAAAAACAGTCCCTCTTGCACACTTGTTTAGTACAGGAATGGGGCACATGTGGTCCTCCAAATGTTCGACTGCAACTGCTGTCATCCTTCACCTAAGCTATATTAGCTAGGACTGATGTGAAGTACAGTCCACCAAATTCTAGAGGGCCACATATAGCCTTTAATATTTAACTAGTGTGTCTGTATCTTGCTCCTTCTCACACACATCTTATGATTACTTTTCTATATTCACAAGCTTATGGATGAAATTGTTGTGGACTTGAGGCAGATCCTGTTAGTAACATATCCTTGTTTAAATGTGGCTTATGCATTTATATGTCTATTTTGAGATAGGATGCAAGGAGCTATTGCAGATCTTTGTGTTCCATTCAAAGCCTTCCCCCAGCAACTATCGAGCCCAAGAGGGGCTCCTTACCAGTCGGGAGGAGACAGAACGGGGAGGCAATTCAGACAACCAGGATCTGAAGTCTGGGCTCTGAGGGGAAGGAAAATGGGAGTTGCACTCCCATCTATGAGTGTGCCCTTGTGTCTTCCCAGAGCTGAGATTAGCTGCTTCTTCATCATTCAACAGCTTCCCCCTTCCCACCTATAAGAAACATCAGTCCTACCTTGATGGTTATTGAGGTGAGGGGAAGACAAGGAACTGCATGGACAAGGAACTGCACAGGTGGAGCATTTCACTGTACCTGCTTGATGTAGGACCCTGGAAAATAAGAGGTGTTCTTATGGGGAAAAAATTCTGTTAAGTTGTGTTGTTATGGAAAAGGCTTTTTTATTTGCTCAGCTGATGTATTTCTGGTATAAACCCTTCTTCATGAGCTAATTCTTCTGTTTCTCTTTTTCTGGTATTGGGGACAGAATTTCCAGTGGCCATGATGCCAGAAAGAGAATTCTAGCCATGATACCAGAAAAAGAGAAACAGACAAATTAGCTCATGAAGAGGGTTTATACCTGAAACGCATCAGCTGAGCTGAGTGAATAAAAAAGCCTTTCCCATAACAACCCAGCTTAACAGACTTTTTTTTTTCATAAGAACACCAGAGCATACCTCTTATTTTCCAGCACTCTGTGGTGTTTAAATGAATGAACTGGGCTCTACTGAGGAAATTAATTCCCTTGATATAGGATCCTGTCCATATAGTTCACCCTGAATATGCTGCAATGGAGACAGACGTAGAAAACTGAGCTATAGCTGGAATGTGAAATCCCCACACTTTATGGGCAATGCAATCTACAGCATCTAGGATGTTACTTTACTCATAAAAACTTTTTCTGGTTGACTTTTGGCCCAAGAAATTGAGATTAATTACACCTTTCCTATCTAAGTTCACCAGAAAATCTCTGAATTGGTATTTGGCATACTTTCTAGGTGATTCTGATAAAAGCATAATGGAAGCAGCTGCAGTTTTTATTTTTAGCTGCTAAAACCTGCAAGATTTTAACTTATATACACATATAGTAAATTGATGTCTAACGGTTAAAATGTTACCCATCTTTTAAGCTGTTTTTATAGCTTTTAATTAATGCCTTTATATTATGGGTGAATAATATTTTATATTATGTGTGAATTATGGCATGTTAGTGGTTCATGGTAATCATAAAGGATGTCATTGGAAATAATTTTCATTTAAGAAATAACCAATTAAATATTTAAACTTATTTTTATCATTGTGCTACCCAATACCAACTAACTTATTTAGTAAATGGTATTTTATATTATAAACTGTATGACAGTAAAGTATATTTAATACAAATGTCTTTCATGGTATTGCTTTAATATATGTTAAATGTGTTGCTCAATGGTCCCTTGACTGTGATAAAGGCTTTTGTTGTTGCTGCTTAATATAATGTAAATGCAAGGGAGGTGCTAACAGACTATTAATTACAATTAAAGAATGCTAGCATCATTAAGGATGAAAACTGTATCCAATTCTCACTGTCGTTTTGGGGTGTTTCGCTCCATCTCAAATCAGTTTATTTAAATAAAAGGAGATTTAAAAAAAGGAGAATTTATGGGAGATAATGATTCTCCATTTTATTAATAGAGAAACTGTTAACAAGAGCCCAATTCATTTATACACTCACTAATGATGCAATAGCAGTTAAAAATATGCTTTCCAATGGTTCATTCCTATGTTGTTGTATGACGCTCTGACCACATGGGGTTTTAGTGATTACATAATTAATTCCCAAGAATGCCAACATGACTGGACTAGGAAAAGAAAAATGGTGATGACGGGATAGGAACAATGTAATTAGAAAACAACAGTTTAGCAAAGTGATGGAATAGAGATTTTTCTGGGTGACTGCACAAGAAGGGCTTTTTTTGTTTCATCTGAATTTACACTGTCTTTGGCTACTTCCAAGTAGCCACTATTGTTTTTCAACTTGGGAACCAAGAATGAAAACCTCTCTCAGGGACAGAGAATGGATGTTCCTCCAGATGCTCTTGGATGTCAGCTAATTCCTCACTACTGGCTACACTGGCTAGGGCTCATGGAAGCTGCAGCCCAACAACATCTGAAGGGCCACAAGTTCTCACTCCTTGTCTTACCTGAATACATGGAATACTGCTGAGCACAGTTATGGCACAAAGACAAGAAGATGGCAAAAGAAATTAGTTGCTGGTTGTTAATAGGACCTTCCAGTACCTGACAAAAATCTCTGCAAGAATCACTAGAGATACACTGCATGACCTGTTACCTTTTCTAGGAAGCTGTCTTCTCCCTGAGGCCAGAGTAGGAAAGCAAAGAAAGAGAAAAAGATACAAAGTGTGTTACTGATAAAGGCTGAAAGAAGAAAAGAAATCTCCCATGTGCTGAAAAGCAAGCTGCCACACAGTGGAAGAAAACACAGTTTAGTGACCATCTGCAGGGAAATCTGAGCAAAGGGTCAAAGGGAACAGACACCAAGATGACTCAGATGAACTGACAGATGTCAGTCATGGATTTGGACACTGTGCAAGAAGACAAATGAACATCTGTGGAAGCTGATTCAGAAGACAGTCCCTTCCCCAAGCAAGTGAAGGTGCAAGGGCAATCAGTTTCCAAACAGGTTAGTAAAACTTTCACTGAGTTCCCTCTACATCCTACCAGGTCAATGAGCTTCGTGACAGGGACCTCACGGATTGGCCGCCTCATCCGACACAGTGTCTCCAAGGAAGTCCCAAAGCAGCTGGGCAGGTAGCTACCACTGATGGTGAGGAAGTAGTCCTTCCCTCGGTCCAGATGAAGAACAAGGATATCTTCGATCTTGTCCTCCCCAGAATTGAGCAACGTCACCGAGTCCTTGCTGACATAGACATCTAAGGAGATATCTACTGTCTCATCTGAAATGGGAGGAAAGCAGAGACTCTGAGACTGACATAAGACTCTAAAGAGATGGTTTTATCCATTCTCTTTAGAATCATTAGTTTTATTAAAGATGGACCAACTGAACAATTTACAAAATGATGTCTCCATCTCCTTTCACTCTAGTACAAGGACTGTTGACAGACAATGCTAATAATTCAAGATTTATACTGTCCTTGACTACATCTGAAAAAATATACACACTTTCAGTCTTTCTCTCATAGAAAGGACTTGTCAAAAGATATGTAGTATTTCAGAACTGCAGATATAGGATGAAAACATTAAGAGTGAATGGGAAAAATATTTCAGCTAAATATTAACAGATGAACAATGTAGATTTAGATGTCTGGAAGACCTCCTTTTTATTGTATTAATGTGGGGCCGAAAGGAAACTCTTTAAGATACTATTTTAAATGATTATATTTCCAGCACAATTCAAAGTTTAAAAAATAAAAATAAAAGCAAAATAACACTCCCAGTGGTTTTCCAGAGACTCACTTGGCTCTAAGTAGCCCTCAAAAGGCTCAGCGCGAAGCCATGGCTTACAGTACTGGCTGTCATTGAGTTTGGGGATGAAGGAGAAATGGCACGTCACTTGTCCATTGTTTGTGATCTGAAACTTCTCCTTCTGTAGCTGCCGAAACTTCACATTCTCAAATGTAAACTGCAAATCAGAATTGGAGAGGGAGGGAGAGGAGAGAGAAGCCTTCAGCAACTAGCAAGGAAATACCACTGAGCCCTCCACTAGGGGATCTGAGGGATACAAAACACCAGCACTTAGGTTGTCTCCTTGTGAGGAAATCTGGTATTTCTAGTGCTGTCTCTTTTTAGGGGAGGTGGGAGATGATCCAGTTCACCTTACCTCCCTCCTGCTCAACTCCAGTGATGGCAGGAAATCATTCTCCATCCTATCCATCATCCGGACAATATCTTCAAACACTTTCCTGTATCGCCGATCATCTACAACCTTCACCTATGGAGAAAAAAAGACCACACACTTGACTGAAACAACAACACAATTCAACAAATACATCAAGTGACAAAATGCCTGATGACTTCCATTTCCCAACTCTCTGAAGGAGGCAACTGACTGAGTTTCCTAGGCACTGCCTAGCACAGGAGTAGGCAACCTGTCCCCTTTAAGGGCCGAGGGACTTCAGCTCCCAGAAACCTCAGCCATGTTGGCCAATAGTCCATGTTGGCCAATAGCTCCTGGGATTCTGGGAGCTGAAGTCCCTTGGCCCTTAAAGGGGACAGGTTGCCTACCCCTGGCCTAGCATGTGTGGGATCCAGTTCCTAGGGTACAATTCAGCCCATTTAATGTAGCCTTCTTGCCAAAAGGAATGGCATATGGTCAGAAACCTAAACAAACATATATAGGCTAATCAAGCCAATCCCCATCCCTTGTATGGAGAATTGTGCTGAGGAACACTGTAGAACAGGGGTAGGCAACCTTTCCCCTTCAAGAGCCGAGGGACTTCAGCTCCCAGAATCCCAGGAGCTATTGGCCAACATGGCTGAGGCTTCTGGGAGCTGAAGTCCCTCGGCCCTTAAAGGGGAAAGGTTGCCTACCTCTGCTGTAGAAAGAAGTGTGGTAGTTTTGTCAGGGCGATCTCCCTAAGAGAGAGTCCTTCCCAACTTTAAGGAGATACCATAAAATAACAAGAAACCCTCAGTGGCCCTTCTCTTTAGTATTCTTGGTGGCTGATTGCCAGCTCTGGAACTCCCTATCAAGAGAGGGTAGGCACCATCTTACTGTTCTTCAGTTAGCAGGCAAAGCCATCATCCCACAGGTGGGTTTTGTGCAACTGACCAGCAGTTGAGGACTATACCAGATGGGTGTTATATTTTACTTACGGATGTGCTTTTAATTGAGCTTTTAATGTAATTCTGTTTTAATAGCTGATCTTGTTTAATTGCAGTCTTTCATTTTGTGTTACCGTGAACTACCTTAAGTCTCATTTGTATGAGAAAAGCATGATACAAAATATTATCACCATCATTTATATTCCACCTCTTCCCCAAAGCTCTAGGTGGCTAATAAATACATGACAAATAAAATAAACAAACAAAAATAAATAACAACTAAATAAAAATGGACAGTTGTCCCAGTTGCAAAGAGAATTACCCCAATGAGGAAGAGGGAGCTGACAGGCTTGTGGTCACTTGTTTTCAGTTCCATGTGACTGCGATAGTGGAGCTGATTGATGCCAGTTCCCCTCCAGAGGATTCGATCACACCAGGCTGGCACTCGGCATTTCCCACTGCAAGAAGAGAAGACAGACAACAAGATGGATGTGTCACTTCAGATTGCAACACAAAACCCTACTGTTTTGTGATGCATGGTCTCTTTTTTAAACATGTTTGAGCATGGAAAAGTTATGTGGACTAAAACATCAAGTCCTCCAGCCAGCATGCCTTGCCACCATGCTGTCTGGGGACTTCCAGAAGTTGAAGTAGGTGTTCCAACTCATTGGAAACATCTTCCTCATTTCAACATCTAGGTAGGCTTCTTCAGTCTGGTGCCCTCTAGGTGTGTTGTACTACTGCTCTTGTCACTAGGTTGGAAAAGGCTGATCTAAGTGAGATTCAGGGCCTTTGCAGAGTGCCAGAAATAATGCAGCTTGAGGTCACTTTAACTGTTCTGTCTCAGTGCTAAGGAATAATGGGAACTGTAGTTTATTGTGGCACCAGAGCTCTCTGACAGAGAAGGATCAATGTCCCAGAAAAAAATACAATTCCCATGATTCCTTAGCACTGAGCTAGGACAGTTAAAGTGACCTCAATCTGCATTATTTCTGGCAGTTTGCAAGGGCCCACAGTCAATTTGTCTCATGATCTGAGCCTAGTCAGAACACAGACAACTCTACAAGTGTTGACTTTCGACTTACCTAGCCTTGGTGACTGCTACTTTTCTGGCCTTTTTATGTGGTGGCAACCCTGATTGTAGAATGCCATCCCTCTGGAAGCCTAATTGGTGCCAATATTAAAATAATTTTGGTGCCAAGTTAAAACCTGGCTTTTTAAAAAAGTCTTTGGGCTGAACTAATTTTATTCAGGCTGCACATCTTTTACAGTTATATCATTCAGATTGTTTTAACCAGTTTTAAACTGTTTTTAAATTGAAAAACTTATTTAATATATTTTTAACCTTATTTTTTTGTAATTTATTTATTATTTTAAGTTGATTTTATAGCAAGCTGCCCTGAGAACTTTGGATAAAAGGCAACATATAAATATTTTAATTAATAAATAAATATGCTGAGTGCCAGAAGCTCTCCACTATATGTCTTTCATATAACTCATTATATCAAGGGTGGGGAGTATTTGGCCCTCTAGATGTTTTGGACCTCAATTCGCAGATGCTTCAGCCAGCACCAATTGTTGAAGGATTATAAAACTTGTAGTCCAAAGCATCTGAAGCGCTAGAAGGTTTCCTGTTGTGCTATCCGAACCTTTTTTTAAAAATGGAGAGACTCAAGTATGAATCTGCATTCAAACTATAGAAGCTCAACATACTCTACTCCTGAATTTTGCTTGCTTCTTGAAGTGATGGTCCCATTCTCTCTCTTAGACACTGCCTTCTTGATGTTATAGCCTTCAGGAACTAACATTTTGCTGTGGACCATAGAAAGACATTCAGAAGGAACAGAATGCTTTCCTGTTCTATTCCTATGATTCTATCTGGTTCCTTATTGGCTTATAGCTCAAAGTAGGTCAAAGGAGCTACTAATGTTCCTCACATGTTTTGATGTTATTGACTGTTTTAACTAGGCCAACTCATCTTGAGAGAAAAGAATTCCAATCCGGCCCACAGCTCTCTTTATCATAAATAAGATTCCTGGTCAAATACAGATCACTTCCTGCTGTTGTTCTCACTAAACTACAATACTGATTATACACCACAAAAGGGGAGGTGCTAAGAAGAAGAAACTGGAAATTACTTATACAGCTGTCAGAACTTGGTTATGCTGGTTCTAAGACAGATGTGAAAAAAGCATGGCCTGAAAAGTAGCTAAAGTGTTACCACAGAAGCTGTACACTACAGGGATGGATCACAGCCTTATATTTTGCAACTCAGAACAGGCAACAAAGAACCCCATGCAGGCAAGCAAGCTGGTGGAGAAAAGATGGTTTCCTTTACTCCTTCTCCACCTGTCCACTTACATTCTGCACAGGATGCAGAAGAAGGGAAGCCCATTACTCTGGTCCTTCCCCCTCCAGCTGCTTGGAAGAGGACTAGTAAAGAAATTTACAAGTTAGGATTCTTCATTGGTTAATTTACAAGACTGAACTATTGGGTAGATGCTTACCTGGAATCCCAGCGATCTGTTTTAGAATCAAATTTATATGTGGGGATGAACTTGATCTCTCCTTCTGTAAAATCAGCAAAAGCTGTCTTTTGAGTACGCTGAATATTTAGCTAGAGGCAAAAAGCAACAGTCCATCAACAGAGAAGCAGAATTCCCTCAGCCTCCAGATGGCCAAGAGATTGGGAAAACTATTTTGAACTACAGTTTCCAAAACACCTAGCCACTATAGCCATTTGGCATGCTGGTTAGGAGATTCTGGCAGTTCTGTTTTTTTTAAAAAAAGACATGCTTTAGTGCTCATTCACAACTACCAGTGTGCAGCAAGGTACTAATGTATATCACACAATAGAAAAACCCTTCAATTAGCACATGTGGCAAGTGACTGCAGAGCTGGCACCCCAGGTTGGCAGCTGTATTGTGCTGTACCAGCACAAGAAAAAAAACAAACCACTTAAGCTACCTCAGCTGCATCCTGGCCAGGTAAAATGCCACAAATGTTAGCACCAAAAACAACTGCAGCTGAAACACTCAAGCAGTATGTGGATTCAGTTGGCTAGTCCAACCATTTCCTAGCTGCATCTTACAGGCCAACAGTCTGTTCAATGCCAACACAATCTTCAAGCAACCCAAAAGGTGAAGTATATATGACTTCACCTGATGGCCAATACAGAAATCAGATAGATTATATAACTGGAAGTAGAAGAAGGGGAAGCTCCATTCTCTCTGCTAAAATAAGACCAAGAACAGATTGTGGCACAGACCATGAACTGATGATATATATATAGTAAGCTACAAAAGAACACCAAACCAATCATTGTGCCAAAATACAACCTGAAGAACATCCCTGTAGAATTTAAAGAGTACATAAAAAATAGATCTGCGCTATTAAGCCTAATCAGCTAGGAACCAGAAGACCTCTAGACTGAAACCCAGGATATTGTCAGGGAGGAATGCAGAAAGACACTATCAGCAGCCAAAAAGAAAGTAAAGCCACACTGGATGACAGATGAAACTCTTCAAGTTAAGGACAGATGAGAAGCAAACATAAAAGGTGACGGAAATAGGGTTAAAACCCTAAATGACTTGTTCAATGACTTGTATGCAGTGACAAAAAGCACTACTGTAACAATCAACACAGAGAAATAGAACATAACAACAAAAAAGGTAGAACAAGCAACTTTTTACAAAAGATCTCAGAAATCAAAGGGGAAATTTAAACCAAGAATGGGGATGCTCTACAATCAGCAGGGGAACACACTGCATGACCAAGAAGAAATAAAAAGCCAATAGAAACAATGAAAAGAAGAACTATATAAAAGAGATGAAAGGTTGACATATTAATTCAAGGAAGAAGTATTTCAAGAATGTCCTCACCGTTTTAGAAACTGAAGTAGAAGCTGCACTAAAAGCACTTGGGAGAAATAAATAACTTTGAAAAGATGGCATACCAATAAGAGCTCTTTCAAGCAACAGAGATGGAATCCACTCAAATTCTGACAACAAATATAGAAAAGCCCAAAAGAATAGCCCAGAGACTGGAAATGCTCAATATACATCCCAGTCCCCA
Source organism: Phrynosoma platyrhinos (assembly GCA_020142125.1). Taxonomy (NCBI): domain Eukaryota; kingdom Metazoa; phylum Chordata; class Lepidosauria; order Squamata; family Phrynosomatidae; genus Phrynosoma; species Phrynosoma platyrhinos. The sequence goes on along the minus strand of CM034705.1, from coordinate 16,906,114 downwards.
GGAAAGGGAACACCAAGGATTGCAGTAACCACTGGACCATTGCATTAATCTCCACACAAGCTTTAGTTCATCATTAAAAATTAATAATTTCAACATAATTTTTTTTTCAGAACTCAAAATTATGCAACAAAGCTTTTTACCATATACAGAGAAATGCCAGACGTCCAAGTTGGCTTCAGAAGAGGAAGATGCATGAGAGATCATACTGCAAACATACATTAGATTATGGAGCGCAACAAAGAATTTCAGAAGAAAATCAGCTTTGCTTTATACATTATAGCAAAGCCTTTGTGTAGATCATGAAAAACTATGGATCGCTCTTAAAGAAATCAGTGTACCACAACATTTGATTATCCTAATGTGTAACCTGTACTCAGGACAAGATGCCACTGTTAGGACAGAAAATGAAGAAACCGAATGGCTTCCAAACTGGCAAGGGGGTCAGGCAAAGCTGTGTTTTATCACTAGCTGTTTAACATGTACACTGAACATATTATATGCTAAGATGGATTAGGCTCTGAGAAGGATGTATGAAAACTGGAGGAAGGACCATCAAAATTTAAGATATGCAGATGACATCATAGTACAAGTGGAAAATAGCAACAACTAAGAATGATTATTGAAGAAAATCAAGGAAGAAAGTGCAAAGAAAGGTTTACAGCTGAACATTATGATAACAAAAATAATGACCACAGATGATTTACATAACTTTAAAGTAGACAGTGAAGACATTGGAAGAGTTAAGATTTTCCAAAACTTGGCTCAGCCATTAATCAGACTGGAGATTACAGTCAAGAAATCAGAAGAAGATTAGGACCTAGAAGGGCAGCTATGAAGGAACTAAACGTTCTTGAAGTGTAAAGATACCATGTGCCCTTAATATAGGTGGGGGATCTGTTATGGACACACACACCCCACATATGGGAAAAAAGCGGGACCTCAAGTCCCATGTTTTTCTATGGGTGCATGCCTGTGATGCCCACACCATTTTAGATGCCCAGGTTTGCCATCCGCGGAAGATCAAAGCCGCATATGGTACAGACGCACTGTATATTACTGAATACAAAAGCTAGGTCTGAATATAAAAGCCAGAACAGAACCCCTGGGAAAATGGAGGACCGACTGTAACTGTAGTGTGATTCTATGCCACTGAGTTCCAGGACTTATTTCAGATTAAGTGTGCCCAGACAGGAGCCTTCAGAAACCTTTGCAGGTATCTCAATCATTTCATGTTAGTCAAGCCCTTACTAAACAATTGGCTGAAGGTGGTACTTGGCCTGCCTAGGGTTGGATCTCCCAAATACAGTAATATTCTCCATCACAAAGAAATACAGGGCTGTGTCTCTCACCTGGTCATATGTCAGCAGTTTCTGAAGCTCATTTTTACTGATCAGAGTTTTCACTTCATTGGCATCAGGAAGGCAAAGCCTATAGTTCAAATCTCCCAACCAGATGACAACACTAAAGGAAACAGGATAAAACAGGGAAACCACAGCTAGTATCACCACACTCAGGAGAAAAAGGCTGGTTGTTATGTCTGTATAAATTATTAAGATTACAACTTGGAACTGCATATACATATCTCCCTATGTGAGACTCCCAGGCCCTAAGACCCTTGGGAGAAGCCCTTCTTTCACTCCCACCACCTACATAAGTAAAGTTGGTGGGAACATAAGATATGGTCTTTTCAGGGGCTGCCCCTAAGCTCTGAACTTCCTCCCTAGGGAGCTGGAATGGCTTCTTCCTTGCTGCTCTTTAGTCAGCAGACAAATAGTTTTTTCCCCAACAGATTTTCAGAACCAAAGATTTTTGAGGATAGGACTTTTAAGGAGGTGCTGTAGGATTTTAATCTGTACCATTTTTATCTGTGCTGTTTTTTCCTCTTTTGTTTTACTATTGTTAATAGTTTAATTCTATTTTAATGTTGACCTTCTGTATGTTTTTAACAATACTGAAATTATTTTAATTTGTAAGCTGCAAATTAAAATGTGTAGAATGACTCTAATGAAAACCCTACACACAAGGCTAGTTTGTCCCTAGATAGTGGACACCAACATTTAGCCTAGCCTAACTTAGCCCAAACTGGTGCCCTTTAGATGTTTTGGACTCCAGCTCCCAGCCATTTTTGCCAGCATAGCCAAATGGTCAAGAAGCTGAGAATTATCGTCCCATATAGCTGGAGGGCACCAGGCTGGGACAGTCTACCAAGCACCACCCTAAGAAGGCTCCCTACAACCCTCCCATTTTCACACTTTTGAGACGCACTCATGTTTCATGATTGTCAGTTGTGGCAGACCCTGGTCAGGAGGCAGGAAGCTCATCCGGGCACAGATGTCCTTGTAATCTTGGTTTCGGCGCTCAAAGTCTTCCACATGGGCAGCTAGATGGGAGTTGACAATGCAGAAGCTGGTATTGTGGAAGACAAACCTCACAGCCACACCCCCTTTGTTACCCTGCAGAGGCCAAAGACAAAACCAATGTTAACAGATAAGCATAAAAGGAAAATGAATCTGGTTCAGGGAGATAACCCAAAAATAAAATAAAATAAAATAAAATAAAATAAAAATAAATAAAACAAATCCTGATTGTCAGGGTTTAACTTACCATCTTCCCCATAATGCCTGTGCCCACTGTTTCTGCCATTACATCCTTGATATAACCATAATGTTCTTTCCTGGCAAAGACAAGCAACATCATGCCAACCAGACGCACCAGCTGCACCTGCAAGATGCAAGATATCAGAATTGCTGGCTACTCTGGTCAAAAGCCTGGCTATATTATTTGTTTAAATGCTGATGAAGAAGGTGGCAGCGGGGGTGGGGTGGAGGTGGGGGTGATGGGGCTCACTTTCTTGTACTTGGCTTTGGAATGCAGAGCCTTCTCCACGGCCATCAGCCACTCTTGTTCCTTTGTTGACTCAAAGTAGAAGAAAGCCTCGGTACTCAGGTCCAGCTCCTGGAACCTAAAGCCAAACTTTGTCATGCACTGCACACCATTTTCTAGTAAGTGGGCTACCCCTTAGGCTTATGGCTATTCATGGAACCAGAAAAAAATTTCTGATGGTATATTTTTCCACAGAAACTTTTTCACACACACACACTCCTCACCCCCCGCATTTATCCATAGTTCTCTGGGCTCTTGTATTGCAATTGATCCTTTAATGAAACAGAATGTTCAGCTATTTGTAATGAACTAAATTTTGTCTCAGTAGTGCAGAGCGTGAGTGAGTGAGTGAAGCTGAAATTATTACACTGACTCAGCAAAAGAAAATTAAACTGTTAATATAAAATATATCAGGTAGAGCTCTCTTTACATATGTGTCCTAACAAAATTGTGCTCATTCAAGTAGTAGTCATCTTTGGTTAAATGTAAGGATATGAAATTCATTTTTATATTATTATAAGCAATGTATTTATATATTACTGACAATAATACAAATACAATTCATTTCCACATAAAGCTTTGGATGCGTTTATGTATAACATTTAAATCAAACAAGATTAAATCAGATATTATTATTTAGAGCACTAGATTTCCCCCTGCCCTCCAGAAAACCCACATCACTGCCTACACCCAGTACCAACAGGAGCAGTTTCCACTGCCACAGCCATTATGACAGAATGTTACTTCTTTGGTAGACAACAATATTATGATACAAGTACAAGCTCTTCATTTAAACCATCACCAGCTCACTGGGGAACAGAAGACAATGGGAAAATATCTCACCCAATGCAGTACATGTCTGGAGGCTCAGGGTCACAGTTCAGCCAAGGTTCCAATCCACTGTCTGGAGACTGACCATTCACATTCCATGTTCCCACAAAAAATCTGCAATTTACAGAAGGCTATTAAGCTGCTGGAACAGGATTGCCATCTGAATGGACCACAGGTGAAGAGGCAAAAACAGTAAGGTCTCCACAACTAGGATTACAGAAGAAGACAAGCCAGTACAGTCAGTAATACAATCAGTAATAGAATTCTGGAGCATGTCCAGAGGGACAACCAAAGTGAAAGGTCTAGAAATCATGCCCTACAAGGAACAACTTAGGGAGCTGGGTCTGTCTAGCCTGGAAAAAAGAAAGTTTTTTTTAAATATTTGAAGGGATGTCATATTGAAGATGGAACAAGCTTGTTTTATACTGCTCCAGAAAGCAGGATGCAGAGCAATGGATTCAAGAAAAGAGATTACACCTCAATATTTAGAAGAACTTCTTGACAGCATGAGTTGTTCAGTGAAATACGATGCCTCAGAGAGTCATGGAGTCTCCTTCTTTAGAGGTTTTTAAACAGAGGCTGGACGGCCATCTGTTTGTGGTGCTCTGATTGTGAGTTCCTACATGGCAGGGGGTTGGACTGGATGGACCTTGTGGTTTCTTCTATGATTCCTCCAGCTGGTATTTGCTCATGTTTGTCATTCTGGGTTCTGAACAGGTTTTGAAAGTCAAAGAAATTTGAGTAGCCAAAATAAAATTACTCCTTTTCTTTAAAAAAACAAATAATCATTATATGGAATTATCAAGAGCTGCAAAACAATAAAAAAAGACAGCATTTGAAAATTTTTCTTTATCTGCATGTAATGCTAAATCTGAGTATAACTGGCAGAAATAAGCCATCTTCAAACCATGGGTTACAAGGCTGTTTCAACAAATCATAGTCTGAAGGCCTAAGCAGACTGCCAGAAATAGTGCACATTAAATTGAGGCACTGCCCTGGCTCAGTGCTAGGGAGTCATGGGAATTGTATTTTTTTCTGAGACATTGAGCCTTCTCTGTCAGAGAGCTCTGGTGCCACAATAAATTACAGTTCCCATGATTCCTTAGCACTGAGCCAGGGCAGTGCCTCAATTTAATGTGCACTATTTCTGGCAGTCTGCTTAGGCCCTAAGTTAGCAACACTTTAGGGCTCAAACAAAATTCAAAACTGTTGTCAATCTAAAACAAAAGCAGAAGATTTTGATATCCTCACAGCCATGATGGAGAAGGAAGAGAAGCAGACAGTCAGAAACTCACCTGAGACTCACTATGTATACAGGGATGGGGAAAGTGTGGTCATCAGGATGTATGTGATTTGCAGGAGTATTTTTTTAGGGCTTGGGTGCCCACTTTAAAAAGAAAAAGGGGGTGTGTGTGAACTAGAAATGCCTCATGGAGGCTTTTTCACCATTTCACCAAGATCTGGAGAGGTCTTTTTTCAACCAGGAAATAAATCAGAATGACCTCCATTTTATTTCCTGACTGAAAAAAGATCTCACATGTACTTAACATAGCCAAGGGAGGGTCAAAAACATGGTGAAACTATCCTCAAGGCCCCTATGCAATGGGTGGATGTGTGAAAAGCAATTTTTAAAAATTGAAACAAAGAGAAGCAGCTCTCCAAGGTCCCATGCAAGTCTAATGCCAGCCTTAAAAGTTGCCTCTCTCTGTTGTAACTCTAAACACAATTGACTTTTACATCAACAACAGGTTAAAGTTCTTGTTAAAAATAACAAGAAATACCAGGCAAAGAAGAAGAAACAGAGAACCCCACAACCAATGTAATTACTCACCAAAGGCCAAATGAGCAGGACAATCTTTGCCTAACAACAAAGGTGTCAGGAAGCTGTCACTTGCTGAGACACTTCCTCACAGCCCACAAAAGTTTTTCTCAGCATTTTCATAATAGAAGATGAGGACCTGCATCTCACCAGGACAGAGCTGGCTGAAGTGTGAGACAGATAGCCAGAACCAAGTTCCAACTGTGGCACTTTCACAGGGCTCTCACCTGAAATTTTGTATGTTGACATACTCCTTTTCTCTCTTGGCGATAGCGTGCTTGATGAGGCCCTCCCTCTGCCCAGACTGCGTATGTGTGGAAGGCACAAAGAGCATCCGCATTGTGTCGCTTACTTTAGGCTGGTCCTTGCTGATGCTTTCCTTCTCACGGAATCCTCTAAAAAAAAAAGAGAGAGAGAGAAGAATATAGCTAGTTTTTGCAATTGGAGAGGTAAGATGGTAGATGGAACATCTCCAAGGTGACTTACGGCCTGTTTGGTGGCAGAGGGGGTGGCGGAGGCTCCCGGCGGGCACTCATTTGCTGATTCTGCAGGTTTCTTTTCTTCTCCAAACTCATGGCATTGAAGTTATCTTCAAATCCTAGAATGCCTGAAACAAGAAAATCTTCTGAGCTTAAGAATCCAGAACCCTATGGTAAGACATAGAGGAAGGAATTTGGGAAACATTATTTAGAGTAGTAAATATATGCTGCTGCCACTCCCAGTTCAAATGACAACATCCTTTGGGTTTAGTCATGTTATGGAAGGGACCTGGGAAAGCATCAAGATCTCTGCATGAGACTGCTTGCTAAGGTGGAGGCAAGGATTTCAAAATTCACCATGTTTGCTAAGCAGAAGCTAAATAAGAAAAGATGCATCAGATAGATGTGGACCTGTACCTGCAGAGAGGGGCTCAGCAGGTCTCGAGAGCCCTTTCACTTGATGCCAGGAGACATGGTCCACATGATCAGGGAAAGAGGGTTTTGGTGGGACTGCAAAAAAATAAAATAGAAATTCCCATGTAAGGCACTTGACACTTCCAGAGCCAGACCAATAAATAAATAAATAAATAAATAAATAAATAAATGGGTGGTAGTGTTTACCTTTCTGAACTCTAAAAACTTCAGCAAGAAAGGCCAAGCATTGCTCCTCATCTGGGATCTCGAAGAGGCGCTCTGCTGTCCAATCACCCTGCACTCGAACCTTGCAGCCAGCTATAAATATACACAGAAAAAACCCACATGTTCAGGAAACAGGGCACAATGATGATAAGCAAAACAATCCAAACAGCTGAACCCATCTGAGTTTAAAAGGAAAGAATTGTACATTGAGGATAAAAACGCAACTTCATGCACTAGGTGATCTTTGTTGATGTAATTCAAGAACTGTAATGAATTTCTTTGTGCATATCAAGTTAATGATCACAATAGTCTTGCTCTGACACATGTGAGAAATGTCACAACAGGGACAGGAACCTTTATAACTGTAATCTGTAAATGAAATGGTAATCTGAGTGGACTTTGAGCCAAGAGGCAACCACACCTAGAGATGCATGCCCTTTTGAACACCGATCGTGTTTCCAAGAATCACCCAATATGTTTTACCTTAGATATGAACTTTAGATATAAAATGCACCCCTCCCCCCAATACACTGTTTTAAAAATATGAACAAGAGAAGGAAGGGCAATAGAGAATGGCCAACTTTCTATTAAAATGTCATTTAAAAATTGACAATTACGGTGTTAAGCACAAACATTCTGTAATAAGTCACATATAAAGTTAGTACTCCCTGTACATTAGTGAAAGGTGCCTAAAGCAGTTGTTAGTATAAGGTACCACAATACCGGTAATCACTGGCGCAGTTCAGTGAGTTCAGTCATGATATGAATGAGCTTTTTCACCATGCATACAGCCTTTTGGTAGGAATCAAACTTGGGTCCTCTAATTGATCATGGTTTCCTGTTTTGGCCGTATCAAGAAACTATGGCTACCAGTTTTGGAATACAAGAGGATATTAAACTAACCTCAAAACAATATGATGGCTTTTTGCAAAGCTACTTACTTGATTTAGAGAAAATGGAAATTTATGGTGAATGATTTGACTGCTCATGCTGGAAAAGCAGGACAGAAAGGGCTGTATAGGCAGGTAAAAGTCTCAATTATCTTTCAGCTTAACAAACTTAAACTGATAAACTAAGGGCCTTTACAGACTGCCAGAAATAATGCAGCTTGAGTCCACTTTAACTGCCCTGGCTCAGTGCTAGGGAATCATGGAAACTGTAGTTTTTTTTCTGAGACATTGAGTCTGGTGGCACAGTGGTTAAATGCCTGTACTGCAGCCTCTCACTCATAAACCACAAGGTTGCGAGTTCAATACTAGCCAGGGCTCAGGCTTGACTCAGGCCTGCATCCTTCTGAGGTCGCTAAAATGAGTACCCAGCTGTTGGGGGGCAATGAGCTTACAGTTGTAAACCGCTTAGACACTCCATAGCACAGTATGAAGCGGTATATAAATGAAGCTGCTTTGCTTTGCCCAAACTCTGTTTATGTGAACAATGGAAGAAAGGTGACTGGGCTATGCTAGTTCAAGATTTATTAATATCTAAAAACCTTTCAACAGATGTTTTTGTTTTTTCTGGAGTTAAAAATAAGCTCAGGGACTGGATTTATAAGTGGGATAATGACCAGGATTTAGCTTCAATTAAGTTTTCAAATTTCTCCCAGTGGTACCACCTGTTGAAATCAAATCATGTAGGAGCTCAGTATTTTGAAATGCTCACCTTTGCCCCCCCCCCCCCCCCCCCCCCCCCCCCGGGAATGGCATTTACAGAATTACGTTTCCAAACTATGTCAAAATCTGTCTTGGATGGCAGATACAGAAACATTCTGAGGTACTTAAGGTTCTGAATCTGTGGTGTGGGAAAGGTGGAAGATCACTTACATTATTTACTTTACTGCTAGTTAAATCAAGATCCCAAGAAGAAATTCCTGGGTCAGATTCTGGCTTCTTTACTGGGGTGGTGGTGGGAGTTCTTACATGAAAATATGCTGGTTACTTTCAGACTGTGATCCTTATGTTACACATAGAACAGCTTTATTTGCTAAAGCAGCTAAAAGTATACCTGCTACCTATCTGAAAGATATTGCTATAGTTTGAGCAGGGGATTCACTTATAGGATGTTTTTATGGATATATTGTCGCTGTTTTTTTATGGAGTTGTAATGGCTTTTAGTCAAATACAATAAATGATTGACTGACTGACACTGACTGCACGTTTCCCCCCTCCTTCATTTCCCCTTCGACTCTACCACTGAATTTCAGTTTGTAAGTGCTTCAGGGTGGAGACCTGCCTTTTGTAAAACACCATGCAGATGGATGTTGCAATAAGAAATCCTTTCACCTCCAGCAGACACTTCCTTAGGAAAAATCACCCAGAGACAGCAGGGTCAAGCAAAGAAGATGAGCAGGAGCAAGGACAATGAGTCAGCTGGGAAAGAGGACACATCAATGACAGCAAAATCTATTTCTGACAGAACTCTGGTAAGGAGAAACTCACTGTTTGTTGCTATGTCGATTAGTAGAGTTTCTTCAGCCTCTGCAAGAGAAGGGAAAGGAAGTGAGAGATGCCTGCACAGTTAAAAGGACCTAACACAAGCTACAAGTAGCACAAAAAAATATACCGTAATTACTGAAGACCAATTTACAGAAGCTGGCTCTCATTCATCAGGTATGCCCTCCACCAGTCATATCCCTACCAACCTCTGTAATCCACCTCCAGTTCAGGGAAAAACCATTTTAATAAAGGCTCAAGAAACTCTCATATGATGCTCAGAATTTCTTGTACCACACTGGGCCATACTTTACACTGGATTTACTTGTATTTGTTTCTACTTTCATTGCTGTTGAAATTTCAATTGTTTAATATTTTAAAATAGAAAATATAAGTTATACAGTGGATCCTTGACATCTGCTGGGGTTTGGTTCCTGGACCGCCCCCACCCCCATCCCATGGATACCAAAATCTGTGGCTGCTCAAGTGCCATTAAATACAGTGGCTTAGTGAAAAGGTGTCCCTTATATAAAATGATAAAATCAAGAAAAGGGATTTGCTTTTTGGGATTTATATTTTTTTGGACTATTTTCAAGCCGTGGATGGTTGAATCCATGGATAAAAAAATCTGTGGATATGGAGGGCCACCTGTACACAAACACACATATAAGAATAAGCACTTCATCTGACCCAACCACTGAAATAATCCAAATGCTGAAGAAGGCCTGAGCAGATTGGGATTTCTGCAAGAGAGATGTTCCTGCTTATTGGAAACTGGCCAGAGGTCTACATAAATTCAGCAAAGGGGCAACAGTAGAAGTGTCCATTTGACTACCTGGGTGGAAAACTTTAGGCACTGGGACAGAAATCTGGTCTTCCTGGAATCCCAACTTAAGTCCCAAGATGGCCATGTCTGCTTTCCCATGACCTTATCTCATGGTTCCTCAGCTTCTGTACAGATTGTTCCACAATTCTCATAGGATGAAAAGCCTTTTCTAATGTTTTGTTACTGGCATTTAAGAGTTTAAAATTAAAATATGATGGTATTATTAGTTCCACTCTTTCTCCTTTGGCCCCAACCATTATGCCCCTTTGAAATTCTCTGAGTTTGAGCACAAGCTTGAAGAGATTCTCTATCTTTGACCTTAAATAGGAGAGGACAACTGTGGGCCTTGCGGTGTTTTGGAATTGCAAGTTCTACCAGCCATACCTGGCACAGCTAATGGGGAGGGACCATGCAAATTGCAATCTGGCAGTATTTTAGAGAGCCACACTTTCCCTCTCTTGACCTAAACATTACCTCCAAGGGGCTGCAGAGTGATCATTCTGCACTATAGGAAGTGGCTTCATAGCCAGTTATTCCATACTATCCACATCAACATTACTTAGCTGGGTGTCCTCCACATATCTTGGAGTGTGGCTCCCAGCCTCCCTGATCATTGACCATGCTAGACAGGGATGCTGGGAGTTGTTGTCCAAAACATCTGAAAGGTCACCGTGTTTGAGAAAACTAATTTCTGTTAACTGACAGTGCTCTCAAAGGCTTCAGTGAGGGCTCTTTCCCTGCTTACCCAAAGATGACAGTGAATGAGTGGGAAATTTTACTTGGAAAGCAGGATACTTCCCCAGTAGGATTTCCTTCTTCTGATAAGGGACTGTCCTGGAATTTCCATTTTGGTCTGAGCACTAGCCTATAAACCTTGGTCACAATTTCCATTTGTGAATTTGGGGTTATAACATTAGCCTTTCCCATCTTGCTGCAAGGAAATAATGAATGGCTACAAAATAAAGTGTGAAGAAAACTGGTACCTTGCAAGCATTTAAAACGACTGTTGATAGGAATGTTCTCTTGAACAGGGGCTTCTTTCTCCCAGGAACGAATAATTAAACTGGAACAAAATGGAAAGGCATGTTAAGTACATTAATTACAGGATTGAGGAATTAAGGTTGAGGAAAGAACAAAGAAATCCCTAATTCTGCTCTTCCAGCCAAAAAATAATCCTGTTCTACAAATACATGATAATTTGCACATAAAGTAGGGAACATATCCCGTTTTCAGCCAAAATCTTCTATTTTCCTCTTTGCAAGATCTTTCAAATTTAAGCTTAATATAGCTTATTTAGTGTCAAGGATGGAAGCACTTGCATCCATCTAATTTAAAGATACTGGAAATTTCTAATCTGGCAGTGATTTCCAATGCATTCCGAAGCATGACGTCTTCAAGACAATCTATTATGCAGAAGACAGAGAGATGTTCTCTGCTGCCCCAGAGAACAGGACTGTATGGAATGCAGTGAAGCAGACTTAAGATAAACCTTAGGAGAACCTTCATATCAGCAGGAACTGTTCATCCTAAGGAGCTGCAAGTACTCCTTCGCTGGAGGTATTTAAATAGAGGGTTTATTACAGGGGTATGCAACCTTTTTGAACCGGGGCTGGGTTGCTGTCCCTCAGACAATTGGGGGGCCGAAGCACCAAAAATAAATAAATAAATAAATAAATAAATAAATATTAAAATTAAAATTTTTTAAAAATTAAAAAAATATGCGTGCACTCTCTCAGCCCCAGAAAAGCCATGGCAAAACCCCTGTGGAGATTTTGCCATGAAAACCCCAAGAACAAGTAATAACAACAATAATCAATATCATCATGGCAGGCGGCGGCGGCGGCAGGACCGGCCTGGGGCCGGTCCAAAGGCCTCGGGGGGCCACATCCAGCCCCCAGGCCTTAGGTTGCCTACCCCTGATTTATTAGCTTGTGGGATCCACTTATCTGAGGTGTTTGGAGGCTTGCTTGTGGATTAGTTTGTCTGTCTTGCTTTACTTGTTTGTTTTTCATACAATCTGTTAGAGCACACGATCTAAGGAGGAGGAGCTACTGAGAGGAAGTGAATCACTGACTTGGTTGGGGGATGATGGAGCAAGAGCTTATGAAAGAAGCATTTCACATAAGTATTTAGTGAGGGAGTGTGAGAGGGAGACCTGCAATTATTATGTTACCTATATACAAGACAAGGGACATGATAAGGGAGCATTAGAAGCAATCTGCAATATTTCTGCCATGTTGTTTTTCTTTCTAAGGGTTTAGAAGGCTATACCTGGAACAAATGCACTCCCTCACTCATTTGCTGAATCTTTGTTGTAATACAATTGATTCCATACCTTCCCCTTGGGCAGTGAGTTCGAGACACAGGAAAACAAACAGCATTCACATGTCTTAGAAAGGATGTAGCTTTGGAGGGCTCTATGGACGAAAGGACCTTTACTACTTTCCAGAGGAATTGGAAATGTGTGATTGCAGTGGTTGATGACTGTCTCCTGAGCTGGATAGGTAGTCGAATCTGGGCCTCTCAAGATGTCTCAAGAGGTGTGCAGTGTTTCTGGAATGAAGATCACATATGTGACAGAGTGGCTGCCAAGACTCATAAGCCTACTTTTCCTCTGGATCCATGTGAGAACAAATTATGCTACCAGAATATTGCATAAGACTATAAGGATCCAGGTAAGAAGCTGAAGAACCCTAGGGCACTGGTTGTATCAATCCCTGTTGAAAGCCCAGGAAGAAAAAGCAGAATGCTGAAAGTGAATAACTGGCTGCTCAGATGACATTGTTAGGAAAGATTAGCTTCTTGAATTCCGGTCTGCATTTTCATGAAGAAAGACATCTGGTAGGAGATGGACTGCACTGAATGGTGGCTGGAAGATCATGCTTATTACAAGTTTTGCAAAATTGGATCAATGTGACTTTAAACTCATTCATAAATGATAAGTTCCAATGAAAATGTTGGCATGGTTGTGGAGCAAAAGAGATTTATATACATATGTGGTGTAAATGCCCATTTGTTCAAGAATGCTGGATAGAAGTTAAGGAACAGAAAAATATAATAAATAGGGATAGAGATACAATTAAGCAAAGAAAATGTGGCAAAAACAAACTCCCTCTGAACAAATTTTGCCAAGAAAACCCCATGACAGGTTCACCTCAGGGTCACCATCAGTCAGAAATGACCTGAAGGCACACAGCAACAACAACAACGATATGTTACAATGATATGTAACAAAACAAAATTTAAAAGCTGCCCATTCAGTGATTGCTTTAGGATGGAAAAAGAAATCAAATTGTAGCAAATCTTATTTGTTTGTATATAAAAGAATATATACTATTTTATTTCCTTAGGGAAAGGAGGATTAAATATATTGGGCAAAGCAATAAGGAATCATGAAAAGATAAATGGGAAATTATGATTAAGAAAGTAGAAGAAAATGGGATATGAAGATATGAACAATATCTGAGAATGATTAATTTAAATGGAATGTTTACCCTCTGTGTGGCCATTTGTGAGAGGTGGGAAAGGGAGCAAAAAAAAGTGTATTATGAATTATGACACAATTTGTACTATGTACTGTGGAAGGAAGGAAGGAAGGAGGCTTTAAACTGAATCTTATGGGGAAGGAAATAGTATTTCAAAGGAAAAAGGAGCACCAAGTGCTGAGGACAGTAGTGCCAATGATGCAGATGAAACTGAGCTGCAGGCATGTGAACTCACCAAAGGTCAAGAAAAGACAAGAAAGAAGCTACTGGAGGAAATGAACCATAGCCTGAGATCCTGCACAAATACAGAGTACAAAGCTGTGTACACACAGCTCTGCATCTCTTCCCCTCCCCTGGCATGTGCCAAGCACCTTGGCACACTGCTATGGCTGCTGATTGCCCATGGAGAGAAAGAAGGGAGGACACTGAACAGTGGAACCTGCCTCCCATTTCTGCCGTAGTTTCCCAGTGACAAAGAAAGAGGAACACTGGGATGTTGTGTTGCCAAAGCAATTTGCAAGGTTCACAAGATTAATAGTTCTGAACCTGGAATGGAAGAATCATGTTCAGTTATTTGCTCAGTTTCCAAACCTCACAAGGTAACACTGAAAGTCATTCCAACTACAATCCTGTGCACTTTTCTGGGAGTTAGCACCACTAAATACTGTGGTACTTAATTACAGTAAAAGTATATACTGTATGCCTAACACTGAACTGTTAGTTTCTCAGCTTAACAGAGTTCTGACAAGTTACAATCATGGGCCATTTTTATATTATTTCTCTGTTTTGTTTCCACAGCAATCCTGGGCAGCAAGCAATACAGAAGCTGCTGAGCAAACCACATGTCTGAGCAGACTCTGAACCAAACTTTCCTCATGTTCCAAACTATTACACAGTCCACTACAGCCTTCAAAGGATAAAATGATATCATAGTTCTAGAAATGGGCAGGAGAAAAAAGTAACCCAAACAGCCTAACACCAGGAAATGTCTCTGCAATGATAATCTGATGCTGTCACCTCTGAAAGTGACAAGTAACAAAAATGTTGTAGCCAACTTCCTTCTGGAAGAAAGAACACTTGGATGAAAAGCATGTGTATGTGATATTAGTCAAGCAAGGGCCATGCAGCACACACACACAAACACACGACATAAAGGGAGCTGTCCATGTCCTGTTTAGTACTTCAAACTTCCACAGATCAAGCCAGGAGGGATCCTCCCTGCCAATAAGTACAACAGTGTGCATGTGTGTGTGTGTGGTGGAATTATATGTTCACACTCAAGTGGCAACTCACTCGAACTCCCTGCCACGCTGTGCCAGACTCAGCTCACACGGTATTCGCCGGCCAGCAGTCACCTCCAGACCCTGAAGAACAGCTAAGGAAAAGGGAAGAAGGAAGAAACCAGCACCAAGCCCTGCCATCCCAAACAACTCTTAAGTATAGACACACATTTTCCCACTATTGTTGTACTTTCAGTTAATAAAGGTATGGCTCTGTCACAACTGCAATGTCTCATTCAGCCCTTCCTCCTCTAGTAATAACTGCACCACCTTGCCACAATTTAATTTCTAAAGAGAGACTCAAGGAAAGAGTGAAAACTAAAGCCTTTTCCATATTCCAGATCCACCAAGGGTAGCAAGCTTGGTCTCAGCAGCTGAACATGTTAAAAGGCTCCTCATTAGCATTAGGAGAATAGCAAATTCTCCAGCTGAGTAACACCACCACTTCTAAAAGCAGGTTCCAGGGCAGAGCTGTCAAGCCTGCTTTTGAGCATTTAACTAAGATCTGATATGTAGATTTCATGTTAACATGAAAACTGTTGTTGTTGTTTTTCTGGATATATCCAAAGGATTATCTTTCCTAAAACCCTAAAGCCAACAGTGTCCCCCCTTTTCCTTGCTTACAGCAAAAAAGGCAACACCCCCTGCCCCCCGCTATTGGACAGCCATAGTACTCTACCTCCTATTCACAAATATACTATCTCTAGACATATGGTTTCTATTCTATTCTGCTTCAGCAACTAATACAGCAATTGACACACTTCTTCAATATTTAAAGCTTCAAAAGTTAAGGACACATTTGAGAGAGTAATCCCCATGAAACAGTTCCAAGTGTCAATCTGTCTAATGTGCCTTATCCCTCAACGACCACCATTAAAAATGAACCTGTCACCTCCTCACCACAACCACAATGTTTTGCATTCCTACAGACATTCCCACACAGACTGCTAATATAGTGGTCCCTCCCCATTTGCTGGGATTAGGGCTAAAGGACCCCCGTGAATGTAGAAAAACAGCAAATAAAAAAACACTATTCTTTTTACCTGAGAGAACACCTCTCTAGGAATCTCCAGCTCCCCCATGGCAACTCTCTGGTCAACATCTCCCAAAAATTGACCACAGAATCATGCTGGAGGACCTACAAATGCCTAGAGAAGCTCTAGGAGCTTCTAGGTTCTCCAGCACAACTCTATGGTCAACTTCTAGCAGAGTTGCGCTGGAGGACCTAGAGATGACTAGAGAGAACATATTCATCAAAACCGCAAATAGTCAAATATGCAAAAGTCAAAGCCACAAACGTGGAGGTCCAGCTGTATGGGTTTGTCCCTGAATTTTCCACTCCACCCTTTCCATCTGGGTTTGGTCAATCAAGTCTAGGAAAGCTCTGCTCCCAGTTTCTTTCCTTTAGTTAAGTCTCAAAGGTGCTAGAAGATCCCTTTGAAGACTGATTTTCCAGAATAACACAACTAATGCCTTTGCATGGTGTAGTGGTCCGAGTGTTGGATACAACTCTGGGAGACCAGGATTTGAATCCTGACTTGGCCATATAAACCCACTTGGTTGGGCAAGTCACACACTCTCAGCCTCAGAGGATGACAATGGAAAACCTTCTCTGAAGAAACTTTCCAAGAAACCCCTGTGATAGGCAGGGCTGGGGAGTAGTGATGATTTTGGGGCTACTCCTTGTCCTACCCTGGAGTAAGATCCCCCCCCTTAATGTTACTCCTACTCTTACTCCTGTAAAAATCTCTTACTCCTTTACTCCTACTTCCCAGCCCTGGTGATAGGGTCTCCTTAAGGTTGCCATAAGTCGGAGACAACTTGAAAACCCACAACAACAACAACAACAACAACAAGCCTTTGAACTCTACAACCTTCTCCTGGCTGCGATTAAAGAGATAAACTTTCAAACACCAACCACCATCACCACCCACAGATCACCCCATATTCCACCCATCGCCTCCAGGAAGGCCCCCATCCCTCACAATGGTCCAAAACACACCACAAAAATAATCCACTTCGAGACCGCTTTTAACTGCCCTGGCTCAAGGCTAGGGAATTCTGGGAACTGTAGTGTTTGTGAGACATTTAGCTGTCAAGAGAGAGAACTCTAGGGCCACAATAAACTACAATGCCCAGGATTCCTTAGCACTGAGGCGGAGGGGACAGTTAAAGCGGCCTCAAACTGGGTTATTTCTGCAGTGTGTTTTGGACCGACGAGGCACCACCAACCAAACCACCCACCCACCCAGGAACCCCCTCAGTTTAAATTTCAACCTCCCCCCCTCACAGAAACACACACAACCATATCCCCAATTGGCCTCACAGGGGCTCCCTATCTACCCCCGGCATTCCCTCAGGGCTGGAAGGGAAAGGATACAGAGAGGCTCCTCTTTCCAGGTGCGGAGGGCTCCATACGCCCGGACAGGCCCCGTTGCCGGGGAAGGAAGGAAGGAAGGCAGGGCCTAGGATCCTGTCAGGGCCTCGCTGCCCTTCCTTCCCCCGCCGGCCCAGCTGCCTCACTCCGGGCGCACTCCCGAACCCCTCGGCCGCGCGCTCTCCCGCCGCAGGAAGCGGGCAAAGAGAGGAGACGAGCGCGCGGAGGGGAAGTAGGCAAGAGCGGCAGCGGCGGCGGCGCTGCTTCCGGCTTCGCGACGGCGCTTCGCTGCCCCCTGCCGGCCGGAGGATGCTGCCGCAGTTAGGAATCTGTATATCAAGAGATCTTGTAGCACCTTTGAGACTCACTGAAAGAAAGAAGTTAGGGCCTGAACAGACTGCCAGAACTAATCCATCTTGAGACCACTTTAACTGTCCTGGCTCAATGCTAAGGAATCATGGGAACTGTATTTTTTTCTGAGACATTGAGCCTTCTCTGTTAGAGAGCTCTGGTGCAACAATAAACTACAGTTCCCATGATTCCCTAGCACTGAGCCAGGGCAGTTAAAGTGGTCTCAAACTGGATTATTTCTGGCAGTCTGTTCTGGCCCTTATTAGGTGCTACAAGATCTCTATACGTACTGATTCTACAGACTCACACAGCTATATCTTTGAAAGAAAGAAGTTGGCAGCATGAGTAGTTTTCATAGACCAAAGTCTACTTCCTCCAAATGCATCTGAAGGAGTAGACTTCAGAGGAGGTTTGCCATTACCATCCTCTGAGGATGAGAGTGTGTGACTTGCCTAAGGCATCTGAAAAGCTCATTTGAAATGTGGTGCTAGAGAAGAGTTCTGCAAAAACCATGGACTGCTAAAAAACCCAATAAATGGGTCCTCGAGCAAATCAGACCTGGGACCTTATCCCACGCTGCTCTCAAAAGTGGCAAGAAAGCGATATAAGCATCATTGCAGTACTATAGTGCTAGTATAAATATGGCGCTAGCGCTATAATAGCGCTATGGATAAGCTCGCGCTATTGCAATGCCCGCTGAAACCGACATTCAAAAGAACCCGAATGATGCTGCATTCCGAGCGGTTTCTTGTTGGATTCTGAGCGACGTCGTGTAATCACCCGGAAAACTATAGTGCTATAGCGCCTGATTCTTAGCGGATTCTGAGCGACGTCGTGTAATCACACGGGAATGTATAGCGCTATAGCGCCTGATTCTTAGTGGATTCTTGCTGCTTTTGGCCCCGTGTGATAAGGTCCCTTAACTCTCCTTAGAAGCATAAATAACAAAACTGAGGTTGTCATATTTGACCATAACACAAGAAGAAAGGACTCCTTAGAAATGACAATAATATTTGGTAAACTTGAGGGCAGCAGAAAAGAGGAAGATGGTACACCAGATGGATAGACTCATCTGAAAGGATGTCATATTGAGATGGAGCAAGCTTGTTTTCTACTGCTCCAAAGAACAGGACACAGAACAACCGATGCAAGATACAGGAAAAGAGATTCCACCGAAACATTAGGAAGACCTTCCTGATGTTTGACAGTGGAATACACTCCCTTGGAGAGTGGTGGAGTCTCCTTCTTTGGAGGTCTTTAAACAGAGGCTGGATAGCAATCTGTTGGGAGTGCTCTGATTGTGAGTTCCTGCATGGCAGAATGGAGTTAGACTGGATGGCCCTTGTGGTCTCTTCCAACTTTATGATTCTATGATACAATCAGAGAGGCCACAGCCATGAACATGGTGATAAAGGATAGAGTGACTTGGAGGCCATAGGATTCATAGGGTTGCCATAGGTCAAAGTCAACTTGAAGGCAGTTAACAACAACCAAAACAGGTAGAGAGCCAGCATGGTGTAGTGGTTTAAGTGTTGAACTATGACTCTGGAGATTCCCTGCTCAGTCATGGAAAATCACTGGGTGATTTTGGGCAAGTCACACTCTCTCGGCCCCAGAAAATCCTATGGCAGTTTCATCTTAGTGTCACTACAAGTTGGAAGTGAAGGCACACAACAACAAGCAGGTTGATGTAAAATCTTTTGGGTACCTGGTAATAGATTAGCATGGATATCTAGCTCGCCAGTTGTTTAACAATGGGCCTCTACAGATGGCGCTTTGCGCCGTCTTGGAGGCAGGGAAGGGGAGGGACAGCCGCACGCCGGCCACCCCAACCCCTCCCCAAGGACATTCTGACGGCGCAGGCCATTACGCACGGCGCACGGCATCAGAATGTCCACCCGGCACAGTGTCTTGACACATGGCGGCTCTTGGGGTGGCCTATTTGCTGCCTCTGAAAGGAGCGTCATTTTGGCGCTCCTTTCCAAGGCGGCAAATGGGAGAATTGGGGCTGACGTGTCTGGTAGTCTCGGCCTCGATCCTCTGTTTCCCGGGGCGTCCCAGGGCCGCCCGTCTGCATCTCCCCAATCTCACTATGGTTATACTACGTATATACTTGACTATAAGTCGACCTCATGTATAAATTGAGGGCAGGTTTTAGGGCCAAAATTATGGATTTTGATATGACCTGTGAATAAATCAAGGGTGAAACCTAGGGGCATGTAACAAAGGATCTAAAGGATTCAGCCAAGGAAAACAATGCCAAAGAATTTACAAAATTCCAGTAAAATTGTATCCATTATATAAAATGGCAAAATTGAGATTTGCTTATTTTTTTTAATCCATGGATTCAAGCATCCGGAGCTAAAAAATATTCAAACAATACATAAATTCCAAAAAGCAAAGCTTGATTTTGCCATTTTCTATAAGGGACACCATTTTACTACGCCACTGCATTGAATGGGACTGGAGCATCCATGGATTTTGGTATCCATGGGAGGTCCTGGAAATAAACCCCAGTGGATACCAAGAGCTCATTGGATTCAATCTTTCCAAGTACCAGAGGCAGTATATTTTTGTTTATCAATTGCTTCGAAGTACAAATGGCAGCTCTATCTTATGTTCATGTGCTGCTTGTGGACAGCCTACCTATAGGAATCAGGTTGGCCGCTGTGTGAACAGAATGCTGGACTAGAGAGGCTTTTGGTTTGGGCTCACTGTACTTATGCTGTAGAAATGAGGAAAGTTTGGAATAACAATCAACTTTATCGCTTGGTGTTTTAAAATGACTCACGCCTCTTGGGCTGCAGCTGGGAGGTGGGATGGAGGCAGGGATTATCGTAAACTACATCACTGCTGAATCGCCGGCCACCATCAGCCCAAGTCCAAGCCAGGCTCAGCCGGTGCTTTTTAGAAACCAGGACACTTTCCAGTTTCAAAAAAGTGCTGGATGAGCCCAGCTGGGACCTGGGCTGATGGTGGTCAGCGATTTGGTGGCGATTTAGCTTGCGATAATCCCCACCTCCATCCCGCCTCCCGGCTGCAGCCCAGAAGGCTTGAGTCATTTTAAAACTCCAAGTGCTAAAGTCAAATGATTGGATTTTTGTGTGGAAGGACTATGTACTCCATTCAGTTCTGTTACAGTTCTGATTTTGTAAAAAAAAATCCCCCTCCCAAATTTCTAGATTCAAAATTCTTTAATTACAAGGGTAACTTTTCAGTAATTCACAGTATTGTTATCAAACCATGACTGCCAATTTCCAGTTCTATGTATGGTTGTGAAAGATGGACAGTTAAGAAGTCTGACTGGAAGAAAATCATCTAATTTGAAATGTGCTGGAGGAGAGTCCTATGGATACCATGGAATACCGAGCGGTCAAATCGACGACTCTGAATGAAAATTAGAATGAATTGAAAGTGTGAAATCTCCTTAGAAGCCAAGATGACTCATACTTTGGCCATATCACAAGACAATGTAACTCAATGGAAAACATGATAATTCTTGGTAATGTGGAAAGCAGTAAAAGACAAATACCACATTACAGGGGAACTGATTGATTCAATCAAAGATGCCACAGCCATGAATTCACAAAATTTGAGCAGGGTTGTGGATAAATGGGTTTCTAAGTTGAAGTAGATTTGATGGTAAATAATGTATCCAGCTCTGCTTGATGGATCTCAGTGGTTCTAGCAAAAAACATACAATTGATTTCACAAGCTTCCTTCCTCTTTTATCATTATTATTGTTGATTTTATTGGGTGGAAGGGTGGTGTTACATGTTTATACTTGTCTGAATTGGTGTTGTATTTATTTCTGAAATAATTTGTTGCTTTAATATGTGGATTATTGCTCGTCAATGGGTTGTCCTTGAGGGAGATCAGCAATATATGTAATTCCCCAAATAGAGAAAAACCTTCACTTTAAAACAAATAGTTATAGCTGGAGTCGGAGCTATATCCCCAAAAGGAAGGAAGCAGAAGAGCTCTGTCTTGTGGAGGGCTTGAAATAAAACACAGGTTTTTATAATGTCAACATCTATAAACAGCATGTTTGCAGCATTGTCCCATGCGCATCTTAACTAGTCCAGTTGAGGGAAGGAATTCTAATTGTTTGATGGGCTTAGTCCTAAGTAAGGCAGATATATAACATCCCTCTTATAATACTGCCTCAATAGTACTTGGATGGTGGGGGAACAAGAAGATAATAGCAGATGCGTATGGGGCAAGGACTACAACTTAATGGCCTTTGCATTGAAAAGGTCCTAGATTCAACCCAAGCATTTCCAAGTGGGGCTAGGAAAGAATCCTCCTTGAAAGCCCAAAGAACCACTGCCCATCAGAGTTGACAATACTGTGCTAGTTAGATCAGCAGTCTTAAGTCAGCATACGGCATCTTCCTATGTTCCTAACTGCTTCCTACATTTGACACTATTCATCCTATTATCAATTGTGTGAATAAACACAGGATCATCACAAGAAGCACCCTGGCGGTGGTGATGGTGGGAGACCAACGGATGTTTTGTTTTCGATACATCCAACAGGTACATGCATAGCTCTCCAATCTTGATTTATTTTTTTTTGCTCCAGTCCAATTGGCTTTTGTATGTGGAATGGGTCACCATCTTGTTCTTTGGCTCAGGCATGGAACTATCTCGGGCCAACCCTGCTCCCTAAAAGATGCTATTTGCTCCATGGAGAAAGACGTAATGGTTAGAATCCTGTTGGTGACTTCTCCTGTTGCAGAAGGAGTATGCAGTATCGTGTTCACGTAGTGACCCCCGGCAGCCTGTGTGCAAAGGAACATCTGATACACCTTACAGCAGACTAGTAATGCTTTTTTCTTTTGCCTTCTTTAAACTTTACAGGAGGTACAATTTATGCCTGAAGAACCCTCTAGAGGCAGCCGCCAGGGTTAACATTTTTAATTTCCTGTTTAATTAGAGCTGGTGATGGGTAAACCAGGCGCTCCATCACCAGTGGCAGCATGTACTGTAAATTTCAGCTTCATCTACTCGCTCGAGCGACCCTGGAGATTATGACTACATGAATATGAATGAAGTTTCTTTATATTTCAAGAAGCGCAGAAGCTATCTCTCAAACCAGCACTGTAAGGAATTTGTTTCTTTTCCCATAGTTGGTCTGTCTTGGAACCCTCATGCATTGCAAATGTTTCCAGGGAATCTTGTACCCCAGACAATTGCCAAACCTGTTTGCCAGCAGTTTTCAATACCATCAACCATGGTATCCTTTTGGGGTGCCTTGCTGGGATGGAACTTCGAAGCATTATTTTACAGTGGTTCCATTCCTTCCTGGAGAGGAGAGCTCAGAAGGTGGTGTTGGTGGACTCCTTTAGACCCCCTGGCCATTTGCCTGTGAGATCCCTCAGGGTTCGGTTTCATCCCCCATGCTACTTAACATATACATGAGATTGCTGGGAGAGGTGGTCCAGAGTTTTGGGTTGCGGTGCCATCAATATGCAGATGACATCCAACTCTACTACTCCTTTCTACCCCAAGCCAAGGAGACTGTCCT
The DNA here is from genome assembly GCA_020142125.1 of Phrynosoma platyrhinos. Classification (NCBI taxonomy): domain Eukaryota; kingdom Metazoa; phylum Chordata; class Lepidosauria; order Squamata; family Phrynosomatidae; genus Phrynosoma; species Phrynosoma platyrhinos. The sequence continues at coordinate 16,883,186 of CM034705.1, read as the reverse complement.
GGTCCTAAACCAGCATTTGTCATCAGTAATGGGTTGAATGAGGACAAACAAACTGAAGCTTGATCCAGAGAAGTCAGAGGTGCTCTTGGTCAGTCCTGAGGCAGATCAGGGAATAGGGATTCAGCTTGTGTTAGATTGTGTCACACTTGACTTGAGTTAGACGCTGCACACAGGTTAGCAGTTTGGGTATACTCCTGGACTCGACTTTGAACCTGGAGGCCCAGGTTTCTGTGGTGGTCAGGAGCATTTTTGCACTTTTAAACCTTGTTTGCCAACTGTGCCCATTCCTTGAGATGTCAGATTTGGCCATGATGGTACATCCCATTTAGTCTACTATAACACACTCTACTTGGGACTGCCTTTGAAGAGTGTTTGGAAACATCAGTTGGTCCAAAGAGCTGCAGCCAGACAGTTAACTTGTGCAAATTGCAGAGATTATACAACACTCCTATTGAAACAACGTCACTGGCTGCCAATTTGTTGCCAGGCACACTTCAAAGTGCTGGTTATTACCTATAAAGCCCTATATGGCTCAGATCCAGATAGTTTGGCAGACCATATCTCCCTGTATTTGCCAGCCTGGGCCCTGAATGCACCAGGAAGGCCCTTTTTCAGTCCTACCATCATTGCAAGCATGGTTGGTGGGGATGCGAGTCTTCTCAGTCACTGCCCCTAGACTGTGGAATTCCCTTCCCAGGGAGGCCAGAATGCCCCTTCCTTGTTGTTCTTCCATTATCAGGCTAAAACCCTTTTATTCAAACAAGCTTTAAAAGATTTTTAAAGAATAAGCACAGGGAAGCTGTACTGTTCAAATTGCTTTCATCTTTTTAAATTGCATTTTATTATTTTAATGTGTGGTGTGTTTTAATACTGTAATGGTTTAATTCTATTTTAATGCTCACTTTTTATATGTTTTTAATTGTATTAAGTCTCCATTTTTTGGGTGGGGGCGGGAAATAATAATAATAATAGCCTGTAACACTGGAATGGGACTTATGAAATCTAGGTTCAAGTCCTTACTGAACCATGACATTCACTGGGTAGCCTTGAGCGCTCACTGTCAGCCTCACATACCTCGCATAGTTGTTGGAAGATAAAATGAGTTAGAGAATTGCTCATTGTTGGCTTGAGCTCATTGAAAGAAAGGAGGAAAATAAATGTAAGAGATAAATAAATGCTGATTTGTTTCAGCAGCCAGACCTAGGGAGTTTATCACATGGGGAGCCCCATGGAAAATCACTCTTTAAAGTGAAAAAACCCTGCAAAAGCGGAAGCTTTTAATGAAAGGGATTTCTCCCATTCTGCCCTGTGTGAAAAGTAAAAGCGCTGTTAACAGGGAGGTTAACCCGAACGAAAACCCCTCATTTTTACTTTCGGGTTTTTCTGAAAGTAAAAAGAAGCGTAAATGAGGGGTTTTCGTTCAGATTAACCTCCTTTTAACACCAATTTAACAGCGACGTTGTGACTGCTTTTGCGGTTTTTTTCCCACTGCCACAGTCGCCCAGTGGGTTTACATGGCTGACCTGGGATTCGAACCCTGGTCTCCAGAGTCTTAAGACTCACATGGGGGATGGGATGTCATTGTCCTGTCCCTGTCTCATGTTTATCATGACCGCTTTTGCGTTGTTTTTTTCTAATTTAAAGTCCCGTTTTCGCACGGGATTTCCCCCGTGTGATAAACTCTCTAGTTGCCAATGATGTATATTTGTGAAAGAAGAAAATCCTAATATACTAGAAAATCTCTGATAGTCATGAGAGTTAACATGCAGAAGGTGGCATCATTTTCATGCACACCGCAATCACAACTGGCCAGTATAAGTGTAGCTGATTCCCACAGATCCAGAACACTTTGGTCTGTTTTGATCTTCTGCCCATCACTGTGTCGGAAGGCTGAAAATAGATGCAATGCCAGCAACCTGTGACGGGATCTCTCTAGAGTTAACTTTTTTATTTTTCAAAGGAACTGCTGGAAGCTTCAGTTCTGACTGACTCTATTCCTCTCCTTCATGGTGTTACCAGACTCACAGTCGGGCAGGGAAGGATACAGATCCTTGTATTAAATTGTGGATCTCTAGTGACTGAAGAAATAGAAGGGGTGGAGGGTTGCACATCCTATGCCCATCTACTGCTGCACAGAAAAAATATGTTTATATCCTTCCTTCCTTCCTTCCTTCCTTCCTTCCTTCCTTCCTTCCTTCCTTCTTTGCTCTGCATCTGCCGTCCCCAAAGTGGCCAGAAGCTGCACTTTCCTGCCCGCCTGTTTTGGGCCTGAATTTGGTTGCCTAATATTAAAAAATTAGCCTTTTTGAAATTATGGTTTAAACCAGGGGTAGGCAACCTTTCCCCTTTAAGGGCTGAGGGACTTCAGCTCCCAGAATCCCAGGAGCTATTAGCCAACATGGGACTATTGGCCAACATGGCTGAGGCTTCTGGGAGCTGAAGTCCCTTGGCCCTTAAAGGGAAAAGGTTGCCTACCCCTGGTTTAAACTCTGCATAAAACATGACTTCCTAAGGACATGGGACTTAGAATACCTCAAAAATACCATGGTCAATGGTGCTGAAAGCTAGTGGTCCCGTAGAAATGATAGGGAGAGAGTGCCTATGTTCTCCTCTTAGCACAAGTAACTTTTCCAAGCTCTGTGTAAGAAGGTGTTTCCAACTTCTGCCTTTCTTTGCAGGCGTCCTTGGCAAGCAGGTCTGATTTATGCTTAGTTCCAACCCATTCCTTTCTCAAAGGCCAGGGACATATCTTTTCTGTATTTAGCTCTGGTTTGTTCTTGGCTGTTTCTCTCGCTATTTTCTTTTTTATCCAGCATCTTTTTGTCTTTTAATTACATCTCACTAAAACCGCCTGCTTCAGATACCTTAAAAGAGGTGGGATCCAATTAACTTTATGGAGCTTTAACACGGCTTTTTTATTTGTCAGCTGATGGCTCATGCTGGACGGGGAGTTGACTTTTGTGGATGTGCTTTGGGGACACTTTTATGGCAAGTGTCTAGACAAGGCCTTGGCTCATAAATGCCTCTAATACTCAGTATGAGAGAAGTATTTGCTGAGACGCTCTGGAACAGGGGCTCCATGCATTTTGAGTTTTCTTTATCATAAATGAGTTTTCTTTGGCACACATACACAAATAAACACCCATCACACACACAATCCAGTCGACAGAATTACTGAACAGGGAGCATCTCAGAAGCCTGCTAGAATATATATTGATACACCAGCCCTGAAACAGGGAAAGCATCAAACACAAAAAGAGAACAAAGAAAGACACAGATTTATAATAAAAGTTGCATTGGTTAATTTATATGTATAGATGCATATTTAGAATTAACAACTAGAAATTCAAATTAAAAAATGCGGGATATCTCATCACGCTGGGAAAGAGTATGACCAAGTGATCTGTGTTCTTCTCAAACTTTTGTCTTCTTGATGGGAATCTTTAAGGTCACTTCTGTCCCTTCTTTTGGTTCTTTTTCTTTAAATCAGACTTGACTGGACAATACATCCAAACAAAGGATTCTTTCTGAGTGATTCTCTGACTTTCCTTCCAATAGAGGACACCATACTGATTAGAAGACTCCAAATACATGGCTACTTTGATGCGAATGCTTCCAATTCAAGATCCTGAGACTAAAATTTTCCTTTATATTTAGGAAAAGATTTCTCTTATGGCTATCTATAAGCCTGGAAATAGCTGTGCTATGCTCAGTGAAATCCCAGAAGCTGGAAAGGAGCTGAATTCTGTACTTCTGTTGCTCAGGAAAAGGGGCTTCAACTTGGCTCCTGCCTGTGGATTTGCAGAAGCAGAACAAACCTGTGTAGTTTGAATAATTTATTTATATTCTAGAATCTGAGAGTTTGAAGAAGGGCACATAATATGCCCCAGCACTGCCACTGGAAAGTACCAAGTCATAAGCATGAGCTGTGCATAAGAGCTTTGAAAATTGCATGGGCCCTAAAGGCACTAGAGATCTTGTCTGATCTTGGAAGCTAAGCAAGGTCAGTCCTCATTAGTACTTGGATGGCAGACCACCAATGAATACCTGGTGCTGTAGGCTATATTTAGGAGAAATGAACCAACAAAGCTGTTTCTGAATATTCTTCACCTTAAAAAAAAACACAGAACCTATGAAATTCCTAAGTCAGCAGGTAACTTGAAGGCACACACACACACACATAACTTCTCATTGGGTTTTCTTGGCAAGGTTTGTTCAGGGATTTTTTTTGCCATTGCCATCTTCTGAGGGTAAGAGAGTGTGACTTGCCACAGTCGCCCAGTGGGTTTATACAGCTGAGCTGAGATTCGAACCCTAGTCTCCAGAGTCTTAAGACATTATCACATGGGGGACGGGATGTCATTGTCCTGTCCTTGTCTCATGCTTATTCTGTGGTTATTGCGCAATCGCAGGAAGGACTGTCACACAAAATCGCACTTATCAGGACACTGTCTTGTCCAAAAATTGCGACTTGACATGATTGAGTGAAAGGCTTTCTCACTAAATTGCGCTGATTCCATGAATGAAGTGGAATTGTCCCTTCATTTCCCCTAATTTTGTATTAATGGAAGATCCCGGTAATACAATTCCATTTCATTGACAGGACATTCATGGGATCAGTGTGATGTAGTGAGAAAGCCTTTCGCGTGATCATGTTCAATAGCACTTTTTGGATAATAATAATAATAATAATAATAATAATAATAATAATAATAATAATAATAATAATAATATTTTTTATTTGTAACCCGCCCCTCTGCTCGGCAATCGGGGCAGCGTACATCAGATTAAAATGTAACAAGTTAAAACAATACCACATTCCCCCCACTAACCCACCCACCCCTTAGACGCCTGTCCCCGTGTGATGAAGTCCATAATCCAGCACTCAAACCACTATACCATGCAGCATACCACCCAATATTTCACAGGTGAAAACCAGGATGCAGGTGGTCATCAAAGTGTGGCAGCAGTTTGCTTTTATCGAAGCCTCCTGGAAGGGCATGATTCTACCCCTTGCCTTCTCATCCCCATGTTGATTTGAGTGCAAACTACTTTTGCACTTTTGTAAAGAGAGTATTATTGAGGACTTTTTCGGCTATCGCTCCAAGACAATGGAATGGCCTGCCGGACGAGATCTGTCACTTGACCACCTTCAACAGCTTTAAAAAAGCTGTTAAGACAGATCTCTTACGGCAGGCCTTTCCTGAGTAGATAACCGGCCACCAAAAATAGCTATGCCTTGACCCTGGTTTCCAGTGCAGATATTTAATTTATTTGTTTTTATTGTAATTTATTATTGTCTATTATTTTAAGTATGTTTTTAAACTTTGTTTAATTGTAAACAATCATAGAATTGTAGAGCTGGACGAGACCCCAAGAGCCATCCAGTCCAACAGTCTTTGGGATGGGGTGTTGTTGTATTATTTTAAAGTATTTTGTTAACATTTTAAAATATTTTTAATTGTATTCCATTGTTTTAACATGTCACTTACTTTAATATCACAACAAGTTAATTATATTTTAATGGACTATTTTTGTATGGTTTTAATTGCACTATTTTTTCATGTTGTGAGCCATTGATCATTATTGATTATTATTATTTACATGATTAATGTTTAATGTTGTGAGGGTGGGATGTAAATAATAATAATAATAATAATAATAATAATAATAAACAATGCCCTGCTATGTAGGAATACATAATCAAAGTACTCCTGACAGATGGCTGTCCAGACTCCATTTAAAACCCTCCAAAGAATGAGACTCCACTACACTTCAAGGCAGCGTATTCAACTGTCAAATAGCTCTTACTGTCATGAAACTTTTCCTAAAGCTGAGGTGGAATCTCTCTTCCTGTAGTTTACATCCATTGCTCCAGGTCCTATTCTCTGGAGCAGCAGAAAGCAAGCTTACTCCAGCCTCAAGATGACATCCCTTCAAATATTTAAACAGGGCTGTCATATCACCTCTCTCAACCTTCTCTTCTCCAGGATAAAGAGGAGCTGAGGAGCTCCCTAAATCTCTCCTCATAGGGCAGGGGTAGGCAACCTTTCCCCTTTAAGGGCCGAGGGACTTCAGCTCCCAGAAGCCTCAACTATGTTGGCCAATAGTCCCATGTTGGCCAATAGCTCCTGGGATTCTGGGAGCTGAAGTCTCTCGGACCTTAAAGGGGAAAGGTTGCCTACCCCTGTCATAGGGCATGGTTTCCAAACCTTTCACCATTTTGGTTGCCCTCCTCTGGACACGCTCCAGCTCAGGGGATAAAGTATGACCTAACTGTGTATTAATACATGTTTATCTATCTCAATCTAGATTGATTTGAATTTATATATTAATAGTCTAAAGATAAAGACTATAAATTATAGGTTATATTAGAATAACTTAAGTCAGATATTAGTCACTATTAAAATATTAGAACTAATGAAATGAAATGAATTACTCTTCTGAAGGTGTATAATGTATAATGAATCTGCGCCTGATATTATTGCTTATTTGTTTTTTTTATCCTTTTCCTTCTTTTTCATTTGAGTTATTAGTTCTTATTGAAATGCTTCTGTTATATTAGACACATTACGTTGCTTGATGTTAATAGTGATAAAATATAAGGTCAGGCAGGATAGATTAGGAAAAGAATATAAACCAATGCAGGGCGGAGGAAGTAGATGTTTTGTAGTTGTGTTGTTTTGTTGTAACATGTCTTATGTGTTCGTTTTGTTATGTAACTTTTGTATGTAATTTATTGTACTGTACTGTTTTTGTATGTTTTTTGTTTTTAAATACTTCTAATAAAATATTCTTTAAAAATACATGTTTATGTATACATTTATTTATTATTAATAATACTTGTTTATTCTTTTTTAAAATATATATATGGCTGTTTCTGTTAATAATCTTTATTTTAAACACAACATAGAAATACCTTATATACCTTACAGCATACACAAACCAAACAACCAACCAACATATCAACATACTAGCATACAATAGACACATTTCACAATTATTGTAACACACCAGCAAAAGTTTAAAAACAAAAAAACAAAAACAATAATTAAAAATGGACTTCCTTGTCCTGGATTTCTTCTCCTTATATAAACTACTTAAATGTAACGCTTTATTAATAAACAATGATTGTAATTTTACTGTTACAATACCTAAGCAGTCTCCGTCATTTTATTACTCCAACAGTGATAATTGTTCTATTAATCCCATCCCTTATTAAATATAGGGACCTTCTGTTCAATTAGATAATTAATATGTGATTCCCAATATTCTTTAAACGAATCCAACATATTTCCTCGTAATAACATTGTTAATTTATCTTTAACCACATAATCGTTTAGCTTAACAAACCAATCTTTTATTTCTGGACATGACTCACTTTTCCATTTTGCAGCAAATACAATCCTTGTTGCAGTGACCAGTTTCTGTTAAATTTTAATAATCTAATCACATTTAGGACCTTATCACACGCTGGCCATGAAGCGAAAAGTAACCGAAATAAGAATTAATTCAGTACTATACCGAAATGAACCGAAAGAGCCCCCGCAATACGTATATGGCTATCACACGCCATTACCATCATCGCACATTTATCGCGCTTCCCGGGATACGTATCCTGGATACGTAATCCGTTCACTCACAGTTTGGGAAAACCATCCCTAATATTGCTCTCCCCCCAAATATTGCTCTCCCCCCAAATGAATATTGCTCTCTCCCCAAACCCCCCCAAACCCACAAACCCTGGCCGTGCGGCGGCACATATCCAAATAGAAACCTAGATCGCCTTAACAATAGAGAGCACCATGTTTACCCGTTCTGTTTGTTGCCCGATCAAAGCAGGAAGTACACGTCATAAGATACTTCCCCACAGATCCATGGGAAATAGCGCGGGGAACCATGGGTCATGATGGGGAAATGCTTCACAATACGTATCGCGTGTTCATATGTATTTCGCACGCGCAGCAATTGCGCAATGATTCCAGCAGCGCATTTGTACTTCCTAATTAAACCGAAATTCAAAAGATCTCAATTCGTTTCAGATTCGTTGTGGGTTTTTAGTGGTTCTGTGTGACGTCGTGTAAACACACGGAAAATTAATACGTATTAGTTCCGGATTTCTTTTGGATGCTTTCTGCTTTGGACCCCTTGTGATAAGGTCCTTAGACAATGAACCCACAGAAGAACACATCTACTGGTCCATATAAGGGTCACCTTGAGAGGGATCTTGAGGTTTGGAAATGGGGGCCATGCCTAGAGAAAGGACCCATCACATATTTGGTAGCAGTAGTGGGATAGTGTGAGCATCTCCATTTAGCTAAGAGAAAACCAAATAGAGGTCCTGATGGACATCTGGCAGTTTTGCCAAAAGTAATGTGTTGAGGAGGAAAGACAGTTGAAGTACCTGAGGAAGAAGTGCTATAAAGGTTTAGAGCAGTGTTTCTCAAACTTTGGTTTCCTAGATGTTTTGGACTTCAACTCCCAAAATCCCTGACTGTTGGCAAAGTTACCTAGGAGTTGAAGACCCAAAATAAATGGAGAACCAAAGTTTGGGAAACACTGGTTTAGAGGAAAGCGCCATCCCTGAAGTAAAAAGCTGAGGTAAAATCGGAATACAGCGAAAATCCACAAACTGACAGGAACCCTGAATTCATTAAGGTGATTTCTGAGGTAAAAGTTAGTGGTAAAGCCACACTAACTAGGAAACGAGCATGAATAAAGTAAAAAGAAGTGATTTGGATCATAAAAAAGTGTTTCCTGAGGTAAAAGTTGTTGGTACACGGAAGGAAATAAAGCGATTCTCTCTCTCAAGAGAGTAAGGACTACTGTTGGGGAAAACCCTGTTCCAGAGAGGGAAGAAGTGAGTGGAGACTATAGACACAACCATAACTGAAACCTTAGTCAGATAAGGAAAATAAAAGAAATAATCAGTTTGGCTAGGCTTGAACATGAGAGAAAGCTAAGAGAACCATGGTGTTTTTTTTTGGGGGGGGGGACCACAGGTTTATTTTAAAACAAGCAAACAAACAAACAACCCAAATGTTTTGTTTAAATCAGTGTTTTTGTTTGTTTGTTTTTTGTACTTTGCATTAATGTGTAGCACTACAGCGACGTAGGACTAAATCTGAAAATTAAGCAGCAAAATGCAGTTCAGATGTTATGGGCACTAGCTTAAATAATAATTGTTCTTTTAAAAGTGCTATTTTAGAACAAGGTGTTTTTGGCTGAACATATGCTTTTATTATTCATTATTCAGATTTGTTTCTGAATGGCAGCATTCCTTGCACCATGAAATAAAGTGATTGAAAAGAAGCAGCTGATATTGGATATTGGTCTAACAATAAATAAGCCGCTTGGATTGTCTGGCAATAAGCGGGATACAAATAAATAATAATAATAATAATAATAATAATAATAATAATAATAATAATAATAATAATACAATTTGCCAATATTGATTGTTAAAATCAAAATGTTTAAATTCAAGCAGTCATTATTGTTCGAGTAAGAGGGTTGGAAAATAGTAACAGTAACCAGACTATCTATCTATCTATCTATGAATAATCAATTTTTTATTTTTTAAAAATGAATTTCTAAAAAGTAATTTGGAAGGCAAAGGACACATGAACCTGGAATTGAAGGGAATTGAGTTGACAGCAAGTTTAACTCCTAAAGATACCAATATTAATGTTGTAAATAGATTCCCTAATTATTATAAGGCAGAATAACTGCTAAAAACAACCATGGAAAGTAATAAAGAGGATGCAATTGAATCAGGAAATCTGGAGTGACAGGATCAAGCAGGGTTTATTCCCTCAGAGGTGAAAGGCTCACCTAGAAAGACTTCTGAACAACAAACATGACATTCTGAATCTAGTAAAGGAACCAGATGAAACAAATGCACTGATAATACATACTGGACTTTGTTAAATCAAGTGTTCTGTTTGCAATGCCTGTATAATTCTGTGTGAGTTATGCATGTGAATTGCAACTATCATAATGCGGATTTGAGGGAAAGTTTAAAGTACTATTGACAAAAGTGTTTGTGATGTCTAAATCTTACATATAGTTTTAGCATATAACATCTTAAGGGTATGCTTGAAACCCTATAAGAAGGCTATGGATTATTACTACGATGTACGCTTAAATGGTATAAGAAGATAAAATAAAGTATAATGAAATATATTTTAATGTGATAAATAGTAACTGGCATGTTTGTGTGTTAAGAAAATTGTGCCAGTATATAATGTATGACATTATATAATAGGAGTATTATAGGCACTGTAGCATGTTTAATGCTTTGCTTGTATTAAGGTGCTAGATCTCATTGCTTTTGATTGAGACCTATGAAGGCCTCAATAGAGCAATGGCTTCTGAAGGGACCTTATCCCACGCTGCTCTCAAAAGTGGCAAGAAACCGATATGAGCATCATTGCAGTACTATAGCGCTAGTATAATATGGCGCTAGCGCTATAATAGCGCTATGGATAAGGTAGCGCTATTGCAATGCCCGATGAAACCAGGCATTCAAAAGAACCCGAATGATGCTGCATTCCGAGCGGTTTCTTGTTGGATTCTGAGCGACGTCGTGGGATCACCCGGAAAACTATAGCGCTATAGCGCCTGATTCCATGTGGATTCTTGCTGCTTTTGGCCCCGTGGGATAAGGTCCATAGAGAGGCATGTGATGAGAGAAGTTAGGCCACAAACATGGTTAGAGCCAGCCAATCCAGCTCAGGGAATGTGGTTTAGGGGGGCATGTGGAGAGAAAGGTTACCAAACTGAGGCTTGTCTCTGACAGGTCAGATAGAGGAAAGGTGGTCTAGAATACCACACTGCACTATTATAGTGCTATGATTCCACTTTTATTGCTACTGCTGCCTCCTGTGGAATCCTGGGATCTGCAGTTTAAGGAAGGGCATTTAGAATTCTCAGCCAGAGAGTTCTTAGGCCTCAATAAAACTACAAACTCCAGAAAGCCACAGGAGGCAGCCATAGCAGTAAAAGTGGAATCATAGAGCTATAACAGTGTAATTTAGTATTGTGAAAGGGAAAAAAATGCAGAGAGATAAGACAGCCAGTGTGGGTGTGGGTGTGTGACTGAATAGGGTTTGAGTAGCTTGATGAGGTTGTCCGACCATAGGAGGTGGTGCTCATCTCTGTTACTAATCCGAAGAGCCAGCGTTGTCAGAGGACGTTATCACATGGGGCCTAAAGCAGTCCCATCCCCGTCGCATCCCCATCCCATTGCGGTTCCTTTTCCCCTGTGTTCACACGATGTCGCAGAGAAACCCCGCCCATCCCCGTCCCTTTGCGGATCCTTTCCCCGTGTCTTCACACGACGTCGCACCCATCCCCGTCCCATTGCTTCATCATCCAGCATCATCCCCGTTCTTTTGAATGCCGGATTCTTTTGGGAATTACATTTCTGCCGCAACCAGAACGATACCGGAATGATGCTGCTTTCTCATACTGGTAAGTAAGGAACCGCAATGGGACGGGGATGCGATGGGGATGGGACTGCTTTAGGCCCCGTGTGATAATGTCCAGAGACTACTCTGTGATCCTGTGGCCAGCATGATTTCACAGAAAGCACCTTCCCACTGAGAAGTGGTATCTATTTATTTACTTGCATTTGCATGCTTTCGAACTGCTAGGGTGGCAGAAGCTGGGACTAATAATAATAATAATAATAGTGACTAGTGACAGGACTAGTGACTAGTGACAGGAGCTCACCCCATCATGCAGCGCTTGGGCCTTGAACTGCCAACTTGTCAATCTTGCAGTCAACAGAGTCAATGTCTTAACCACTTGAGTCACCGCATCCCATGTAGCTATGAATGATTAAATAGTTCAGGGGGTAATGTGCGATCTAATTGTGTATTAATATATTTCTACTCATTTATTCTTTTTTAGAACTGTGCTTGGCTGTTCCTGTTACGTTTTGATAATCTGGTCCCACTTACCACAGTGGACTCACTGAGCAACACTTCCACTGGTCTATATAGGAAGCACCATGAGGCCCAGGTACCAGATCCTGAGGGGGCAAGGGGCAAGGTGAGTGACAGTATCTGAGGTTTGGAACTCGAGCCCTGGTGGCGCAGTGGTACTGCAGCCATTCACAGCCACAAGGTTGTGAGTTCAGTCCCAGGCAGAGCTGCAGGGTCCACTCAACCTGGCATCCTTCCATAGGTGGCTAAAATGAGTACCCAGGGGGTACAATTACACATTGTAAACTGCTTAGGGAGCGCTTAAATGCACTGATAAGTGATATAGAAATGTACTTGCTATTGCAATTGCTAACTGCAGGACCAGCCTGGAGAAAGGATCCATCACAACTTTGAACACAGTTTGCAGCAATAACTACAAACTGGGTTTCTTCTGTGGGTTGTATGACTAAGAAGGGCCTCCTTGGAAGATTTGTCTCCTAGGCAGGATTGTATGGGAGAATGCAATCTCCTAGATAGCTGGGACCCAAAACTAATGGCTTTATAGATCATCGCCAACATTGTATAGCATAATCTTTTCTGTTTTGGAGGTTATCATCACTGGTTCCTAAACTTTACTGTAAATTTAAAGTTGTGGGGGGGAGGGAAGTCTACAAAACAGCTGCAGTTTATGAGTACTGACTGCTCAAAGGGAATTGCAATCTATCAGAACTGTTCTCTCCTCCCCACACCTCCTTGTTTTTAAATAAGGTGTAATTACAGCATAGAATTGGTTTTTTTAAAAAAAAGATTCACGAAGGAACCTTATTACGATGGTGAGATGAGATTGCTCCTTAATTTTCTCCTAACAAGTCTATCAGGCAGATCAGGCTGTTGCTTCCTGGCCAGAGATAGCAAGCTGAGCTCAACTTACCTTCATAGCCTTGGCTAACTTTTAAAATACCATAAATACATTCTGCAGTGTTGAATTAGGACTGGGAAGTCAGCATGGTGTAGTGGTTTAAGCATTGAACGATGATCCTGGAGACCAGGGTTTGATTCCCAGCTTGGCTATGGAACCCACTGGGTGACCTTGGGCAAGTCACATGCTCTCAGCCTCAGGGGAAAGCAATGGCAAACCTCCTCTGAACAAATCTTGCCAAGAAAACCCCATAATTCATTTTTGCTTCTCTATTTTTTCCTTATTCATAGGTTTTGCCATGTTGACCACACTCTGATTATGCCTGGCCACATGCATCTCGGTTGGTGTTTAGGAGCTGAGAATTAGCTTAGTAGTAGTTTGTTGCTCAGTTTTTCCTGCCTTAGCCATCTCCAATTCATTCAGTTTTTGGCACATATTCCAACTTTTCAGGAACAATGTCATTCTTCTAAATTTTGGAGCAGAGAGTGGAGAGAATAAAGATGTTCACCCTTCTTTTCCACCTGCCATGGTATACCTGTAGCCAAAGTTGGTTTGAGGAGAGGAGCAAATGAGAGCTTTGCCCTCTGAAATAAGAATTCTGCCCTCTCCAAATTAAACTTGCCTTCAGTCCCCAGATTTCTAGCATTGCAGGGAGGGATACATTAAAAATCCTTCGCACCCAGAACTCTTCTATTTGGTGTGTTCATAGTCCTTTGGGACTTTATCACATCAGACTGCTGTCCTGCCACAATCACACTATTTTAAGAATGGAAGCATACAGGTTTGGCATCATTTCTTATCATACTTTTCCCCAGGTAGTGTTTTGGCAATCCATGGTTGCGTGATCTGTTTTCTGCACGGCCAAACTTTGGGGGAGGTGGATAAGTCATTATGGCTGCCAACCACTTCCCAAAGCTGGCTTCTGTGTGAATGTATACATTGCAGCCAGCTTCAAGAATGTACTGGTGGCCATGGGCACCCTCCTGAGGTGTAGGGCTGTTGAGGCTGTGCATATGATATCCAACCCCCTGCCATGTAGAAACTCAGAATCAAACCATCCCTGACAGATGGCCATCCAGCCTCGGCTTAAAGACCTCCAAAGAAGGAGACTCCACCAGACTCCGAGGGAAAGTATTCCACTGTCAAACAGCTTTCACTATCAGGAAGTTTCTCCTAATATTAAGGTGGAATCTCTTTTCCTGTAGCTTGCATCCGTTGTTCCAAGTCCTACTCTCTGGAGCAGCAGGAAACAAGCTAGCGCCCTCCTCAATATGACATCCCTTCAAATATTTAAACAAGGCTATCATATCCCTCTTAGCCGTCTCTTCTCCAGGCTAAACATACCCAGTTCCCTAAGTCGTTCCTCGTAGGACATAGTTTCCAGGCCCTTCACCATTTTAGTTGCCCTCCTCCGGACACGCTCCAGTTTTTCAATATCCTTTTTGAATTGTGGTGCCCAGAATTGGACACAGTATTCCATGTGGGGCCTGACCAAAGCAGAATACAGTGGCACTATGACTTCTCTTGATCTAGATACTATACTTCTACTAATGCAGCATAAAATTGTATTGGCCTTTCTAGCTGCGGCATCACACTGTTGACTCAT
>CM034705.1:16848893-16864731 GCA_020142125.1 Phrynosoma platyrhinos | reverse complement strand
ATGAGATGCATCTCATTGTTAGGTCAGAGATACTATGGAGGATCCCTCTGCCTTCTCTATTCCAGATCACCCCCATCCCCGTGGATACCAAAATCTACAGATGCTCAAGCCCATATTGTCCCCATTGCACATGGCTGCACTGCCATTAAGGACAATGGAACCTAATGGCGGCGCAGCTGTGTGCACACGCTGCCATTGGGGACAACACGGGCTTGTTGCCCATGGATGCTTGAATCCGTGGATGGCAAGTCCATGGATACTGAGGGCCAGCTGTAAATGAAAAAGTCATGCTACTATTCTAACCCATATGGAAAAGGAGTAGGTATGGACCCCCCATCCTCCAATATCAAACTTAAGATCTATTGTCTTCTATTGTCCTAAAACAAAGATAACAGGTGTACATCTATAACGGATAAATGATAGCATTTCTGATATTTGCTGTTCAATATCCAGCTTCGAACAACATTACTCCAAAAGCAGCTGTGCATTAAATCTTAATTTTTAAAATTAATTTAAAATTTTCTTTAATACATCACATCTTACCAAAGTTTCATTTAATCACATGAAATGATGTACTTGTAAATACTTTTAGGCTTTACGTATGATATTGTAATGTAAAGTTATAATTTTAATTTTGCTAGTTGTTTATGTCTTGCCATTATGTTCAATGATATATTGGAATTACCATTTATGAGTAACATTAATACAAAAAACATTACTAAGGATTTTGTATGGTGTGGTATGGGAGGAGATCAGTGAGTGAGGGGGGCACCATGAGTTACCGCTCCGGGTGACACCAACCCTAGTGACGCCACTGCTCCCCATGAGCCTCTGGTACCTTACTTGTTACCTAGTATGAAGACTGTGGTTACTCAATGAAATATGGACTGAGATCCTTCATTGGGAGATGTACATGTATCATATAGCTACATCTCTATAACTACAAGCTGTCCCCTCAAAAATTACATTGCAAGTGGTGCAGCCCCCCCAAAACAGCCATTTAGAGCTGGGGGGGATGTGTGGGAAAAAATTCAGATTTCCTATAGCTGCAAATGCTATGACAAGCATCTGCAGAGACTTCCAGGTTGCTTGTAAGCACCCTGAAGATGATGTCCTTGCAGCCCATCCAACTATATGAATATAGCTTGGCTGTGTCCCTGCCCATCACCCTGCTCTCTATCAACATAGAAATGTGCTACTTACAAGGTGAGTTCTTTTGGGGAGGGCATTTCGATCATTGCATGGTTGGAATGGAATTCCAGCCCCAGCAATGACCATAAAAGTGAGTTGCGATGGTGTTAAATCTGATTTATGCTATTGTAATTCACTAACAGGGTGCCAGGCATGAGGTTAAACTTGTCATTCAAAAAGCTCTCTGTTTTTTAAAACAGTAAAAATTGCAGTAGGAAGCATAATTTCACCACTGCATGAAGATAGAGAGAGAGGGCTTACCCATTTCCTTTCCTACTGTAATCCCAAGAAAAATCACTTTGCCAGCTTTATTTTCTGGGGCTAATAATAGTAATGAGTGTGTCCATACTGGCTTCTGGGTTTTACTGACTCTTGGGTGAGACCCTACAATGGGTCTGTCTGCCTGCCTGACTCTCTCTCTCTCTCGCTCTCTCTGAGATGCCTTTTCATCAGCATTATCATTAGCTCCTATTCCTTAGGTCAGTGCTGGTGCTGGCTCTCCTCCATCTCCATCTTCCTCCCCTACCTCTTTTACTTGGCAAACAGAGAGCCAAGGAGCAAGCAGGCAGTAGCATCTGCTTCTCTTTCTTCATAACCACAATGTAAGGGCTAGACTAGAGTAAGAAATGGTGAAAAGGAGAAGCAAGTGCTGGGGCGCTTTTCAGCTGGTCCCTGCAGAGCATGGCCCTTCAGCAGATGCCTGAGCATGCCAGCTCTTGCCACTAGTCCTGATGTGGGGAAGCCCAGGTAAAATACATTCTGCAGTGGCTGCACTCTGAGGACCATAGTAAGTCTGAGAGTTGCCATTTATATTTTCTGCAGAGCTCTAGAGTAAGGCTGCTGTGTCGGGGGCACTGTGGACATGGGCAGCCAAAGGGCAGGACCATTAAGTGCAATGAGGCAAATGTCTCAGGCGGCAGTTGGGAGGGCAGCAGTGACAGTTCTCCAACGGTTGTTACTGCCCTTTTCCTTTTCCGTGTTTCACACAGCCCTGCTTTACACATCCTAAACCAGTGTAATGCCCTCAAGGTCCATGCCTGGTCTGTGATTCTGGGAGCTGTAATCTAAAAAAGTAATTTCCCAAGCTCTGACTCCGCCACCTAATGCTGTTGGAGTTTAGGTGGAGAGGACCCACCTTTGGGCCCTGCCTGAGTGTTGAAGCCCAAGCAGCAGTCCATGGAGATCCAGCCCTGGAACCCACAGTTTACTGCTTGTTACTGAGAACAGCTGCTAGTACATGTCTAGTGGCATCAGCAAGGAGGAAAATAATTATTCCTTTGCAGTTACACTGGGCATTCCTGAAATTATGCTTTCTGGGAATTAGTAATTAATACTGGCCCTGAGATGTCAAGAGGATGGGGTGATCCATCCTCTTTGATGTAAAATGGGTGAAGACCAGACATTCACCACCTTGCAAAGTTTTCATAATCATCAGTCTTGTCTTTTAGAGTGTCACGAGCCAAGTCTTTCAAGTTGCCCGCCATGGTTAATAGGGGCTGAACTGCTTACCAAGCAAACTTTACTTGCTTACAATGTATTGTAGGGCACCAATATTCGATGATGGGACAAGTTGTTATAAGTTAATTGTTAAGGCTGTTGCTCACATTCCTTTGCTAGTCAACAAGCAGATGGAGGAAAAAAAGAGGAGAGGCTTTGCTGGGAGTTTCAAGGCCGGTCTCATGAGAAAGGATGGTATGGGGTGAAAGCAGGTGCGATCTTGGGAAGAAGGGAGAAATGAGTTTGCTTGCTTTTATGGGCAAATGGAATGTCAACCTGCTCAAAATTTGAATTACTGCATGCTTTAATTGTACAGTATTGTGTTAATGCCGATCTCTCAGTCTTGACAACATATGTTTCTTGGAGAACATCAATAGTTTCTGAATAAAGGTTTTCTGTTTCTCACTACTGAAGCCTGGATTTCTGAACTGAACTGTTCCTGTACATGATATAGAGAGAGTAACCTGCATCGAGGTGCAGAAAAGGTTTGTCGCAACAAAATGTACAGTAATGGCATCTTACCTGGAGCACCAACAGTGCCTTTGGATGAATCAATACATCAGTCCTTGAAGTGAAAGTTAATTAACTAAGCATCCTTCAGAAAGCTGGCACCTTCAGGATGTGTTAGACGACTACTCCAATGAACGTAATGGCCATGGCGGAGGGGTTGAAGGGACATATAGTCTGACATACACTGAGCAACTGCAGGCTGGGAAATCTGTTTTAGAGCATTGGGTGTGTACTGTTTCAAGTAAGAAATTAATCTCTATAGTTAACACAAATTGAACATGAGTCATCAGTGTGATGCAGCAGCTAAAAAAGCCAATCCAATTCTACGCTGCATCAATAGGACGATTTTGTGTGGAGACTCCTTTTTGAGGGACTACAATGCCAAGAATCTCACAGTCAACATGAAGTGGAACCATCCCCTACAGTTAGGGGATTCTGGGAGTTGTAGTCCAAAAGGGAACATGAATCAGGGCTTGTTGGCAGTGGATGTAGAACCACAGGTACAATGTCAACTGGGGGTGAGAAACTTCTCAGGGTTTGGGGCCACTTTTGTGTACCCTGGTGGGGTGCACCCTGAATGGCCAGTTCTGTTTTCTAAAACTTAGGACATTATCACACGAGGAGTCGCGGGGAGAAAGTGGAAATAAACGGGCACGAGCGGAAGTCTTTAATTTACAGGATTTGTCCCGTTCCGCCTCGTCTGATAACTAAATTCGAATTTAAAAGGGGGTTAATTCGAACAAAAACCTGATCTTTTCAAATCCTCAAAAATCCCGAAAATGAAAAGATCAGGTTTTTGTTCGAATTAACCCCCTTTTAAATTCGAATTTAGTTATCAGACGAGGTGGAACGGGACAAATCCCGTAAATTAAAGACTTCCGCTCATGCCCGTTTATTTCCACTTTTTTCCACTATTCCCGCGACTCCCCATGTGATAATGTCTTTAGGCCTCTAACATGTGGGATGTGGGATGGAATAGCTTTCAATTAACAAATTGCAGCAGCCCACTGAAGCTTTCGGAGATGCAATTTGTCATTTCATGATGTGTGTGTGTTTGGGAGATAAAAGGGGGTCCTGGAAGACAAAATGGAGGCATTGTGCCCATCCCCAGTGTAAAAGCAAAAGGCCAGCTGCTGTTTCGTTTTGCCCTTGAGTCAAGGAGAAATTCATCCATCCACACATCCCTCCCTCTGCATGCATTTAGTGGTGATATTTTAGATTTACAAATGCCAACTTGATCCAGTAGAAGGTGCCATCTTCTCATTAGTCATCTGCACATTGGCTTCTTCTTAAGTTTAGGTGAGAATTTGCTGAGTACCTTTTTGTTAAGATGGTTCCAGAATTTGGACATTTCTTCATAAATCTGATTGGGGGGAGGAAATTCTGAAATCGAAGACAAATCAAATGTGGAATAATGGAAAGTGAGCAGATTTGTCCATTCAGGCAAAGGGCTTTAATGCCCAGCTGAGTTTTTGAGTACCGTATTTAACCACATTTTCAATGTTGAATTAGGATTGCCCCCTCTTTTTTTTAAAAATAGCAATTTCATTTTTAACATTTATATGGTAGACTGGTGCACCACGATCCTCTCCATAAAGGAAATAACTGTATCTATTGAATCTGGCCAGTGAAGAAAGTTTAAAATTTGGTTTTCTTTGTTTTTGGAAAAAAAACTCCCCGAATCCACAAGTGTCTTCATGAATTATTTGATGGAAAGAACTGGCGGCATTTAAAAAATGAAATAGCTACAAGAGGCTCCCAGCACCATATACCCAAGAAAAATGTGTCAAAGCATTAGAAACCTACCTCATCAGAAATGTTATTTATAGAAGCCTCCAAAGCCACTGTAAGCCCTAATTGGTGCCAAGGCTGTTTCAAAGGATTTCTGTGAAATCTCCACTAACAGAGCAACCCCAACCAAGCCATTCCATTGGAGAATGCAATTTTAAAAGAATGGTGTCAGGAGGGAGGGAGGATGGCTTGATAAAGGTTGCATATCAAATACGAAGCAAAAGGCAACAAAACATCAGCTCTCTTGTTTGAAACCAGGCTGCAAATCCTGCTTGCAATTTTACTGTGACAAATTGGGCACTCGTAAATAAACTCCAGAGGCATATTTTCAAATGGGGTCTATATCATTAAAGAGAAAGAAAAGAAGGCTTAAGGTAAAACCTGGCTTCCTTCTCCATCTAAAAAATTGTCTCCTACATCACATTGCTTACATGGTGCCCTGTCAAAGCTCCAGAAAGAGCATGCTAAATAATATCTTCGCTGATGCAGAGGCTGCGTTTTACTATGCTGCTGCCCAGTGGCAGTCCAAGGTTTCCTCATGGGTCAAAATTGGTCATGAACCCTTCAGTTAAACCTTTCATTCTCCGTTTTGCTACTAGGTATTTGCTTCCTTTCTTCCCCGATCCCACTCATGAAAGATTTGTAGCAGTCAGAGACTTGACATGCTTTCTTGTCTTGCCTAGTCAGTTGACAGCAACATGTCTCACCGGCCCAGGACTGGCATTTCCGAGACCTTTCCTGTTTGCGTGTCTTGAGGCTCCTGAACAAACGTTAAATGGAGCACATAAGAGGACCTTCCCAAGATGGGAAGCTAAGCAGGAAGGCCTGGATATTTGGGCCACACAAACATACTCTCCTTTTGGTTAGAACTGCTGGGAAAGTTTGTACATTTCTGTTTTTTCCTTCAAAAACAGAATTCACTTAGATGCAGCTTTTGACTACTTTCCGTTTGGATTAACAACAGTTTAACATTGACATCGTCAATTTCTGTACACAGGTATGAGTGTTATGATAAAATGTTTAGTTTGCCAGTCTCCGTTAATGCTTGGTTTTAGATAGGAGGCAGAGTGGATCTAAGAACCTTATCACATGGGGGAAATCCCGTACAGAAATCCCGTACAGAAATTGACGATGTCAATGTTAAACTGTTATTAATCCAAACGGAAAGTAGTCAAAAGCTGCCTCTTTTTACTTTCGGAAAATCTCAAAAGTAAAAAAGAGCACCTTTTGACTACTTTCCATTCAGGTTAACAGCAGTTTAACAGCGATGTGTTTGAAAATCAACCCACTTTTGTGGGTTTTCCCCAATTTAAAACCCCATTTCTGCACGGGATTTCCCCTGTGTGATAAAATCCACGAGACAAGAGAGGTGCCTAGGAGTCAAAGCTAAGGACCTTATCACACGGGGGTCTGAAGCAGTCCCATCCCCATGGCATCCCCGTCCCATCGCGCTTCCTTTCCCCGGGTGATCAAACGACGTCGCAGGGAAACCCCACCCATCCCCGTCGCATCCTGGTCGCATCCCCGTATCATCCCCATTCTTTTGGATTCCTGGTCGAAATGGGAATTACATTTCCCACGACCGGAAGGAAGCGCAATGGGACGGGGATGCGACTGCTTGGACCCCGTGTGATAAGGTCCTAAGAAACAGAGCCCAGGAATCAGACAGAGATGAGAAACACAGTAAAGCTCAGACAGTCCCAGCCCATAAAGGAAGCCTTTTATAGAGCTTCCTATCCAGAGTGACCAGCAGCCAGTAACCTGGACCATTCCAGGTTTCAGAACCACTTCACATGCCCAGTGAAATGCTCCAAACCTCAGCTCAGATTTCTCACACATATAGTTCTGGTGATTCCTGACAATCACAAATCCTCCTACTGTCCATACAGCATGCATATGACATTTAGTTCCCCCATATACCAGCTGAGTGGCAGAGAAGCCATTAAGCTGTCATTAAATAGGTATGACTATTAAGAACTGAAGGAGTTTCTTGTGAATATTTACCTTCAGCCACAAAGTGTCACGCACTGGCTAACCTCAGTTCAGAAATCCAAGTCTCAGTGCAAAAAACAGAAAGCTTTATTCAGAAAACTAAAATAGTTCGTTACATGGCAATTTTGTTAGGATTGAAGCAATTTCCATTACACAGTACATTAAAAGCACAGAGCAAGTCAAGCCCCTTTGCACATTCAAACCCCATTCATTTCCACTCCAAAACACCCCCTTTCCCTAGGACTGTCCCTCTCTGTATCAGGTATTCCCATAGGACTGATGTTGACTGTTCCTGGTGCGTATTACCTCCTCTTCATATCTGCTCCTCAGCCAGCTCCAGAAAGATATCCCTTCCATCCAACAATACCAACAGTATAGCATATTCCATCATCCAGTAATACAAAGCAAAGCAGGTACAGCATAAATGACTAGCCAGCACAGCAGGAACTCTGAAGGACTCAGATCCTGACACAGGCAGTTCTCATTTTACTATCTCACTGTATATGATGGGATTTGAGCATTTTGGTATCTATTGGGGGGGGTGCAACCATACCCCAATGGATACCAAGCACTCACTGTATCATTTACAGAAGTATAGTATGCAGATCATGAGAAGTAATAATACCCCTCTATCCTGCTTTGGACATAGAAGAAGGAGGAGTGAAAATAGGAGGAAGGAATATCAACAGTCTAAGATATGCAGATGACACCATAGTACTAGCAGAAAACCTCACAGACCTGGAACAACTACTAAGGAAAATCAAGGAAGAAAGTGCAAAAACAGGTTTACTGTTGAAAAGTTGGTTGCAATAAAGAAAATGAAAATAATGACCACAGAGAATCTACACATATTCAGCCTAGACAAAGAAGAAATAGAAGTAGCAAAAGAGTTCTCATACCTGGGATCAAACGCTGATAGAAAGAGGGAATGCAGACAAGAAATCAGAAGATTAAGAATGGGGAGAGCAGCTATGAAAGAACTAGAAAAGATCCTAAAATGCGAAGATATACAACTCAGCACAAAAGTTAGAATCATACAAGCCATTGTATTCCCTATTACCCTGTATGGACGTGAGAGCTTGACAGTTTAGAAACATGATAGGAAAAAAATCAATGCATTTGAGATAAGGTGGTGCTGGAGAAAGTGTTGAAGATTCTGTGGATGTGCAAAAAGACAAACAAATGGCTCTTAGAGCAGATCAAGTTGGAAACCTCCCTGGATGCCAAGATGACCAAACTGAGGCTGCTGTACTTCGGACACATCATGAGAAGGGAGGACTCTTTGGAAAAGACAATAATGTTAGGAAAGGTGGAGGGAAGTAGAAAGAGAGGAAGGCCACATGCTAGATGGATGGACTCTATTAAGGAGGTCATGGGTATGAATGTACAGGTACTAAGCAGAGTAATGGAGGACAGGTGGTCTTGGAGATGTCTCATCCACAGGGTTGCCATGGTTTGAGATTGACTTGAGGGCAGTTAACAACAAAATGCTGCTTTGGGCAAGTCATATTATCTCAGCTTCAGAGGATATCAATGACAAATCCCCTCTGAAGCAACTTGCCAGCATAACCCGAGCTTGCCTTAGATTCGCAGCTAAGTTAGAAATAACTTGAAGGCAAACAACAATCCTGCTTTTATTAAATTTCATGTGTGCGCTGTTTTTTAAGGACAGTTCACAAATTGCAAAAGAGGAAGGCAAAACACATGCTGACCAAGTTCTATGGATAAAGGTTGGAAGAGCTAGGCATGTTTGGCCTACAGAACAGATAATGAAGAAGGATCTGGTACCCATCTTCAATCATCTGAGATGTCCCATAGGTTATGGAGAATTTGTTCCCTTCCAGTCACAGAACCTAGGTTTAGTGGGCTCAGCTCACAAGAAAGGCATCATGTACGGGATGTACTGTTAATGGAAAAGTTGGTTGCAAGATTAAAAGCTCTAAAAAATTTAGACATTTTGTAAATCTTTCAAGGAGATGTGATTCCCTTTCTTGGACTATGTTAACAACAACACCAAATGTCTGAACCCACCAGCTCATCACTTCGGTTTCTGGAAGGACATTATTCAAGAGATGTCATAAAGGAATCATACTCCAAGACAGTAATAAGACCTTTCATTTCTCCCTCTAACTTTTATTCTGGCCTTTGAAACACAGTTTCTACAGTTTGTTTTGTTGTGTTGTTGTTTGGTGATGGAATTGCTAAGTTTGTTCGTATTGAATTCATGTATATTGTCTTGATTGATCTTCTACAATAAAATTACTTTTTAAAAAAACAAAGAAAGGGGATTTAGGAGCATGACTGGTGTTTGTGGGGCAGAGTAAGAGGAGATAGTAGACTCATGTTCATTTTTTTAAAAACTGGACTAGATGACCTTTTAAACAATTGCCAACTCTGTGATTCAGTGTCAGACGAAAACACTTCTGGCTATTCGTTCCTTTCTCTACTGCTTGGTCAAAGGCAAGCTGTCCAGCATGGAAGCAAGGGAAAATATTCTCTAAAGGGCCTACAAGCAGCTGCCTTGGGGGATGCTGAGCCTGTCAAGAGAAGTAATTTCTCTGTTTTTAAAAACGCACAGTGAACAGAGTTTAGTGTCAGGCAATGATAATGAGTTCAGCATGGAGCAGACAGGGCGCTACAGGATGGCTTGTTCTACTTTGTGACTGCCTCAGAGTCTTTCCCTTTTCGCTTTGCTATCAGCTTTCTCTGTCAACTTGTGTTTCTTAATGGATGCTTTGGCCATCCTGGGCCACAGCTTGAAGATCCCTTACTGGAGCAGGGAAAGGAGGTAAAATCTCTGGCCCTACCCACCTGGGGAAGGTGGCGAGTCATGGAACAGTATGGCCAACAGAATTTTGTATACAATATAAAAATATCCCACATTCAAAGTGCATGAAGGAGCAGAAGTATATGCACTTCCAGAGGACCCATAATATAAGAGATAAAAAATAAGAATAAAACCAAACATGTTTCGACTGTATATGTCAGGGGTAGGCAACCTTTCCCCTTTAAGGGCCGAGGGACTTCAGCTCCCAGAAGCCTCAGCCATGTTGGCCAATAGTCCCATGTCGGCCAATAGCTCCTGGGATTCTGGGAGCTGAAGTCCCTCGGCCCTTAAAGGGGAAAGGTTGCCTACCCCTGGTATATGTCATTTGAGATTTATATATTTCTAATCTTCCATGTCTATTGGCAGTGTATCTACTTTTTATTTGCATATATATGGGAAGCATATACATTACTTGTTGTCTTTATTTTCTGGCACAGTGTATTGCCTTGACCACACATTGTTTACCTGGATGCCAGAAAACTACTGTTTCTACATTTACTGTATATTGGATAATAAAACTTTCTTATGTATTACTTCTTCATTACTTTTCCCTACACCTTTCTGTTGGCCATATTATGTTTTCCCCTCTGTTTAGGACACCTTTTTTGCTTTGACTGAGTCATGGAACAGACCCAAAGGAACTGGGAGGAAAGGATCTCATTAGCAAGTGGCAAAGGTACCAGTGAAGGCAAGAAAGATATAAGGTGGAGCGTTTGGGCTTCTGCTAAGATATTCAACTGTACTAGAATGTAGCTTCCTTTCTCATTAGTGGCACAGCTTGGATCCTGATGCGTTTGTTGATTCTTTCACCCAACATTTTGCTGAACCCAACTAGTATTACCAATATGGATAGTTATTTAAGAATTCAGTCTTTCCTGGCTTGTGCAGCTGGGGCATTCATTTGTCCTGCTTTACATGGGACACCCCTCTATTTGAAGATCTGTTCGATCAAGGTCCAAAACACACTGCAGAAATAATCCAGTTTGAGACCAGTTTAACTGCCCTGGCTCAGTGCGAGGGAAATCTGGGAACTGTAGAATTCAAAGATACAGCCATGTTAGTCTGTAGAATCAGTATGTAGAGAGATCTTGTAGCACCTTTGAGACTAACTAAAGATAGAAGTTGGCAGTCTACTTCCTCAGATGCATTTTGTCTTAAGTAGACTTAAGTCTACGAAAGCTCATGCTGCCAACCTTTTTCTTTAGATAGTCTCAAATGTGCTACAAGATCTCTCTACATACTGAGAACTGTAGCTTATTGTGGCACCAGAGCTCTCTGACAGTGAAGGCTAAATATCTCACAAAATGTACAGTTCCCAAAATTCCCTAGGACTGTCTCAAACTGGATTATTTCTGCAGTGTGTTTTGGACCTTAGTTTCAAGAAAAATAACCTTAAGCAAGGAGAGCAAGGAAGTTTGCTGATAAACTCTAAGTTGGAAGAGACCACAAGGGCCTTCCAGTCCAACCCCCTGTGTATATGGTTTTTATTATGTGCATTTTTTATCCTTGTTTCTTGTTTGTATTTTTTTCAATGTACAGCAGCACTTGGAAAGCAGAATGGAAATGAAACAGGTAATCTACTCACCATGTTCTCCATTATGGTGACATCTATTGTATCTATCTATTATCAAAGAACTAGTTGTACCCTTTAATTTATTCCTGTGAAAGATAAATGTGAAATTGTTAGTTCATCAGTAAATAGGAAAGGCCCAGATCTGAAGCAAAGGTGCCTTCCATTCCATGTTCCCAAGCCATCCAGACTAGCAGCTGAATATTTTTCCAACTGGTGGCAGGATAACTAATGATGGGAAAGAATTTTGTCTGAGTTGAGGCTTTCGTCAAAAGCTTCTGCTTTACACGTCCCAAGCATTTACACACACATATAGTTTGCACTGCATTTCAGCGATATAAAGCATACATTAACCCATGTACGTTTAAAAATGCAAACAGCTGAAGTGCACACAACTGAAAAAATAGGGGCAAAGACTACAGGCAGTACTGAAAATGCATATAAACACTTTACGTTTGGAAAAAGGTATAGGTACAACAATGCCTACAGATTCTTAGGTAGAATGAAAATGTCTTGCAACAAGCCAGTATTCACAAAGGATGGGGTGAGAATATAAATGGGGTTCAGAGAAATAATCTGCAATTGAGAGTGAGCGCTCTTCACATCCGTAGGAATAGCACCATTCACTCACCCGAGGGCAGCTAGTTTAGGGGTGCAGACTAGCAGAATTTATTTTACAGCAGATTTTCTGATTGCACAAATTTCCAATCAGAAAGGTGGGTGATGTTGGGAGGGTGGCAAACGCCAGTTTAACACAAATGCATTACTCTTTGCTTACATCCTGGATCAGTGACAGTTTCTCCACGGCAGCCAGTTCTTATCTGCTGTACATCAGGGATTCATTTATGAATTAATCCATTAACTAACATGACTTGTATCAAAGTAAAAACCAACTCAGTGACACTTACGCCAATGCAAAAGCCATTCCTGCTCCCATTTCAAATTTGGTACCTCTCCAAAACTGATTGTCTCCTGTTTTCTCATCTGAAAGCTCAAAACTAGTCCATTTTCCACCACAGTCAATAGTGAAGGTCAAAAGAAGGAAGTTTTGTCCAAAAAAAGGAAGGTGTTTTAATATAGTTTGGGCAGTTTGTTTTGAAACGGATTGCTATTTTGTGCACATTTTGTCACTGTCGTTTAAGTGTTTAATAAACATTGAATGTTTCTATTTTTCCTGTGGTTTTTCCAACTGCATATTTTTTTTGTGAGTAGTTTTGTGAGACATTTAGCTTTCTCTGTCAGAGAGCTCTGGTGCCACAATAAACTACAATTCCCAGGATTCCCTAGCACTGAGCCAGGGCAGTTAAAGCAGTCTCAAAGTGGATTATTTCTGCAGTGTGTTTTGGATCTGTCTTACTCTTCTTAAGATGCATCCGCACTGCAGAAATAATTTGGCTTGAGACCACTTTAACTGCCATGGCTCATTGCTGTGGAATTCTAGGAACTGTAATTTGTTGTGTCAGCAGAGCAGAAGGCAACAAACTACAGTTCCCAGAATTCCATAGCATTGAACCATGGCAGTTAAAGTGGTGTCAGACTGGATTATTTCTGCAGTGCGGGTGTGGCTCTAATGGTAGGACCAGCCCTGATATTGAAAAATGTTGGGTTCTGTAATTTTCAATATTATCACAAAACATCTCCTTTCTAATTTTGCAAGCACAGACAGCTAAGGAAGAAAATTCACAGCAATTGTGCTCTGGTCAATGCTACTGTGGATCACTGAATAGCAGTTATCATGTTTCCCTGGTGTCACATTTATCACCTGTTAGATGGCTGTGCAAAGCTCTGATTGAAGATCTCCTGTAACAATACCATTGTCTGATCATAGCCTTGCCTGCCTACACAGTTAGTAATAGCAATTGTTTTATCCATGTCCTAAGTACCCCCAGAAACAGCAGGGCCGATTTACTGGATTGCTGTTCTGTCAACCTAGAAAATGGAAAAGAACCCAAAGTAAACATGCATGAATGTTTCATCACAAGAGTGTTGTGCGCCTCACCTGGAATCAGCAGCAGAGCTCATAGCTGAGCAGTGCTCTGGCTTGAGATGAATTGGACAAGATATTTTATTCATTGGTATTTTTATTTCATGGGTTTGCACTGCAAATGAATTTTATCTTTTACCAAAACTGAAAGCTCACTGGTGAATGAAGGAAGGAAGGAAGGAAGGATGTTAACACTTTTCTGCAACTCTATCATGTTCTTCCAGTGCTTGAGAGGACTCATCTGCTGCTGTGTGCATCCTTTCGTTGCTGTCTATGGTCTGATAAAGTCCCTTAGTTTCTGCAATTCTTGAGGAAGTGGCTAACAAGGTAGCACCTGAAACAGTAAAATCGGGAAAATAAGATTCAGAGAACACACACGCTCGGTGCACACCATGAACTCCGGATTCTCAGACAAAGACCACATGTTATACAGAAAGGGCACATAGTGGAACAAGGCTGCAGAAATTCAAATTAGGCTCCATCAGGTGCTGAGATGCTTTTAGACTGCAACCAGGAACACTGATGTAGTGATAAATTTGGAAGTACGGGCATTCATCTAGGCAAATCCCTACAGCCACTCCGTGAAGAAAAGGTTAAAATGCAAGGAATTGTGCTGATAGACATCAACAAACCAGTTCTAGTAGTCTTCATCTCTACCAGGAGCAGATCTGTTCTAAAGATATGTCTTAATTGTCCATCCAAGACCAAGGCACCTAAAACACTTTGCAGTGAAATAAGAACCAGATCCTTGAGAGAAAAAGACAACAGTTGGCATACAAGGCTGCTTCTCTCAGCAGAAAGTATGCATAAATTGCTGTCTGTTCTGGACTACAAATAGATTATTTTCAGGCCAATTACTACTGTGAATGTTCCACTCAGCAAATGCCTTTGCATATGTATTTGTATGGTTGTTTGTTTGCTTGCTTTTTGGCCCTGAGCCCCAGTTCATTCTGAATGGGGAAGCATTACTTGAAAATAGCAAACTTCATAGCTGGCGGACTGGCTGAGCATCCCTACTCCCTACTGGGAGGAAGGCGGCATACAAATGAAATGAAATAAAATAAAATAATGAATAAAAATGCCAAAAGGTGTGAGTAAGGAGAGCCAGAGACAACAGCATAACTATTTCAGTGAATAATATAAAATAACTTGATGTAGATGACTGTTGGAGACATCATGGAACCAAATGTCAACATAAGCTATTTGGAGAACTCAACTTAAATTCTAAGAAAGAAAGAAAGAAAGAAAGAAAGATTTATCTGGAAATCCAGAGCATTTAGAGTTCAACTAGACATGATGTTAAGAAAAAGAAAAAGAAGAGAGAGAAGAGCAGTTTGACACGTTTCAGCAAACTTTTTATTCAAAACTAACAATATGCACATATGAAATGAAACCACAAGGTCAGGTAAACTTTGCATAAATAAACAAATATATTTTGAAGCTTCTAGAACCAGGGTAACCAGATGTCCTCCTTTTCTAGGCATGCCCTACATTTCAACCCTCTGTCGAGGGAGAATTCCTAAATGTCCTCCTTGTTAAGCGTGACTAAGAAGCAATAATTTACATTTATATTAGTGTTTTTAGCTTTTATTTGGCAATGCCCTACATTTTTCTTGAATGCCGTACAATTAAGAACAATATATCTACAATAGGAAATTACACGTCCCTGCAAAAATAACAAATCATAAGGTTAACCAATTGGCATAATGCTGATATTTAAAAACAGCAGCAGTAGGGAAAGTTTTTTTTTTTTTTTCTAGTAGCCATTCTGGTTGGAGAATTCTAAGAGTTGTCCACAGCACCAGCTTTGCAAAGTTCAAAAAAGATATGCACGAAAGGGGCTTCCAGTAGATACCATCTGTATCCTCCTCCCATAATACACCTGTAGACTGAAATTAACTGCAGATTTTCAGTCAGCCACTCCCCCCTTTCTTCCACCTTTTTCTTTCATAGGACTTTATCACATGAGGAGAATTATAGTTTATCCAGTACAAATCCCGATCAAAACGCGTAATTACGTGCAACGATTTCACACGATGTCGCACAAAACCCATCATGAAAGCGGTCAGAAAGTGGTGTTATCCCGTATCTTTTTATTTTCGGGATTTTAGCGAAAATGCATTTGTGATATTACTGCAATTGCACATTTACTCTAGTGTGAAAGTCAAATTCGATTTATTCACGCAATAATCCTCCTTTCACTCGTTTTTCCGGTTTTCCCATGGTTCTGTGGGGCTGCTTCTACTTCCCGTTTTGCTTGGGCAATAAACATGCCAGACAAAAGTGTATCCATTCTCATAAAGCAAAAAATCCAACTGTTGAGAATAGGAAAGATTGTAATGGCGAAATAACGTGGGAACACAAAGAAGAAGTGTCACATAAGAAATGAAGCAAGGAAGGTTCCTGTGACGCACTAACTATGCATTCCTTTTTTTTTTTTTATATAATTTTATTTATATTAATCAATTTTCCATAC
>CM034705.1:16824711-16835226 GCA_020142125.1 Phrynosoma platyrhinos | reverse complement strand
TCCAGGTCTGGGAGGTTTTCTGTTAGCTAGGGAGAATTATATTATCTTCCACTTCCCTCAGGTTTAGCTGCAGCCTTCACGGTAGGTAGAAAGTCATAAATATATGTGCTGGCCCTGCTGTAAACCAAACTCTTTACAACTCCAAACTGTTTGCAAGCATTGTAAACATTTGGAGTACCTTGGTCTTGAAATAGGTAATGAACACCCATTGGCTTTACAACACACCTCCTTCTAGTGGAGATGAAAACTGCTAGAACTGGTTTGCAGATATGGAGCAACACAGCTGCCCGGGGGCATGAGAGTCATGATAAGCACCTGCATCTCCAGATTCGCCAGCACAGGACTGATGGTATGCAGCGTCTCAGTCAAAAATTGCACCAAACATTGGAAGCAATGAGCGACAGAGGATTACATAAATGTGCAGCGTGTCAAATGTTAGCAATTCACATACTGCTGAACCATCCAGAACAAGCTGTTCTCAGAAGACTTCTTGTCCAGTGTGGTGCCATCTGAACTGATTTGCTGTCTGATGAAAATGTAAAGCAGATACTTATCCCTACCCTAACCCATAGCTGAATTGCACAGAACCAGGTTCGACTAGTCTCAAGGAAAGCCAAGCATGTTTAGAAATCAACGTTGCAGTGTATATTCACTAGAGAGAAACTCCTGCTTGCTGATTTTGTGACGTGTGGAAAAACACAGCGGCAGGATCTATTGACCTCAAGCCTGTGTTGTGTGGGCCACACAAGAGGAAACCTAACATAAAGCTAGTTATATATGCATGCTGCAAACTTGGAACTGAATACACATGACTGCTGTTTGCAGATCAAAAATACCATGCGTGTGTTTGAGTCAAATTATTATTTTGCTTCCAGAGTACCTGCTCAGTTTGCCAGGGTTGTAATAAATGTAGAAGTGCAAGCACCCATCGTAATGGTAATTGTAGCCACACCCTGAAGGAGAGTACAAAAATGAAGGAAAACATTTTAATGTTAACTATGTACTGTTGCTTGTTTGTGTGTGAGAGTTATGTATGTTTTTATACGCACACACCAACGAAGACCAGCAGCAGTAGCAAGATACTCCATTTATTAGGCTCAGTTGACAATCTTGGTGACCTGGTAAAGGACAGAGACAATATTATCCTGGACTTTGGCTGGAGACTCTTGAGAATGAAACAGAGAGAGAAGGATGGAGATATTTGCAAGCATCATCAGATCACTGGTTCAATATTTTTCAAAAGTTTCTTTTCACAGCATCAAGAAGAAATCCTTCATCTTAAAGTGAGAAAGCTAGTTCTAGCAGTTGATCATCTCACCACAGGGAGCAGGTCTTTATAAAGCTGAGAGGTCTTAGTGGTTTATTCAAGGACTGTCCACCTTGGAATATTTTGCATTTCAACAGGAAGAGCTCACAACATGTATTATGCATGGAGAAATTAATTTTCTCTCCAGCCCATGAAGACTGTAGCTAAATCCAGAGGGAACTGGGGATCTTGATGAAGATGGCCGATAATGCCACCATCCCTTCTATTTCTAAGCTCCTGTTCCTTTGACCTTCTGAGCCCTTGCTCTACTACACTCCTAGGTTTGCCCCTCTCTGGGCAGTAAAGTGACCAACACTTTTTCCAAACAAGAAGAAACAACAGGAGATGGAAGCAGAGATAAGAATTTATTCATTTATATATTTATTTATTTGATTTTTATGCCACCTTTCTCCCAGAAAGGGACTGAAGGCAGCTTACAAAATAAAAACATTGTAAAAGATTTTACAATAAGTTTTAAAAACATCAGATAAAACCATGTAAAGTTACATATATTACAAACTACACTACACACTCCATATAACAAAACCCCCATAAAAAGCCACCCCATGATTATGTATTAAAAGCCTGCTTGAATAAAATTGTTTTTGCTTGCCAATGCAAGGAAAGCAGGAAATGAGCCAGTTGGGCTTCCCATGGAAGGATATTCCAGAGGGTAGAAGGAGCCACCAAGAAGGCTCTCTCTTGTGTCCTCACTAGATGAGGTTGCGATGGTGGTGGGACCGAGATAAAGCCTTCTTCTGAAGATCTTAGGGCTTATACAAAAAGGAAAACAAGTGGAAGTCGGGAGAGGAAAGGATGGTCTGGAACAAATATGGTTGCATCCACATTGGAGAAATAATCTGGTTTGACACTGCTTTAACTGCCATGTCTCAATGCTCTGTAATTCTGGGGGTTGCAGTTTCTTGTGGCAACAGAGCAGAGCCACTGAGCCATGGCAGATAAAACGGTGTCAAACCGGATTATTTCTCCAATGTGGTTGCAGTCATAGTTAAGTCATAAAAAATGCACAAGATGGAAGGTGTCTTCAAAGTGGTAAGTTTATACTTGGGTTCTGGTCATTCAAAATGCAAGACTCCAAACTGATCTAAGCTTTAACAAGTAGGGTTTGGGAGAGGATTGCCAGTGAGAGGGTAGAAGGCCTTTGGATATAACTTTATGGATGTCAGAATAAGTTCAGGGCGGGGGGAAGCATCTACAAGTATCATGACTCACAAGAGTCCCTATAACTTAAGATGCATAACAGTCTCATGAGAACCATATAACTTCAGAACTGAAGTTCGAGAGTGTGCATTTGAATACTTTAAAAATACCCTGCCTGCAGAAGACAAATATAGTATAATGAGATGAGGGTTCAAGCTGAATGACCCATAGCTATAAGTATACCGCAGAAAATCATTCCAGCCTTTTCTCTGATGGGGCCCAGCATCCCCTCACAGACAGTGTTAGACCTGAGCCCCTGAACAACTGATTCAATCCAATTCAATCCCTTTAGCAGGCTATATGTGGTCCCTGGGCCGGTGTGCACCTCTCAGGCAGAGGCCAACAGAAGATGGACTCCCAAAAGTTGTATAGCACAGAAGAAACAAAACCAAAGTACACAAGTGTGAGCCACTGTCCACCTCATAGCTACGAGAACTGAACAAGTAGATAGCAACAGAGAAAATTAACTTCCCATTTGTTCTCAGCCTTCCTATCTTTTCCCAGCCTGAAATTGCCAAGCTCATGTCAAAAGTATCAGAGAAAGTCATTAATACAAATTCACTTTTTCTATACAACTGGGCAGCTGTTTACTGTCAAGGACTCCAAAACCCATCAGCCTGTTGGCAGATAATAATAATAATAGTAATAATTTATTTATTTATTTATACCCTGCCTTTAGCCTTGGCCATCAAGGCAGCTTACATCTAAAATCAGAGACATAAAATAACCCTTACAATAACAATAGAACAATGTAAACTAACACAATTTACCCCCCTATTAAAATACATTAAATACAGTCTCAGTTAAAACTAGAAATTAAACAATAGACAATAATAATAATTATGCCCAACTCCCTACAACTGGCTCTGTCATTAGACAGAGGCAATCATTGCAGGCAGTAAATACTAAGGAATCCAGAAGAGCCAGAAGAAAGAACTCTGTGTGCCACTTGACCTGATCTGTCTCCTCCTGGGCTGCATCTGTACTGGAGAAACAACCCAGTTTGATACCACTTTAACTGCTGTGGCTCAATACTATGGAATTCTGAGAATTGCACCAGACAGAGAAGGCAAAATGTCTCACAAAACTACAGTTCACAGAATTCCATAGCAGTGAACCAGGGCAGTTAAAGTGGTGTCAGTATAGATTATTTCTAAAGTGCAGATGCAGCCTTAGTCAGCCTGCTATCTTCTATTATGATGCGGGACTTTGCCCCTGCACCAGTTTTGAAGTGAATTTCAGCTGCTAGTCTTCTTGGCTTCTGTAAATCCAATGTGGATGGCAGTGCCATGTTATCCTTAGCCTCGGGCAGCAAAATGTCTTGTATCAGCCATGGGTAAAGTTTAGAGCTTAAGACATTGAGGGACAAGCCAGAAAGAATAAAAACACAGGCCTTCAAAATTGAGACATCTATTTAAAATGCAATCAACCTGAAACTCCGATTAGTTTTTACATATATATTACAAATATGGGCAAAGGTTTAAAAAGTTAAACTATGTGCATACACAAATAATTAATTGCATTTATAACCAGAATGGATGGTTCAAGGATATTAGATCTATTCAAGTTGTGTACGGATTCTAAAGCATGCATTTACTGGACTTTCCAGGTAGTCCAGTAATTTAGTCATTGGCTAAATTAATATGGGCTTGAAGAGGAAAGGACTACCAAACGTTTAAGGCTAGCCTACACGAAGAAATATTCCATATTCATTTGCATTTTAGAAGTGTTCTTTAAAAATTGATTTCTCCTTTGCCCATCTGCAATTTGCAATTTGCATTTCAAGCCATTTAAAATATTTAAATATATTGTGAAACATAGTTCAATTATTTAGAAGATCATTAAAATGTGCATAAAAAATTATGTCAGGCCAGGGAAATGATTACGTATCCCCCCAACAGAAAAAAAAATATCCTTGAATTAATGACGGGAGACCTAACACAGACATTCATATTTTCATAACTGTCATTGAGTTAGAATCATAGAATCATAGAGTTGGAAGAGACCACAAGGGCCATCCAGTCCAACCCCCTTCTGCCATGCAGGATCTCCCAATCAAAGCATCCCCCGACAGATGGCCATCCAGCCTCTGCTTAAAGACCTCCAAGGTACTGGTTCACAAACAGATGTACCGTATGTTGTCTGATTGCATAGGGCTTTAGTACTGACTAGCAGCTACGCATGTGAAGTGACTTCATGGGAAAAGGTTGTGTTGAAAGCGATATCAAGATATAAGAAAGTTGCTAGCCCTCTTTAAATGTTGAGTATGCACATGTAAACCCATCAATTTGCTGAGCTGGTGGCTACCACAGGTATAGAGAAGTGATTTGAATATGAGCATGACATTAGAAAGCTTGGGTTCATAACCCCCGTGAACTATGTTGGACTTAGTTACTATCGCTTGCCCTAACACTGTTCCTACAATATAAAATTGTCGTGACAATAAAAAATATGGGATCTTTATTGGTCCTGGAACCAAACCCCAGCGGATATCAAGGGCCCACTGTAATAAGGGACACCCAGTAACCCTACCTGATAGCCATGGGTGCTGCACTGAGAATGGTAGAGGACTATCAGTCTTGTAGGAATGCTTATGCCATTTGCCTGATCTTATATTCTCCAGAACCTGTATTATTTGCAAACAAGATAAATATTATGAACAACAGTATAGAAGTCTCTGGTGTGATTCCCATCCAAAGGAAATCTGCTCCGCATCAGGATGCCCCTAGTAACTTCTTGTGGTTCTAGTTATGGTTGGTGTTGAGAGAAGCCTATAAGTCTGGCCTTTCATTCTCTTCTCCTCTTGCTTAGCCTTGCATTTGATTCCTTTAAATAAAGATATATTTCAAATACCAATTGTAGCAATGACCTAAATTTGTCCAATAGCCTTGCTGCAATGGATTAAACTGCAGAGAGCATATTTCCTCACTTTGAGAAGTTAAAATATAATCTCATCTTATTTCTGATAGGCTTATTGCAAAGAAATGGAATTGCAACTCTTAAGTTCTCACCTAGGCTGCAGTGATGAATAATAATAATAATAAAAAAACCTTCATGGCTCTCATTTTCAAAGTCTTTGCATGACATATATAGCAAAGTGCTGATGGCTTCTTTTGAAACCATTGCCAGCCTTTAGTGAACAAAGGAAAAAGTGCTTTAATCAGAGGGCTACCTATATTAATAGCCTATTGGGTCTCCTTACTATAAGAAAACACAAAAATAGCAGTTTTAACAGGGATACGCAGACCTTTGCATAGGATGGAGAACCTTTTATGTGGAAGACTGCATTTCTACAAGGGGGAGTTCTGTTTCTGGGGTGGTGCAATCCTGGATGAGAGCATATTGGAGATTCAAATGGTAAAAAGTCTGATCCAGTGGTGTGAAGCTTCACCTTTTCTTATTTTCTTTTCCTGAAATCCCTTTTTCTTTCTCTCATTTCTACTTTTCCACCAGAAAGCTACTAAGGGCATGCACATGGGCATCAATTTTAAAAACTAGGGACCATACAGAATTATATATGGTAGCTTTAAATGCCAACCAAAAGCTCAGCAAAGATAGACCCAGCCTGATGTCCCTTGGGACAGAGTTCCTCAACTGGGATGCTGTTCCTGAGAAAGTCCTGTTTTTGTGTGTTCACTTGCCTGGCTTCTTGGGATGCCGAGACACTGAACTTTTGCTGAAGATCTCAGATTCCCAGCACATTCCTCTTTGCAGATGAACTTAGCATTTTGCTTCTAACACGCAGCAAGAAACAATTAAACCCTCGGTCATCAATACATTATCTAAATTTGTTAGGAGACGGCAGGTCAATTTATTGACTGGGTCAGATTTTGGGTTACCTAGTAGAATAACCATTCAAAAGTGCACCTATAAGAGACAGAGGTAAAAGAAACAATCAAAGCAAGCTACAAATACAGAAGAACCAAGGAGCTGATCCTTCTCTGGAATATCCCAGCTTTACTTGCAAGTTGGGGATTGTACTCCAAAATGCTTCCCTGTTGTGAAGTGGGGTTCAGCGGCAGAATCCTTTCACAACAAATAATAGCATAACCAAAAACAAAAAGAAAAAGCCTTTTCCTAATGCAATCCTTCTTCCCGATACAGTTTTGGAGAAAGATCAGGAACCATAACTAGGTCACACAGCGCAGTCTCTGGTGGGCCATGGCAAGGGATGGAAAAGAATTTTCCATCAGTTTGTTTTTCAGATGAATTTGCCAACAGCCACACATTTCTTCATATTTAGGATTTGCAGATACCTGGCATGGTTAGATGTAGTCCATCCAAGGCTGGAGTTTTGAGTGCTTAGCTCCCAAAGTCTGGCTTTGGAGCCCTGTATATGCACCTACAAATTAGGGTTGCCATCTTTTTTTGAGAGAGGGGGGACATCAGATCTTTAATATCTATAGGCAGGCACAAGAAGCTTCTCTTAATGCAGGATTTTGGCAGGTGCAAATGGGAAAGAATTTTAATAATAATTTCTTTGTATTCAGGGAGAAAATAAATTGAGGTACACACAAAATCCACATAAGGGAGAAAGTGAAATGGATATAGTTCCCCATGCTTTACAAAGGCGGTGCTTTGTTGTTGTTAACTACATTCGTCTTTCTGCATTCGCTGGGGTTAGGGGCACAGGACCCCCATGAATGTGGAAAAACCGCAAACAACAAAAACACTGTGTTTTTACGTAAGAGAAAACACCTCTCTAGGAATCTCTAGGTCCTCCAGTGCAACTCTGTGGTTGACATCTGCAAGGCATTGACCACAGAATTGTGCTGGAGGAGCCACAAATGCCTAGTGGCGTGTTCTCTCTAGGAATCTCTAAGTCCTTCAATGCTACTTTTGGTTAAAGTTGACCATAGAGTTGCAACGGAGGACTTAGATCAGGGGTAGGCAACCTAAGGCCCAGGGGCCAGATGTGGCCCCCCGAGGCCTTTGGACCGGCCCCAGGCCGGTCCTGCCACCGCCGCCGCCTGCCATGATGATATTGATTACTGTTGTTATTACTTGTTCTTGGGGTTTTCTTGGCAAAATCTCCACAGGGGTTTTGCCATGGCTTTTCTGGGGCTGAGAGTGTGTGCATGCATATATATATATATATATATATATATATATATATATATATATATATATATATATATATATATATATATATATATATATTATTTATTTATTTATTTTTGGTGCTTCAGCCCCCCAATTGTCTGAGGGACAGCAACCCGGCCCCCAGCTCAAAAAGGTTGCCTACCCCTGACTTAGATATTCCTACAGAGAACATATTAATAAAACCCGTGAAAAATCAAATCCGCAAAAGTCAAAGCTGCAAATGTGGAGGGACACGTGTACTGCAAAGTTGGCTTTGACTAATGGTGACTCTATATGAGCGACAGACCTGTTATTAACAACCCTGCTAAGTTCTTACAAACTCCAAAGCTCTGGCTTTCTTGGTTCAGTCTATCCTTTTTTCCTACTGCCTTTCACTTTGCCAAGCACTATCATCTTTTCTAATGTTAATGCTGTCCGATAATGTCCAGAATATGATAGCTTAAGTTTAATAATTTTGGCCCGATTTGCTCTTGGACACATTTATTTGTCTTTTTGGCATTCCATAGTATCCACAGTACTTTCCTCCAGCACCACACCTCAAATGAGTTGAGAAGAAGGGACCACTTCTCAATGTCATTCCCATGATGAGACAAGGTGCTGCTGCTGCTGCTACCATTTTGATTTCTGAAGCGGGAGAGTTTCTTTCCCCATGGGAACATTTAAACAGAAAGTCAAGATAGAACTTTATAATCTAATCTCACTGAACTGCAACTATGGATCCAATTGCACATGCAGTGATCTTAAGGATATTTGGGCAACCTGTGTGCCTAACAAAATGAGGAGTCCAGCATTTTAAAGGCGGTTAAACCTGATGGGTATCACCTGACCTCCTTCCCTAAAAACCAAGCCAGCGAGTGTATCATCTTGCACCCATTTTTGGATTACATCTCCCATTACCTCCCACTCTTGGCTGCGGTGGCTGAGGCTGATGGGATAACAACATCTGGAGGCAGTAGTGTACTGGTAAATGCGGAAAGGCAGGTACTCATCATGATATTCCTGTAGCCATGCCCCCAAGAAGATGGAGTAAATAAATAAATTAATTAATACAGCTGTTTAACACCTTTACCTGATGAAGAAGTACACCGACAGCGCTCTAGAAATAAACTTTAATAATAATAATAATAATAATAATAATAATAATACCAGTAAAGCTTTGAAAGCTTGCATCATGTATTTTGTGGATTTTAGTTGGCCAATAAAAGTACAGTTGGCCCTCCACATTTGTGGCTTTGATTATTTGCGGCTTTGATTAATATATTCTCTGAAGGAATCTCTAAGTCCTGTAGCACAACTCTGCTGGAAAAGCACCAGTTGCGCTGGTGGATGTAGAGATTAGTAGAGAACACACTCCTCTAGGCATTTGTAGGTCCTCCAGTGTGATTCTATGGTCAGCTTCTGCCAGATGTTGACTATAGAGTTGCGCTGGAAGACCTAGAGAGGTGTACTCTCAGGTAAAAACATCTTGTAGTGGTTTTTTTTTATTTGCTTTTTTCCTACTTTCACAGGGATCCTGTGCCCCTAATCCCAGTGAATGTGGGGGGCTGACTGTATTGCTGTTTTGTGGATTTTGGGTGTCATTGTACTCTATAACAGTAACATGTGTCAATGAGGCAACAAACAAAGTCTTGGGGAGCCCTGGAAGTACAATCAGTTACAGAACAGACTCATTCTTAACAAGACAAATCTGGACCAGAATACTTTGCATTATAACAGGGAGTGTTCACAGCAATGGATTCTTGCTAGGAAAACCCATTATTTTTAGTAGGTTGCAAGGATTGCAGAGAAGCCTAGAAGGGAGAGAGAGGTTTAAGGGGATGCAGGTGAGATCACCATCCTTGCTAATGGAGAAACCTGGTGCTTTGAACATTTTCTGGAGGATCACAAGTTTCCCCATCCGTCTTAAAATGACTATACTCAGCAATGTGCACCATGAAATAAAAAGTTCTGACGTACCCCCGATGCTCATATTTTTGTCCTTTCACCTTCAAATTATAATCACTCTTTTGATATTCACAATACTTGCACCCTCTTTGCAAACCCTGACACAGGGATGTTTGGGCATTTTTCTAATTTCCCTCACCACTGTTATGCCTTTTTAGTTTGAAAAATGAAAAGAAGACAAATAAGTAGCAAAGAAATAAAGAAAAAATATTTTTTTAAAAACTCATAAAAGCCATTCATTATGGATTTCTCAAGCTATCCAGGTTTTTCAAAAATATTATGAAAGTGCAGCCAATGGCTCTGCTTATTGTTAACCACTGAAGTGAGATTGTAGAATTAAGTTTTAAAAATAATTACTATGTAATAAAAACCTGTCTTTCATGGCTCATAAATTTGCCATACGGTTGCTTTGTGGTTCAGCAGAGGATCGCTTCTACACAGGCCTTTGAAGAAACTTGGCCTTGAAGAAACTCTCCAAGAAGACCCTCTGTCCTCCTCTGCTCTGCTTCATTCCTGCAATCTCTTAATACACAAAGTGACCTCCTTCATAGAGTCCGTCCATCTGGCATATGGCCTTCTTCTCTTCCTATTTCCCTCCACCTTCCCCAGCATTATTGTCTTTTCCAAAGAATCCTCCCTTCTCATGATGTGTCCAAAGTACGACAGTCTAAAAGTCTTGTCATCTTGGCTTCCAGGGAGGTTTCCAGCTTGATCTGCTCTAGGACCATTTGTTTGTCCTTTTGGCTGTCCATGGGATCCTCAGCACTCTTCTCCAGCCCCACATTCTCTCAAATGCGTTGGTTTTCCTCCTATCTTCTTTCTTGACTGTCCAGCTCTCACATCCATCCATGGCAATAGGGAATACAATGGCTTGTATAGTTCTAATTTTTGAGTTGAGTTGTATATCTTTGCATTTTAGAATCTTTTCTAGTTCATTCATA
>CM034705.1:16801460-16814061 GCA_020142125.1 Phrynosoma platyrhinos | reverse complement strand
CAGAGGGGCGGGATATAAATAAAAATTATTATTATTATTATTATATAAGGTCACCCATGATCGAGCGGGAATTCGAACCCTGTTCTCCAGAGACATAGTCCAATGCTCAAATCACTTCACCACACTGTCTCTCTGTCTTTGAGTCTATCAGCTTGTAATGTGCTGTAGTTCAACCTATTCAGAAAGTTTTCCTGACATTTTGAGTATCTGGATCCAGCCCAGAGTGTTCCCTGCAAATATACATTATGGGACCAATACACTTTATAGTTAATGGCTTGTTCTGCCCCATATACTGTAAGGTCTTCTCTTGGTTCTTTGGGCCTTGTTGGTGACAAGAATCTCTGTTGGCAATTGACTGTGTCTTGTCTCCTTTCATTTCTGAGATGGATTAAACATATCTGTCAAGCTTGCATAGGTTTGTGAGCTGTTTTAATGGTGGAATTTAATTTTTAATGGCAAAGTTAATCGCAGAGTCCTCTCACAGATTCTCTGCTTTACTGCTATATTAGCTAGGCTGTGCTAGTGCTAATGGTCTAGAAAATCTCTTTTTAATAAAGCAAAATCATTTTTGAGTTAGTCAGGCAAACGGTAGGGGGAAGAGAGATCTAACTATAAATTTTAAGTCACTGTATCTAAATGGGGATGTTTTAGAAACAGTGGCAGGAATGGAAGCTGGCAATAGAGGACTGAAACGAATAGAAAACATTGAAAGGATGTTTTCTTGTACAGAGGCTTCTTACTTAATGACAGGAACACCTAGAGAGACCTTGCTTTGACAGCTTTGTACTTAGTTTTTGGTTTGCACTGTTGGCTCAAAGAGCACATTTGCCCTATGCTAAGTGATAGCAGTTTGTTTATACTCCAATATTTGGTGAGAGAAGCCAAAGAATGGAAAGTGTTCATCATGCTTTGTATTTCCAGACTGAGGAAAGAAAGTGTTTGTTCAGGGAGTATTCACGGTGCATTAAAATATTGATGGGAGAGAGTTGAACTGATCCTTGGGTGAGATGTAGTTTGTTGTCAGTTGGACATTTGATGAAATGATAGTATGATAGCGGGGTAGCTCTTCCCTTTTTTGCTTCACAATCAAATTTTTTGCTACCGTTTAACATGCTTTCAGGACTTGCTGTTGGGATGATCTGGAGCTGATCTGAAAGCATGGGAAAAATAATCATAAAATAGTTTCGCCATGTGCTTAAAGGAGAACTTAACCCATACCCCTCAATCCGTGTCGCACAGACATTTTTAGGCAGTGAGAATTATGTTTTTTTTTTTTGCTTAGCCTTAATAATTTTTTTCTTTTTTGATGAAAGCAGAACAATAGCTGTATTTTCACAGTAAGAAGCTTGTGGAGATAAAAGCCAGTGTGGTGTTAAAAGCAAGAAAAGCCATTTTCGATTAAGTCAAAGAGAAGCGTGTGTGTTTTCATTATCTCTGCAATAATGTTTTCCTGCATAAATTCTTCCTAGTCCTGCACTGGGGATGGAAAATCCTGTCATTTTATCTAATCTTATTAGAATCCATTGCTTGTGCTGCCGTTGAGGCTGATGGCAAATGACTGGGCTCAGATACTCTCAACCGTACCTGTTTCTTCCTCCTCTTCATTCTTTTCATACCAAAGTTGGACATCTTTGTAGCTAAACGGTCATTGGATGTGGCTGCTCTAAACAAAGATATCGTCTTGCATCCAAATTATTTTCAAAGATTTTTTAAAGCGAAGATGTCCTTCCTACATTTCTTTATCCATTTGTTTTGGTTAGAATAATCAGCTTTAACGATCACTACCTTTCACTTCTCATTATATCACCAAAATATTATTTGTTGTTGTGTTTGGGTACCTTCAGGTCATTTTTTTACTTATGGCGACCCACCATATCAAAGGGTTTTCTTGGCATGTTTCTTCAGAGACGATTTGCCATTGCCATCCTCCAAGGCTGAGAGAGTGTGACTTGCCCAGGTCACCCAGTGGGTTTTTATGCTTGAGCAGGGATTTGAACCATGGTCTCCAGAGTTGTAGTTGTAGTCCAGTGCTCAAATTACTACACCATGAGTCATCTTAGTTTATGTGTTTTATGATTTCTTAGTGTTCATACATTCTTCACTATTTAGCTCTTGGTCCTCTGAATTGCAATTGTATGCCTTCTGCCTCATTTTTATACTTTTTGTAAAATCTGCCAAATATTATTTTAAAGAAAATATTAACAAGTAGTTAATTAATCTTAGCTTTTGCTGCTTCTGCTAGTTAGGGCAAACTTTGACATTTTCTCTTTTAGGTGATAATAATAAAAATGACTGCAACCATATTTCAGGAACAATCTCAAAACAAACCCTGCAGATTGGATCAAAATCCTTCACAAGAACATCTAAACAATGTTATTTTGTTAATTCATCCTTCTTTTAATCTTTTCCTATTTAATACTTCTGCAAAAGGATGATCAAATCCAGGATCTTTTCTATTTTTATTAACTTTACTATATTTCAGATGTTAGTTTTCTCTATTTACAGTCCAGTATTGATTTTCAGTATGATTAATTTTGTACTATTATCTTCAAACAGCTCTTTAACTACATGCTGAGATTTTATCCCTGACGACAAGTATTGGAGAATTATTCCTATCCGTCTGTGGCAGAGCTGTAATTTTTCTTTTTTAAAAAACAGGGCTGTTATGTCTTTGATTTTTTTGAAGAAGTTGCAGATCTTTTCTAGATTTTTGGTTTTTCTGCATTGTTTAGCCCACCATTTTTCTTTGGCTTTCCTGATTGGCTTTGGCTTTGCTTGTTCTTATGCCATTTTTAATATTTTATATCTTTATTTTTCCATTTCATCTCCCTCCCATTGGCTATAAACAAAATGAATTGCAACAGGGAGACATGTAAGATGTGTACTTAGGGAGGAAAAAAAATGAAATGCACAGATTTAGGATGGGTGGTGACACTTGGCTTGGAGAGGTAAAAAGGGTCTAGTAGACCACAAGCTGAACATGAGTCAACAGTGTGACATGGCAGCTGCAATGGCCAATGCAATTCTAGGTTGCATCAATAGGAGTATAGTGTCTAGATTAGGGGTAGGCAACCTTTTTCAGGCGGGGGCCGATCCGCAGAACAGCTCCCTTCCGGCGGGCCGGGGGGGATGGCGGGACACTCGCTCGCTCACTCGCAAGTGAGCCCACCTCTGTGTGCGCCCACCACCACGCGCATCGCGCCCACCTTTTGATGGCTATCTGTCGGGGATGGTTTGATTTTGAGTTCCTGCATGGCAGGGGGGTTGGACTGGATGGTCCTTGGAGTCTCTTCCAACTCTATGATTCTATAATTTAGAAATGACTTGAAGGCACACAACAAGAATGACAATGACAATGGTTTATTTTAATTATTGGAATCTACATGGGATCCAATCTATGCTATTTTTTGTGTTTTGTTTTTAAAATTGCATGTGTAGACTATTTTAACAGTTAAGGCAAAGGTAATCTGGGCATGTGTCAGGGATGGGAAGCAGGAAGATCTGGTAGATCTTTTCATGTTTTGGACTACGTTAGAGAGGATCCCATCTCCCAATTGTTTAACAACAGGAGCAACAATATTATGCCTCAGCCTACCATAAATTATACCTATTGCTGAAAGCTTGGAATAGACAAGGGAGAGTTTTTATATACAAGGACCTGGAGCTCCATTCAGTATGAGTATTCAGGACAAATTGTCTCAGTTCAGATTTCTTTAAAGTTGTGTCCTTTATACCATGGTCTGCTACACAGGAGAACTTGAGGTCATGGTAAAAAAATACAATACAATACAATACAATAAATAGATCTCAGAGACTTGAAGTGTACTCATCTATGGTATGTGTGAGCCTCCTGGAATAGATATTTTTGCTTAAGATGATAAGAATTAAATTTCTGGGTCAGTCCATTTGATATTCCTGCCCATGACAATGAGGACTACTACTTCTAATTCAAGGCTGGGCGGAAAGTAGATCTTTTTATGGCATTATGAATGATAAAAGTTATTAATGGATACATGACGGTCTTAGCTCTTCCAAATCTTTTCTCTAAAGTGGGCATTTGAAAGATTAGGTTTTTATTTTAAAATTATTTTTTAATTAAGCACTTTAGAGTAGTACATCTGAAGG
The DNA here is from genome assembly GCA_020142125.1 of Phrynosoma platyrhinos. Classification (NCBI taxonomy): domain Eukaryota; kingdom Metazoa; phylum Chordata; class Lepidosauria; order Squamata; family Phrynosomatidae; genus Phrynosoma; species Phrynosoma platyrhinos. The sequence goes on along the minus strand of CM034705.1, from coordinate 16,809,936 downwards.
GAAAAGAATCCAGTTGACCTGGGCAACAGCAGTAACAAACAGGTATACCTTGTCTGAAAATAAGAATAGGGAAGGGGAAAAAAAACCCTGCACAAAATGTATTTGTCAAGTGAAGTTTTTGGGGGAACAAAAAAATCCTAGTCCTCCACGGTCAGCCAAAAATTCCATGGGAAGGAGAAATTGCTGTGTAGAATTGGCCATAAGAACAAACTTCCACAAACCATATTCTGTGATACTGCTAAGAAAAGGCCCTGCTCCCCAAATATAGAGCAGGGATGTTCATCTTATAGTCTTCCAAATGTTGTTTGCCTGTAACTGCCATCTCTCACCTTGGATGATGCCAGATAGGATTAATGGAAGTTGCAGTCATACAACTTAAGCAGGACCACAGATTATCTACTTCTGAGGAAGAGGCATCTGCTCTGCTGGAAAGGAAAGGGACATTGTCTGGAGGCAATCTCTGAACAGGTCCATCAATAAAGTGTATCAAGCCTTTGTTAAGCTCAAGAAATGGCTCCATCAACATGTCCTGAGGCTGTAGAGTAGGGGAGGAGGACCCAGTGGTTAGGAAATAACTTGTAAAGAGAAGATGGGCTAGATCAGTGATTTCCAAACTTTTGTACTCCAGATGTTTTGGATTTCAGCTACCAGAATTCCTGACAATTGACCAAGCTGGCTGGGGCTTCTGGGAGTTGAAGTCCAAAACACCTGGAGAACCAGAGTTTGGGAACCACTCGGCTAGATCATTGCTGAAAGTTACATTTTGGATTGTAGCATCTGGAATCTATCCACCAGCATGGCCATTGGCTGTGTTGGCTGCTCTCCTTCAGACAAGTAACTTTCCCAAGTGGAGGCTGAACATGGATTGAAGATGATGGCTGTCAGCATGGCCTGTGTAGGGCTGCCCAAAATGAGCTGGAGTGACAGCAGGCCTGTGACGCTGGGGGAGATTGTGAGCTGTTAAGGGAGATTTGCTGTCTTTGTCTGCATGAGAGCATTTTGTTTATGCTTAGGCATCTGACACGTACTGGAAGCTTCCACTTTAGAGTCTCTCAAATGTTTCTGACACAACCCTCCCTGGAGTAGTGCTTGCTCATGTTGTCTCTCCCTCTTTCAAACTTTATCTGCAAAAACTGAAAACTCATTTAGGCAAACGTTGTGAAGTCGTCTTCCGTTTTATTGATTTCTTTGAGGGATGGTTGATTTGGTTTTCTTACCTTGGCATGTTCTCGCATCCAGAATTGAGCACTTCCAAAGCCTGGGGCTCCTTTTTGCCTCTGCAGTGGTGGTGCCGGTGCCAAAATGTGAGCTCAGTTGGCAGAAGATGTTTGGGGCCATGCCCGCCTGTTAGTGCCCTGCATTGATGCATCACTCAAAAATGCACCCTCTGCTTGTTGCCTTTGACATGCTGGGGCCTGCCTTGCGCACAAGAACAAACTGTGATGAATTCCATTTGCTGAGCCAAGTTGGCCCTGCGTTGCAAGGAGGGAATGTCTGGCAGGCAGGTTTGGCTCTGCTGCTAGCATGGCCTTTGTTTAGCCTCCTTGTTTTTCTTCAGAAAGCATCTTCTGACTTCATTTATAGCATTTTTTTTTTTTTTTGCTGCCTTGCTGAAGTGGGCTTGTTTTGTTTTTTGTCCTATTTCCTTCTCTCGAATGAATTGGAAGATTTCTCTTGGCATACCTCTCCTTACTTCTGCCCTCTACTAGCTCAAAGACAAAAAAAATAATAATCAGAAATTCTATTTACGTGGGATGTATGTATAAGGAGACATTTGGAATGCTTGATGAGGCTTCGGATTCATCTCAGCCCCTAAAAGTTGTGTGATGTTTCCTTTGTTTTATTTTAAACAATTGAATGTCGGAAACATTTCTTCTGGGAAGCGTTTTTAACTATCTAATTTTGTAAGGAGCCCAGGTGGCGCAGTGTTTAAATGCCGGTCCTGCAGTCACAGTGTTATAAATTCAATCCTAGAGGAGGGCTCCAAGGTCCACTCAGCCTTCCATCCTTTCGTAGGTCAGTAAAATGAGTACCTAGTTTGTTGAGGGCAACTGGCTTACAGATTGTAAACTGCTTTGGAAGTACTAGTTCACTGATAAGCGGTATGGAAAAACACTTCCTATTGCTATTGTTATTGCACAATTGGTATCTTGCATGATTCTTAGTTTATTGAAGGTAGGGAGGCATCTTGACTCCTATCGATAGCTGTTTACCGCAGAAAAACCTCCAGGACTTGCCAGTCCCTTTTGTTTAAAAGCCCGTTTTGGTTTTCCCAGCCTGTACCTATTACATGTGGCATCCCTTCTTTTATGTACTGCTGCACACCCTATTTGCTGGAAGCAACCTTGCCAGATTCAAATCTGTTGGCTAACTGGAAGTCTGGTTGTCCACATGTCAAACCTCCTGAGCGGCACTTCTTGGTCTGCTTCTGGGGTCCATTGGACTACAATGGACTACAGAATTATAGTCCATTCCCACTACAGAATTATTATTCCACTTTAATGGCCGTGGTTCTATTCTATGGAATCCTGGGATTTGTAGTTTGGCGTGGTATTGGACGACTCTGGCTGAGTATACAGTAGGCTCTTGGTATCCATTTTGGTTTGGTCCCAGGACCCGTTGTAGATAACAACAAAATCTGTGGATGTTCAAGTTCCATTAAATACAGTGGCATAGAAAAATGATGTCCCTTATATCAAATGGCAAAACCAAGGTTTGCTTTGTGGAGTTTATGTATTTTTTAAAAATATTTTCCATTTTAAATATTTTCAAGTAGTTGGTTGAATCTGTGGGTAAAGAATCTGTGGTTCTAGCCTAGCAGGACAACTATACTCCCCTCCCATAACTGCATATCTGATTTTACCCTTGGATGGGACCAGGACAGTTAAAGTGGAATAATAGTGCTATAATTCTCTAGTGTGAATGAACCCCTGGTCTTGCACTGTTCACCACTTTTAAGTTCCTGATTGGGTCTGCGCATACTGGGAGAGATGGAAGTGACAGGTTCATTGACAAGTCTACCTTAATTATTTTTTCAATACCTGTTATTCATAATATTGCCACCGAAATGAACTGTGAAAGATATTAATGTATTTTCAAAGCAAGAACCATTTCCCCACAAAATAAATCATCTTGCTAAAAAAAACCAAACGCAGCAAACCTCCTTTCTTTCTGAACAGTGTAGGCAGCTGAATATAAAAAGGATTCAAGGGCAGGGGAGGGGAGGAGGGACAATTTCACATTTTGTGCCTGCCTTCTATATTTCCGGCAAAATAATAGTGAGATTACAGATTTGCAGCATATGATTTTGGCTGCAGTGCTAGCTACCCAAGGACATCACTTCCCTGTGGATCAATGAAGCCCTTTACTCCTTTTTTGATAACCATTCTTGTCAGCATATATGAAATCATTTTTAAGGAAGAGAAAGTTACTCTTATCCATGGTGCCAACTGTGTATTTTTTGCAGGTTTTTTGGGTTTTTTGGTCTGTGAGGCCGTGTTGTAGAAGAATATATTCCTGACGTTTCGCCTGGCTCTTTTGGTGGCATCTTCAGAGAAGTGCCAGCCACAGATGCAGGCGAAACATCAGGAATACATTCTTCTAGAACAAGGGCTTACAGTCCGAAAAACCCACAAAAACCTATGGATGCCAGCTGCGAAAGCCTTCGACTTCACATTTCTGCAGACTGTTTTTTGTTTTTTTGGTATCCAGAAGTCCAGAGAATGAATCTGAGACTTAGAGTTGTAGTTTTTCTGTGGATTACTGTTTTTTCTTGACCAGATTTGGCGCAAAATGGATCATTTTCCATTTATTGTACGTATCACATTTGAAACTCATTTTCCTTATAAGAAGCTAGTATTTGCACAACAAATTCAGTGTAGTGTAGTTAGACTCTGACGTACCATAGGTTTATTGGATGGGTTTATCAGATAAACAGACATTTTAATTTGGGTGTTCCTGATTCAAGAGGAATGCTCTTACTCTGGTGCTCTGCAAAGGCTTTTAAAGAGAGCCAGCGGAAAGCATAGTAGTTTGAGCATTGGACTATGACTCTGGAGACCAGGGTTTGAATCCCTGCTTGGCCAAGGAAACCCACTGGGCAAGTTACATTCTCTCAACTATAGAGGAAGGCAACTCATGGCAAAACTCCTCTGAACAGATCTTGCCAAGAAAATCCCATGATATGATATGGCCTTAGGGTTGCCATGAGTCAGAAATGACTAGAAGACGCAAAATAGCAACAAAAAGGCTTTAAAAACTCTCCCTGCAGATCTTATCCTTGGAATTCAGAGAGATGCTGCCTTTGAATCTGGGTGTTGTACTTAAAAAGATGGCAGATAGACACCAGTTTCTTGTGGATCAATGAACCCAAATACTCTATTCCTTACTTGCCAGCCATTCTTGTCAAGATATGTGGAATCACTCTTAAGAAAGAGAAAGCTGGGACCCTTTACATCACACTATTGCAGCACAATGATGTTGCTTTAACTGCTGTGGCTGCATCCTGTGGAAGCCTAGGATTTGTACTTTGATAAGGCACAAGAACTTTCCAGCTGAGAATTTTAAATATTCACTCCTAAACTGCAAATTGCAGATTCTTATAGGACAGAACCATGGCTATTAAAATGCAGTGTGAAAGTCTCCATTGCCATTTATCCTAAAGCAGGGAATTCTGTAACTCTAGCCAGTGTAATGTAGTGGTTTGAGTGCTGGACTTTAGGACACTGGGAGACCAGGATTCGAATCCCTGCTCAGCCACAGAAACTTACAGGGTAAATCACTTTGGGTAAATCACTCCCTCAGCCTCAAGAGGACAGCAATGCCAAATTCCCTCTGAACAAATCTTGCCAAGAAAACCCTGTGATAGGTTTGCCTTAGGGTCACCATATTCAAGGCACACAACAACAACTTGTTCCATTAGAAATAAATAAAATTACTTTAGCTGCTAGTGGACTCATGTAGCAATTGCTGCAAGGATTGGAGTTATAATGGGGCCACTGAGAAATGAGAAGGAGAAATTGGCATATTCAAGGTTTCAAAGTACCAAAAGCCCCCTTTTACTGTTTAATGAAAAGAGGCAAGCGTAGTCTAGACATGGAATTTGGACTTTCATTTGGGAATGGGACAAGTAAAAATGAGGGCAAGGGAGGGAGTGGAATGTCTTTTTTTTTAGTTCCTTGCAACTTGGAAGAGGACTTGAGTTGTCGGATGGAGCCATGAACTTTAATGTCCTTCCCCCCCAGGGTCCTACTTGTAGATCTCTAGTCTGCCTCCCATTCCCATCCGAGTGAAATCTGATTCTGTCTTTTCTCCTCATCCTTTCTTCTCCTACCTCTGACATTTTGGCTTCTGTTGCTTCTCTTTACTAGCATGGACAAGGAGATAGAAGAGGCTCTGTGTCTAGGGGAGGAACTGCAACACTGGTCACTCCTCTATTGTAACAGCTCTACTACCTGGCAGTCTGCTTCTGGAGATAATTCAAAGGTTATGATCTATAAAGTCCTATATGACAGGTCCAGATTGTCTGGAGGACTGCATTGTCCCATAGGTGCCTGTCCATGTTCTGCAATCTTCTGGGGACGCCTTTCTCTCTGTCTCATCACTCTCACAGGTACATCTGGTGACAACATGGGGCTGGCTACTCCCAGGCTTTGGAGCTCCCTTCCTAGGCTGCATCTGCGCTGCAGAAATAATTCACTTTGACACTACTTTAACTGCTGCGGTTGAGTGCTATGGAATTCTGGGAACTGTAGTGCGTTGTAGCACCAGTGCTGTCTGACAGAGAAGGCTAAACGTCTCACACAACCACAGTCTGTGCTACAAGGTAGTTTCTCTGGCTCCTTCCTGCACTATAGAAGGCTGCCACGTTTGCCACTGCATTTCTTGGTCAATTGTGGTTGATACTGCAAATTTGGCAGCAGTATGTTCCCCAGTGGGGTTCCGGGTGGGAGAGATCCAGTGCAGGTCCCCGACCTTGGAAATCCACCCGCCTTTGTTATATGTAAAGCAGAGGTGGCATGGACTTCTTGATGGCTCTGTCTGTTGCCCTCAGTCCTCTGGATCATTTTGGCAGAGCGAAGGTTGCTTTTCTCATCCTGAGGTTCCTTTCCCTCCCTCCCTTCTTTCTTTTTCCCCTGTTCTTTCCTTCTTTCTTTTATAGTGCAGTTTCTAATCTATTCCAACTCATCTTGGTGCAAGGCTGGATGATTTACAGGTCTGTTTATAAGCCTTTCTCCCTTTTGGCAGAAGAGAGTTTTGAGAGCTGCTATTTGTTTCTGTCGCTTTTCCATCCGGTAGATAAACAGCTGATGTAAAAAAAGATGAGGAAGACAATAATAAAAGGTCAAACATTCCTGACCAGATAGAAAGCAACATTCTCAGCCTGAGAATCCTAAAAAACTGGGCTGCCTGTATGTTTTGGGATCCTGAGATCACATTGTGCATTGTATAACATCTTGTCTGCTACATGCCTAATCCGGTGCTCAAACAGCTCTCGAATTACATCTCGATGGGCAGATACAGTGCCTCAATTTTCCTTGTTCAAAATGAAGGCTTTTATATTTTTATATATTTATATTTTTAAATTTCATAAAAATGCCAGATAGCACAATTTTGTATGCAACCAAATGGAGTATTCTAGGTCCCTAAAACAGCAAATGAATGCAGGCTTGATACGAAAATAAGTATGCATATATTTCATTATTATTACTATCAGTATTGTTGTTAACATAATTTATACCCCACTTTTTCCCTAGAACTGGTACTCAAGAAAGCTGGTACATTAAAATAATCACAGTATAACTGAAATGATCACAATGTAATTGCAATATAAAAATAATAAAACTTTCTCTCAATTTTCCTTTGTCTCTGCCAAGCTCCTCAACAACATACAAGGTACATTATACCTAAAGCCAGCTGCGTTATTCTGGAAGAAACACAAACATGTGAGGCTGGAAATTGCACAAACATGTCTCCTCTCCCTGGCAGTAAAAGATCCACAGTAATAAAACAACTGTTAAATGGCAATAATTAACTCAGATCAATTGCTTAAAAAGGTATTAACTAGCCACATGTCGTCCAGATGAATAGGACAGCAGGTTGGTTTTAAAGTATAAATAAATTATTATTTTTAATACAGCACTAACAAAAATCAGCAGGTGATAGGGCTGCCTTAAAAAGAGTCACTCGCTTTTTTTCTCTCTTACACAGAAGGTATGACTTTTGGAAGGCGATGCCTGCTTTGTCCACTCAGATTCTAAAAACAGTATTTCTGAAGTGAGACATTTTCTTGGTTTGCTTTTTTAGATTTTAATTTTTTTTAAAAAGTTACCACTTTAAACATAATATCACATTAACTTCTGTAAACAAGTCCAGTTGGTTCCATTTTAAATTTGTTATAAATTATCTCCCTCCCCATATTACAAGCACATACAAATAACAATCACACTTTCCATTATTTCTTCTATTTCAATAATTAAATCACTAATTGACTCCTTGAAAAATAAATTACCTCTTTTTCCCTTTCCCCCTTTTTTATATGAATCCTATACTTTCATTCTACTTACATTAAACAATAATATAAAATTTTGCTTACATCTGTATTTGTATTGTATGAAAACATTAGATATGTTACAATTAGATAGATTAAAAAGGTTAATTAGAGGAAAATCAGTTGAGAAATGGGAAGAAGATTGGGAAGCAGTTTTCAAATATTGGAAGAAGAAATGGTCTATTTAAATGTATATGGATAAGACAAATAAAGACCAAATAAGATGATTTGGTAAATGGGTAGGGAATACAAATGCAGGCTTTTTAGATTTTAAAAACAATCAAGAAAACTCTCTTGCTTCAGAAATGCTGTTTTTATACATATACAAATATATGTGAATTTCATGATTTTATCAATAAATAATTAATAATAAGGGTTGCAGCCCTGTTTGTATTATGCTCACTTCCTTTCCCTTGAACCCAGCAGAGCTTCCAATAGTTACTGTTTTGGACTACTGATCCCAGAATCCCCTTTCCAAGCTCTACAATTGTGATATCAGTCTTAGGTGTTGTACAGTACAGGTGCTGCACAGATAGGATTCCTAGGAGCTGAATTGTGTGTTTCACAGGCTGCTGGTTTGTATTGTTGGGCCCAGTTCAGGGTACTGGTTGTATTGCTTTTAAATTGCTAAATGGCCTAGGGCCATATTCCTTCAACAACAACAACAACAACAACAACAACAGTATTTATATCTTGCCCCTCTGCAGAGCAATCGGGGCGGCTTACAACATTAAAATTTCCATACAGATATCATTGACCCTAAGGTTAAGCATAGGGAATGTTTAGCTGTCTAGATGTGGACCTGAGCTCCCATCAGTATACCCAGCAAGGCAATGGACCAATGGGAGTTGTAGTCCAGAAGAACTGAAGCACCACAAATCCTTTCCCCCACAAATGATTGAAGTGAGGTGGTTGAATTGGTTGAAG
>CM034705.1:16774100-16796119 GCA_020142125.1 Phrynosoma platyrhinos | reverse complement strand
TTGATGGCCAGTTTTGCTTGTTCCATATCTAGCCATAAGATGGTATATGGGTAGATATCCTCTTAGAACACAGGTGAGGAACTATTTTCAACCCAAGGACAAAGTTGGATCTGTGTTGGACTGATGGGACTGCGTGCCATTGATGGACATGGCTGCTGCCCCAAGTGGATGGAGCTACTACACCGTCTTCACACATACACTATTCACTCACAGAGACTGAGAACACCCTTCCTAACCTTTCTCTCAGACCCACAGAACTCTCTGGGTTGTGTATGTGTGTGTGTGTGAGAGAGAAAGAGAAACAAGCAGGAACATTTTTCTTTTTCAGTGATGACCTCAGAGAGCAAGCAGCCAAGCGAACGTTCTTTATGTTTTCGTGTTCTGATTTAGGTTATTTTTTATGGTGATCCAACCAGGGAGTTTCCTTGTTCTGGAACAAAAGAGATGTAAAATGAACAGTCAGTTGCACCTCTTGGGTTTTTACATCTGTTGCAGATCGAGAGCTCATATGTAGAGGTTAGAGTGATCAAGGAGTTTTATTGTTCCAGTCAAAGGCTGGGACAATTGCATATTACAACAAACCAATACAGGCATACCAAGATGCAATATCTATCCCTGAATTATAGCAGAAATAGAATATAAGGATGCAAAAGGTGCCAATTTTAATTAAATTTATGTCTTTAAACCTCTGTAGCAGTTTCCAGAAACAGTACCTAATTCCTTTTTTCTGATGTTTTTCTGCTTGCCAAAAATCATAGCCTCATAGAGTGGGAAGAGTCCCTAAAGGCCATCCAGTCCAACCCCCTGACATGCAGGAACACAGAATCAAAGCACCCCTGAGAGATGGCCATTCAATCTCTGTTTAAAAACCTCCAAAGCAGGAGACTCCACCATACTCAGAGAAAGTGTGCTTTGCTATTGAACAGTCAGGAGGTTCTTCCAAATATAGGTGGTATTCATTTGGCAGAAAGAATATTCATCTATTCTGCAAAGGAATGCAAATGAAGAGTGATGTACAGGGAACACTTAATGAAAAAAAAAATTCTGATCAGCTGCTGATGTAGAGTTCCAGATAATATGAAAGCTTATGAGGGATCCCTTGAGGATGGCTGATTCAAACCCGAAAATATGTAGTCAGCACACAGGCTTGGAAGCAGATGCTGTAGTGCTCAGTGATGTGCAGACTGTATTCTGCAATTGCATGTGTTGATAAGCATTTATTATTTTGTGTGTCTATGTTTTGGCAAGAGTTTCCTGGAGAAAGCTACATTGTTTGTTAGGTTGGAACAGTGTTGGTACTCACAGTCTGCCTCTGAACAATCTCTGTCCTACTTTCCCATCACATCCGTTGGGTTAGTGAGGTCATGGAAAGGGCCTCAGGCAAAGAAAGGTTGGAAGTAGAATAGCCAATGCATGGGCAATAAATACACTTTGCCAGCTCTGAGTCAGAAATCCTAGATTGCTGGGGCGAGTGTGGAAGAGTCAGAAGTAAGGCTTAAATGATGCCCTCTAGACTTTTAGACTACAACTAGAGATAGAATGTCTGTCTGTCTGTCTGTCTGTCTGTGTAATTAATGAAAAGTGTGTTAATGAAAAGAGCATAGCAAAAACATGAGGGGAAATGATTTTTAAAAAAATCAATATATTGGGCAAAATTACAAACAGAAATGTGTATATTAGGATACATCTGAGTGAAACCGCACATAATGTGTGCGTTAATGAAAATAATATATCATAATAATAATAAATAATAAATTTTTATTTATATCCCGCCCCTCTGCGCGGCAATCAAAGAGCATACCAATAAATAAATAAATAAATAAATAAAATTTTAAAAAAATTAAGGGGAAATAACTGACCAAAAATAAGCATATTAGACAAAATTAAACCCAACAATGAACGTATTAGGATAAATGTCATTGAAGTGGCATGCAAATTCCTCATAATAACTTTTTAAAAAATGCCTCAAACTAACATAGCAGTTGATTGGAATGAAGGTAAGATTAGAAAGATGGAAGGAACCAAAACTGAAATCTTCCTTCTTGTCTCTAATAAAACTCAAATCATTCTAGCCAGCGTGACCAATGATGAAAATTGTTGTAGTACATTTGGAAGATGCCCAGTTGAAGAAGGCAGCACAAAATATGTAGACTGGATGCATAAAACTGCCACATTTCTGGCCTGGCATTTTGATGAAAATGCTGAAAGTCAACAATGTAGGGTGTGCACTTGACTTTTTAGTGAACAGATATATTCAAGTAGATAATTCTAGGTTAGATAGACCAGTGGTCTGACCTATGTGCAGGGTAGTGTCATACTGTGGGCCAAGATTTACTTAGTCCAACATCTTATCTCTGTGTCCAGCATGGACTCCTTCCCAGAGTCATCCCACTTCAGTGAAGACAGGAGCAAAAAGAGATGGTGGTTTTGTGATGACGTTCCTAAAGTTTTGTCTCTCTCTACTTTCCCTGACCTCTGCACACTCCCCCATTATTGTTATCATCTTCATTTTTATACAGTGCCATCTTTTCCTTAGAAGATGATTCCAATGATTAAAATTGGGGCTCGAGTTTGTTTAAAACAAGTACAGCTTAGCTAAAAACACACAAAAATCAACATTAAATATAAATTTGAAGTATTCCTAATGTTAGAACAATTAAAAATCTATGGCTAGAAGAGTTCAATAAATGAAATGACACCCTTTAAATCAGGGGTAGGCAACCTTTCCCCTTTAAGGGCTGAGGGACTTCAGCTCCCAGAATCCCATGAGCTATTGGCCAACATGGGACTATTGGTCAACATGGCTGAGGCTTCTGGGAGCTGAAGTCCCTCGGCCCTTAAAGGGGAAAGGTTGCCTATCCCTGCTTTAAATCCTTTCTTTCTAAAGCTCAGAATAAAAAAATCTTTGCATACTGACGGAAGGACATTGTGGCCTCCCTAGGAAACAGGTTCCAGAGCCTATGGGCTGTCAGCAAGAAGGCCATATCTCTCCTGCTCACCTATGAAGATGGTGAGACTGAGAGAAGAGCCTCTTCTGAGGATCTCAAGGCCTGGGAGGGCTCACATGGGGTGTCAGAAACCCTGGACCTAAGCCACACATAGCTTTATAGGTCATAACCGACACAGTTGCTTGGCTGCTGCTTTAAGAGGGTTTTTTTCTTGGGTTGACTTGGTGCAGGGCTTTTGCTGTGGATGATCTCTGGTGCATGTTGTATCCCACTGCCGTGTAAGCCTTGTTAATATTTTATCGTTTGGATACATGGGGAATTAATTACTGTCAACAGAACAGATTTTAATCTAATCAGTTATTCCGTACACCTCATCAATTGCAGACATCAAAGCTGGCATCAAAGTCCTTGGAATGAAAGTACACAGTGTGCCTTCCAAGCAAGATGGAGTAGATGTGCAAGGGTGCTCTCCATAGATAGATCCCTGCCCTGGACATGCTTGGACAATTACTTTTTAAGGGTTAGTAGTTACACTTGTTCCAAGGTTCCCCAAAACTAATTAGTAATAGTTTTTTTTTAAAAATAACTCCACTTTTAGATTATTTAGGACCTTGATTTTCTGTATAAAATGGCTTACACCAGAAGAGCTGCTTAGAACCAAGTTATCTGAAGCTCCATACACTGATCTGATCTTGCCTGTTGTTGTATGCCTTCAAGTCATTTCTAACTTAAGGGAACTCTAAGGTGAAGTATTATGGGGTTTTTCTGGCAAGATTTGTTCAGAGGAAGTTCGCCTTTGCCTTCTTCTGAGGCTGAGAGGGTGTGACTTGCCCAAGGTCACCCAGTGGGTTTCTATGGCTGAATGGAGATTCAAACCCTGGTCTTCAGAGTCCTAGTTCAACACCCAAACCACTAAACTGCGCTGGCTCTCAAACTTGCCTATGTTTTAAGATCAGCTGTAATGGCCATGTTCATCAGCCCACTTCATGATCATGGAGATTGATGGCTTGAGAGTAACAACGTCTTCTTGGTGGTTGACCCATATTTTTGGATCTCTCAGCCATTTATTTCAAATAACTTTTAACTGAGATGTCAGCAGAGCTTTAAATGATTTTAATTATTAAAATCATTAATTATAATTATAATTATAGTGCTATGGGGTGTGAGTTGTTCTTAGTTGTTTAAAATGGTTTTATGTAGATATTTTGCTGAACTCTGATAATGCTTTTATTTTGCTGTGTTAGTATTTTAGTTTTAGGAGAAAGAGATGTTTTGCTTAGCCTGTTTTATTTATACAAATAGATCATCTGGGACAGGTATTCCTTCAAAGATGTCATAGAAGTACATGAATCGACTGCACAGTTTGTCTGCTGTAGTTATTTATGAGCTTTCAGAGGATTTGTTGGATGAAAAAACACATTGTGCATCTGTTTGCTCTGGTCCTCATTATCAGTTGTGTGAGACCATTTTAGGAGAGCAGGGTTTGAGGTTCATGCATCTGACAACAGGCAGGCCTTTGGAAGAGTGCTTCCATTGGGACAGAAGTTTGGGACTGAAGTCCAAGTTTGGGACTCTGGAGAATAAGCAGAAGGGTCTCAAACATACAACTGGGTTGGCTTTCCACATTTTGGAATAAGTGAGATAATGTATATCACAAAAGACCCCCAACCCAATGCTCTCATCTGAAAGATTTTTAAAGCAAGCATTTACAATTGCCCAACTTCACCACTGCATGCTGCCTTCTATTTATCTGTTTGTCTCTTTTATATCCCATCTTTCATCTAGTGAGCTGATGGTAGTTACATGGTTTTTCTTCCCCCTGCTTTATCTGCAGAATAACCCTGTGAAATGGGTAGGTCAGGTTGAGAGAGTGCATCTAGCCTAAGGTCTGCAAAGAGTTTCATGACTGAATTGAGACTACAAACTGAAGCTCCCAGGTCCCAGTCCACTTGAACCACTATATCTCAATGCTTGATGGTGTCCTTCAGCAAAAATAGAGCCCAAACATATTTAACACCCTTTACGGCTACAGAGTGTGTTTGTTTTCCAAAGAAAACCCCTCAGGGAGGCCAAAAGAATCAAGTTTTTATGTGTGTTTTGATCTTTTCCTTGCTTTGCTAGCAGGCCAGGCATGGAGTCCTTGTGGCTGCAATTTAACTTGTTTAGAAACAGGGATTGGAGCAAAAGGGCCATTGCTTGCATTGGCAGTGAGTTTATAATTGTGGTGTTCTGATGAGAAGATGAGAACCGCATTAGTGCTGGGCCCTGCCTAGTTAACTGGAGTACTGTGAGTCAAAACCTGGGAACAAATGTGCTTGTGGCAAGTGCCACAACCCTTTAAAGCAAATGGTTTAACATCAGGGCTATGGCTGGTTTTATAGCTGTGCATGCATACATGCAACTCTGCAAGGAAGCTAGGCTTGTTGTTCTTGTGTACCTTCCAGTCATTTCTGATTTATGGTGACCTTAAGGTGACAGTATCATGAGGTTTTCTTGGTAACATTTGTTTAGAGGGGGTTTGCCATTGCCTTCCTCTGAGACTGAGAGAGTATTGACTTGCCCGAGGTCATCCAGTTGGCTTCCATGGCCAAGCGGAGATTAGGACACTGGTCTCCCAGAGTTCAGGTCCAACAATCAGACCCCCCCCCCAACAATATTGGCTCCAAGCTAGGTCTGCTTCCAAATAATTCCTAGATAATAATTTCTGCTGGCCAAAAATGAGGATCCAGATCGAAACTGAAAGGGAATGTGACATTTCAGGCCCAGTTTGGACATCATGATCTCAAGCCAATAGACCAGATAAGAGTTTGGAGTTGATCCAAAATCTGGGTCTTGTGGATGATTTGTAGCAGATTTTCAAGGATTTTCTGCTCACAGATGTTTAACAAAAGGAGCAACAAAATGACCCCTCCCACAGAGATAACTCTTGAAATTAAGGTTTTGAGTGGAGAGACTTTTATGTGGGGTTCTATTACATTCTGGCAATCAGAACAAATTCCAGGGCTCAGGACTCTTGAACTTAGAAGTATATGTCTTATGCACCATACTCTGACTGGTGAAAATTAGGGTTTGAATAATAATAATAATAAAATCCACAAAGCAGATCTTGAAAGCTTCTGCAATAAACTATTCTTTATCAGTTCAAGAATGAACCATGTGCCCACATTCTGCCTCCTTCCCTCATGCCTATGGCTTTGAGAAAGATATTGTGTGGTGTTAACGTTGAGTTTCCCTTATCTGGAATTTCGAATTCCAAAATATTCCAAAAACCAAGCTTCTTCCATGGACAGCTGAGACAGTGACACTTGTGCTTTCTGATGGTTCAGTGTATACGAACTTGGCTTCATGCACAACATGTTTAAAAAACATTACATAAAAAAGATTGGAAAATGTGGTATTTGATGTACTGAACTAAAGAGAAAGGTATGTGAGGGAGTTCCCAGGCAGAGGCACACTGTGTTCATGCAATGTGCCAATTCAGTATACCCAAACCTGCAACCATCTGGCTCAGCAAAAATCCCAGCTGGTCTAGCAACCCTATACCTTTCCTCTTCTTTTCCAAGAATTGCTTCCCATCCAACAGGTTTGAAGAGATACTGCACAACCAACAGTATGAGAAGTCACCGTTCAGACACACCCTTATCCTGGCTTGAACTGGGCCCTTTAGGATGGGGAGTGGGTAAATTGTGGCCCTCACAACATCCCCTTACTATTGGCCATAATGGTTAGAATTTGTAAGAGTTGAAGGCGTATGGAGAAACAATTTCTCACCTCTGGATTTAGGGGACAACAGCTCAGACAGTTGTCCTGGTGAGAGTCAGCATTCCTTCCTGCTGACAAAATAAGAAGCTTTGGGAGGGAGCATACCCCATGTAAGCCAACATTCATGGATGACCAATGCACACAATAGTCTTCCTCATTAAAACTGATCAAATCAAAACCTATAAATCAAAGCTGTGGCTCTCTTGATGTTCTTGGTTTTCAACTCCTGCCACATTACTCTTAATGTAACCAATGGTCAGGGGTGATGGGAGAGGCCATCCAGCAATGTCTGGGGTGGGGTCATAGGTTCAACAGCCCCATCATAAACACATAGGCTTATATGTGATTTTCCTAGCACATACAAAGCTTTAACCAGGGCATGGAGAAATATGGGTGCCATTTTCTTCATCATGGAACAATATCTTCAGTTAGATCAGGGTGTGAATAGGGCAAGTATTCATCATCAGAGGAGCAAATACTGGTGCTATGGTTTCAGGCAGGATTCCTTTCCAGGCATATCTGGAGATACTGGAGAAATATTTTATTTTATTTCCTGTCTCTCCTGCTATAGGACCAAGCTGGCTTTACAGCATAAATTAAAACAGATAACTAAAATGAATCATAGTATTTTAAAAAAAGCACCTAAGCTTTTCTATTTAAAACTACATGAAAATATAAAACAGTTTAAAAGCATTTAAAATGTAATAAATGGGGGGGGGGGGGGGGAGGAAAGTCCAGCATCCCTCATCAGAAAACCCTGCCACATCAATCAGGGCTAAAAAACCTGTCTAACTAAGATGGGTTTTGCCAGTTGGGGGATGGAGAGCTGGGGGGCGGGCAACCAAACTTCCAAAATCTGGAAGGAGCCATTAAGAAGACCCAGTTGTCCTCCTCACCAGACATTCCTGTGAAGGTGATGGAACTGAGACAAAGCCTCAACCTGAACCTGAATTTTCTGCATGCAATTAATGTACTCTGCTACTGAGTCACTACATCTCATTTTTAATATCTACTATTTCCTCTTAACAACAGTTCACAGAAAGTATGGGATTTCCTAAATCTTGTTATGGGTTGAGGAAACCTGCATTCTTAGAAGATATAAGATATGTTTGGGTAAATGCTGGACTGCATCTCCTATGGTGCTTTAGCATAAACTATGCTATTCCTGGTATTCCTTACCAAAAGAAGATAAAGTAGAAAGCCCACACAGTACTGAGTCATACTGGAGGTGAGAATTTACATTACTGATTGTTTTCCTGTCTCAAACACACGCACGCATGCATGCACGCAATATGAGTTAAGTCAGTGATGGCCAACCTTTTAGAGACTGAGTGCCCAGACTTAAAGGTGTTCTAGCACCAGGTGTTACCTGGTGCTGGGGGGGGGACGACACTTTTTGGGGTGGGACTTCTGCCTTCCGAGGGGGAGGGAGACTTCCGCCTTCTGTGGGTAGGACTTCTGCCTTCTGGGGGATGGGACCTCCTCTTCCCTCCACCTGAGCCCTCAGTTGCCTCTCCAGAGACAGCTGAAGGCCTGGGATGGCGGGGAAGAGGACGAACAGGTGCACACCTGTTCCTCCTCTTCCCCACCATCCTAGGCTTTCAGCTGTTTCTGGAGGCAATTGAAGGCTTGGGAGAGTTGGGGGGAAGAGGAGGGACAGGTATGCGCCAGGGAGGCAGTTGAAGGCACAGGATGGTGGGGGGAAGAGGAGGAACAGGCACATGCCTTCTCATCTCTTCGTGTGCCCTCTAAAATGGCTTCGTGTGCCAGAGATGGCACATGTGCCATAGGTTCGCCAACAGAGAGTTAGGTAATACATCCTGGCTTGACTTCCTCCTGAAATGTGCTAATTTCTCCTACTCAGGGAATTTTAATTTTAATTTCTATAAGGAGGAAGACTGTATCACATGAAATCACAAGCACATACAGTCCAGAAACAGGATTCACCATCTTTTTCTGATCCTACTGACAATGTTCAGGCAACATACTAAATCTCAGTTTAGTGTAATGTGAACATGTTGGAGCAACCCTTAGACTTATGCACTCCCCTTCCTCAATCCCCCTCCAGCACTGCCACTAAGTTTTTGGAAACTTTTACTTAATAATAACTTGACATTTTGTCTGAGCTAAGAGACTCCTGTTAACTAAAGTTAGTTTCAGACAAACCAACCAAGACTGCCAATTGACATGATTCAAATAAACCATACTTAACAATAACTGCATCGCAAGTCGTCCAAACCAACACACCATTGTAAATTTTCATTGTGGCTTATTTCAAACAAGACATGGTGCCAAAGTGCTCATTTCAGACAAACTATACTTAACCATAACCATGGTGTAACAGTTTGCACGACATGACAAGTTGTGGTTAAGCAAAAGCAGAAGTAAAAGCTTCCAAACTTCTCTTCACAGCTACAGTAGTGGGAAGGAAGTATGTGTAACCAAGGCTAACAGAAGCTCATTCATATCACACTAAATTTGAACTTGGAAAGGTTACCTTTGGGGACTACAACTTCCAGAACTTACCTGCTAGCATGATCATAATGGCTAACAGATTTTGAAAGCTGTTGTTTAAAAAAAATTATTTCCAAACTCTGGATTAAATCCAGCCAATGAGAAATATGCCCAAAACAAGCTTTGTTTAAACAAGTGCCCACCCAAAAAATGAAAGAGGAAAAATGAGTGTCTTGCATTCCTTTCACAGCATGCTGTGCAGGTGAGATAAGGCCCAATCACAACCAGGTTTGGTCTGCAGCCAAGTCTCTCCCTTGAGTGAGCAAACAAAAAAGGTGGCCGGCTGCAAAGCAATCCCACAGACGCCAATTCCAGAAATGCATCTGGCCACACATTTTACAGCCCATCTCTCCTCCTCTCCTAGCTAGAAATAAAGTTCTTTTAAAATATACATTTTTTAAAAAGCAAAGATTCTCCTTGAAATGAATCCTGTTGCAACCCAATACCAACTTCAAGGAATGTAGCTATTAATACTCTAATAAGGCCTCGACAATTATGTTTCCTCACCCAGCTACCCAAGCATGTGTATAACAACTTGCCAACTTCGTGAACACAGCACTCTATGAATCTGCTGAAAAGGGTGACAGTCACCAAAAGCTCATGCTAAATAATATAAGTTCAATATTTTGGTGCCATATTGCAGAAATGTGTCTGCAAAAATAATAAAGCTTGCACTGGGAAAAAGTGGGATTCTACTCTGATCCATCCTACTGTTGCTGTTTCTGCCTGCCTACAACAGGCAAGGTAAACAGCAGCTGCCTCCACTATATCTTACTCTGCACATAAGAACTGCAAACCAGAGAGAACAGAGGAAAGCAGATACACCAGATATCTCACTGGATATCTCCAGAATGTTAAAAAGGCATAGATCTCTAATTTGGCCACCAAAATAAAAATCATAAGAAAAAGTAGATGCTGATGAAAGAGAAAAAGTAAAACATCCCAAAACATTCCATTTTGGAAGAATAATTCAAGTGATCTCTTGAAGGCTGAAAATGTTTTTACGTATGCAGGGCTGACCTGACCTGGTTGTTTCTTTTCACATAGAAACATTGTAAGTTCTCAATAAAATGTTTGCCAAAACATATAGAACTGCTTTACTTTTTGGTGAAACTATCCCTATTCTTTTCATTCTGTTTCTGCCTCTGGTAACAAATTTTTTGTTCAAGTGGTAATGCCCATTAGCACATCTGCTTTGTTAACTGCATTGTGCCTATACAATTCTCAAAGGCTATGTGACACAGTGGTGTGAGTGTTGGACTACGACTTTGGAGACCAGGGTTCACTTCCCAACTTGGACATGAAACTCTCTGGATAACCTTGGGCAAGTCACATGCTCTCAGCCTCAAGGGAAGGCAATGGCAAAGCTCCTCTGAACAAATCCTGCCACGGAAACCAAAGGTTCACCTTGGGGTCATCGTAAGTCGAAAATGACCTGAAGATATAACAACAACAGCAACAAAAAACATGGTCCACAACAACAAACATAGTCCAAACAACAACAAACATAGTCCAAAAAGTAGCATTTCCAGGAACTACTCCAGCTACTAGTCAAAATTGATAGAGCTGGACTAAATAGACCAATAGATTTAAAAAATTAATTTACAACCAATGATAAGCATTAGAGAACAAATAACAACTAATACATAGAAATTAGTTTCCTATCATGTCATAATTTTCCACTAAAAGTATTTTGCATTAAAGTGGCATTGCCTGCAAAGTTCAAAAGACTTACCACCTTCCTTATCATTCTAAAAGACCAGTGGGTGTGTATGTGCCTTCAAGTCGCATATTGACTTATGGTGACCCCATGTATTCCATAGAGTTTTCTTAGACAATGAAGACTCAGAGGTGGTTTTGCCAGTTCTTTCCTCTGAAATATAGCCTAAAGCCCCTGGTATTTGTTGGCTGTCTCCATCCAAGTAGGCTATCTAAAATATCAATAAGAGACTTTTAATTTTTCTCTCTGTTTTGCTTGTTCTCTCCTGCCCAATAGGAAATGGTTTTGGCACAGATTGTAGACATGTAAGAAGTTAGAACATGTAGTTGTTTTCCCTTTGATTAGTGCTTTGCTTTCCCATAACTTTGTCATCACCGAAAGAAATAGCTTTGTTGCCATCTGAGATATAATGAGGCAGCGAGTGCAGGAAGCTTTATCCTTTTGGGCAGTGGAAGATTTGGAGACGTTCCTTGTTGTATTTGAAGACATTCCTTGTTGTTGTGTTCTTGATGGATGTCATTGACTGCATGGATTTTTAGTTCATCTGAATATACAATATATTGATAGTTTGCTGTTGCTGTGTACCTTGAAATCGTTTCTGACTTATGGTAACCCTAAAGGCATGCTATCACAGGGTTTTCTTGGCAAGATTTGTTCAGAGAGGGGTTGCTTTTTAGTGATGATGTGGAATTTGGGTTTCCAAGGTTCAAGGAAACCTCCCAGGGATCAGAACTGGGAGAAGCAGCTGGCCGCAATGATCCCCCCCGTGCCCTTCGTTCAGCGGGGAAAAATCTGCTTTTACAACCAAAAGCGAGGCTTATGCAGACTTCCCAAAGGGCATTTTCAGTTACTGCCCCTAAACTATGGAACGGTCTGCCGGATCAGACACGTCTTATTACATCACTCACTACTTTTAAGAAAGTAGTCAAGACGGAGCTTTTCCGGCAGGCCTTCCCAGAATAACTTTCACAGGGATGTATATTGGAGCCACTTTATCCCTGGTCTCTCTTCCGAGGGAGCCACCTTGTTGTTGCTTTTATTAATATTTTATATTTGTTATAAGTAGATTTTAATTTTATCAGGTTTAATACTGTTTTAAGGGGGAGGGTAATGGGTGGAGGGAATAAGAATTTGGATTTTAATTGTTGTATTTTAACTTGTTGTATGCCGCCCCGATTGCCCTGCAGAGGGGCGGGTTACAAATAAAATTTATTATTATTATTATTATTATTATTATTATTATTATTATTATTATTATTGGGCAATTCCGAAAATTTGTAGTTCCAGGAAATGACCCTTTCAAGCTCTGCCAAGGACTTGGCTGAGAGGTAAACTTCCCCAACAGTGGAAGTTCTTCGAAATGGGAAAGGTTGTGCCATCTTTATGTGAATATATAAAGCTGCCAAGTGTGATTGCTAGTCCATTTAGCACCTCTGCACTGTATGGTGGTTGTTCTGGGGGGTTTTAGAGAAAGGCCATTCATATCCCTGCAAGAATATGTTGATTGAATGTAGAACTTTCTACATTCAGAGCAGGCTCTTTCCAGTTTCTCCATCCCATCCATTTTGGCATGTCAGGTACGCCTCCCTGTCTTGCCTTCCTCTCTGGTCAATGCTGTTAGGGTACTTTTCTTTTGACTAGTTGCTGGTTGCTGGGAGAGGAGTTGAATATGTGGAAGAAAGCACCTGTGAGACGTTCATTGTAAGGGGAGATCCTTGTTACTGCAAACTATGTTGTTTGTGTGTGTGTGTGCATGTGTGCAGGTAAGATTAGCTGGTGGACTGGCAGTGCCTGAATCACAGTTTTTGTTTTGGAGAGGGGAATTAAGATTTAAAACCTTGCTCAGCTGTAAGCCTTGCTGGACAGCATTATGTCCTCTCCTTCCCCTCTCAGGGCTGCCTTGAAGGCAGGGAGGGAAGTGAAAGATCATAAATAATTCTTTCTTTCCCTCCTGTTTTCTTTTGCAGGTGTCTCCCCTGCCTCCCTCATTCTTAAAGCTGAAGCCGGATTGTTTTAACTAAAGATGGAAACACTGGAGTCGGAACTGACTTGCCCAATTTGCCTAGAGTTGTTTGAAGACCCCCTTCTCCTGCCCTGTGCCCATAGCCTCTGCTTCAGCTGTGCCCACCGCATCCTGGTCTCTAGCTGTTCTTCCGGAGAACCCCTTGAGCCCATCACTGCCTTCCAGTGCCCCACTTGCCGCTATGTCATCTCCCTCAACCATCGGGGCCTGGAGGGCCTCAAGCGCAATGTGACACTGCAGAACATCATTGATCGCTTCCAGAAGGCCTCCCTCAGCGGCCCCAATTCCCCTGGGGAGAACTGCCGTGAGCGGCCATACCGCCAGAGCCCAACCATGTCGACGGCGGGCGACAGGATAGCTTGCCAGTTCTGTGAGCAAGATCCTCCACGTGATGCCGTCAAGACCTGCATCACGTGCGAGGTGTCCTACTGTGACCGCTGCCTGCGGGCCACGCACCCCAACAAGAAGCCTTTCACCAGTCATCGTTTGGTGGAGCCTGTGCCGGATGCGCACTTCCGTGGACTCACTTGTCTTGAGCATGAGAATGAGAAAGTGAACATGTACTGTGTGGCTGATGACCAGCTCATCTGTGCCTTATGCAAACTGGTGGGGCGGCATCGGGATCACCAAGTGGCATCATTGAGTGATCGGTTTGAAAAACTGAAGGTAAGAAGAGGTGAAGAAGAACAGGGATGTTGTGGGGCATTGTGGGTTTGCTGTTTTTTTTGGGGGGGGGTGTTGTTCCTGTGTATTCACTAACAAGGTTCCAAGTCCCAAGAGAATATAAGTTGAACAGACTCTCTGCAGTTGCAAGATTATTTTATTTATTAAAATAGTTATACCCAGTTCTCTATACAGAGATCTCATGGCAGGGTACAATAAACCAATTTGACAAATTTAAAACAGTATAAATAATAAAAAATGGTTTTTAAAGGCTAAATATCTATTAAACAAGGTAACAAGTAAAAACAACAGGTTAAACAATCAAAATACTGTAAAACAATTTAATACCATGATTAGGAATGTATATGTTGGGTCAGACGGTTTGGGTGTTTGTATGAGCATCTTGCCTCATTTATATAATTTTATGAGGGATCCAGATGCCATCAATTTCTATTTGTAATTCTACTGTTTCCCCCTCCCTTCCTAATTTCTTATGGCTTTCTTATTACCACAAGAGACCCATTGAGGAGGAAAAGATGGAATAGATGCATGATGTCTTTTGGATGGCAGAACTAGGAGCTATCTCTGTGGAAACCACCTTTGTTTTTGTAAGCTGGTGTTGGCTGCTGTGAGTGACAGTGACAGTGACCGTCATGGACTACAAGAGATTATTTAACTGGAGGTGTGAGGGGTTGAGCCTGGGACTATATCTCCCAAGCAGGGGATCTGCCACTGAGTGATGTTCCCCTCTCAACAGTAGCAGTGGCGGTAGTTATGCACTAGTTTTATGAAAAAGCAATAGGGACAGCTCAGTCCCATCTGTCCACTGCTCTACTTTGGTTGTGTGAATTGGTTGTTCTATGAACCAGAGAACCATAGTCAAGGTTTTCCTGTTTCTACACATCATCTGTTTAATTTGTATTATCACATAAGAATTGTCAGGAGCTGCAGGTAGTGTTCTGGGAAGAGGATTAGAGCTGATCCAAGACATTTTGCTGACTGAAGCACAGACAATATGGTGCCCCTTCTTCATTCCACATAAAAAGCCAGTAATTTATTTCATCGTTGCCGGTGAGAGTTGGTCCTCCAGTATACCTGAAACATTTGATTAGTTTAGACCAAGGGGAACAGTTATGGAGATCAGTAGGAGCACCCAGGAGTGTGGCACTGCTGTCCTTCAACAACCTGTTTCCTGGGCAGTTTCTGCCCATTGCTAGGACTGGTCTTGAGATGAATGGAGGCAGGTGAGTATGCTGGATGGATGGATCAGTGGATGGGTGTCTGTCCTGGAGATGAAGCTGTATTCTTTTTGGGTGTGGAAATCTTGCTTAGCACTGCACATTGGTTGACTGGAAAGCCCTGAAGTTAAGACCTGGTATGCCCTGTAGAGCTTAAAAGAGAACCACAAGACAAGCTTCTGAATGGTGCAAAATTTCATCATGCCTGTTTCTGCTTGCCCAGCCCTTGGCCATGTATATGAGATCTGACTGCAAATGACAGAGAAGGCCTCCAGGCAGGCACTTAAAGTCAATCTCTCTTTCTCTCTGTATTTGTATATGCGTCATTTACACTAGTGGAGGGGAGCAGCAAGAGTGTTGGTATTTGTCAAGGGTGCCTATGGGCTGCAAAGGAGAAATGGTCAGGTCACCGTGCACTGTAGAGGATTTGGTCATGGGGCAGAGGTTGGAAATGTTACTGTTTTAGACTCCAGCTTCCAGAAACCCAACAGCTGTCATGGCCACTGGCCATGATCACTGGGGAATTATAGTGCAAAAAGTAATTTTTCTGAGCTTTAAGAAAGGAAAATGGAAAGGGCTTGAGCTATAAAGGGATGTTAAATAGACATTGGGTCCCCTTTCTTTGGAGAAAAAGAAGGTGACAGGCAGGCAGAAACCTGATAGAGGTTCCTAAAGTGGTTTTAATTCTATAGATAGTTTAATTACATTATAACAATAACATGTAAGTTTTTAGGTTTTTTTTTTTGTTAGCTTTATCAGGTCATCTTGGTGGCAGCTCTGCAGAATCAGAAGAGAATATCTGATTAAAATATCTGATTTTTGGACTGTTTGGAGGCACCCTTCCATGAGAGGGAAGGTTAATTTGTTGTCTTACTCAGAAAGATTATCGTGGCTGTTTTGGTGACCTATGTGGATGGAAAGAGGTTGCAAGTATGTCAGCAAACCTGTCTGCCTACTCCTGGGCCCCTTCACACTATGCAATTATATCAGTATCTTCCATTCAACTGCTATGGCAGCATCCCATGCAATCATGGGAATTGCAGTTTAGGAACAGGCTTGAAAAACTAGGATTCTCAATTAGAGAGCTCTACTGCCTAACTAAACTGTAAATCCCAGAATCTCCTAGGATGGAACTATGGCAGTTAAAATGGAATCAAAGTGCTAGAACTGCATAACCTCCCAACTGTCTTGATTTTGCAGGGACAATCCCAATTAATCCTCTGTCATCCCACTTTTTCAGCTGCATTTAAAATGTCCTAGTTTCTCTCTCCTCTTCCCCTTTTGTCATCAGCTTACTTCAGTTGCTGCAGCTGAGCTCAAAGTGCAGAAGTACAGTCGGCACTCTGTTTTTGTGAGGCATCTGCTCCACCCCCCCTGAAAATGGAGACTCGCCAATATTCAATCCCTATAGGCTTGAATGGGGTACATGCTTGCTGGTGCATACCCCGTTGAAGTTAAAGGAGGTCGCTCAAGTCTGTGAGAACGGAGGGGCGGCTGTAGTTTGCACTCAGCAGGGTAAGAAGAGAAGTCCCAGTAGACTTGGGCAAAAGCAAAAAGTTGCTGTAGCTTCTCGTAGCTTGTGTGTTCTTCCTCATTAATAACTTTTGCCATTTGACCACAATGATGTTGCTTGGGCACATGTGTCCCTATTTTTATCTGTGAAGTGTTGGAGAGTATGCAATTGTGTAGTGTGAAAGGGGTTCAGGTGATACAGTGGGAGCTCTGAGACACATTAGCTAACCTTTCTGCTCTCCGGAGTATTTTTCTGTGTTGTGTGGTAGGAAAATTTAAAGCTTGGACAGCTAAGGTTTATTTTTTAAAAAAAATTGTTCACTGTTAGTAGATTTAGAAAATTGTGTTCTGCTATGTTAACATTGCTGGAGAAATGTTTTAATTTGTTAAATTACTTCTTACATTAGGCATTAAGTTAATTCATTGCTTTTAAAAGACCTCACAGGACCTGAAGCGTGGCCCCCTCAATATTGCCATGTGAGAAAGATCCTTTCCTATATCTCCGTTTTGTTTTTAAACCCAGCAGGGAGACCCAATCATAGAGGCAAAATGATCCCCCCAGTTGTGTGTGGTGCTATAAGTTTTGAGGAATGAAATGCTATATTTTTCCATGGAAAAATTTCCATACTTCATAAAGCAATATGTGTATGCGTGCATGTGCACACACGTGCATGCATGCACATATATGTATATGTATATATGTATATGTGTGTGCATATGTGTATTTATCCATGGTTGTCTGGACTGTTGTACTGCAGTCAGTCATACGGCTAAATATAGCATACAAAGGCTGCATCTGCACTGCAGAAGTAATCTGGTTTGACCTCACTTTAACTACCATGGTTCAGTGCTATGCATAGCTATTAAAGTGGGGTCAAACCTTGCTGGGGCAGAGGTTAAATGCCAGTCCTGCAGCCACAAGGTTGTGAGTTTGATCTCAGGCAGGGCTCCAAGGTCCACTCATCCTTCCATCCTTTTGTAAATCGGTAAAATGAAAGTACTTGCTATTGTGGATGCAGCCCAAGTTCTAGTTATTTTAAGGAGGCCAGCATTGACAAACCCTAGTGCTCAGAGGACCATGCAAATGCATGCACTGTTGAGCTTATTTCTGTTTCACAAAATCTTTTGATTCTCACCCAAGTCACTATTACAGTTAGTCAAGACAGATGTGATCTTGTTGCCCGTGCTCATTGACTCACCTATTTAATGAAATAAAAAGTTCAACTAGTAATGAATAATTTTTTTTCTCAACTTGAAATGGAACTGATACATAGTACAGAGTGAGTGAGTAAATCTGAAGATACTGTAGTTGGACCCCAGCAAAAGAAGGTTATTTTGATACATCCATTCTCTATAGATAATGCAACTTTTAAAAATAGTGTTATTTCAGGTGTTTTTGTTAAATGCAATGAAAGCACATGCTGTTCTGTTTACATTATTACAGCTATTTCAATAAAATAATTTTCACATGTACTTCTGAAAATTTTCCAGTTCTCATTTTTCTATAAAACCCACCTCACTCTTACCCCCCCCTTCTGTTTCTTTGGGCTCTCTTCTCTTCCATTTCTCTGTTCTTTAGGCCTCTTTTTCTCCTATTCTCTTTCTACTTCTTTTACACAGAAAATAACAATACATAGCTGTTTCCTATGTAGAAAATGTTGTAATTGGGCACTCATTCTGTGCAAAATTCACATGTGGTTGATTTGCTTAGAAAACAACCTATTCTGCAAGGAAAACACTGTATCCTCCATTAGAAAATGCTTTTATTTCTGTGCAAAACAACCACATGCAAATTTTGCATAGAATAAGTATGGAATTGTGGACAGGCTTGAAAAACTATGTGGTTTTCAATTACTGTTGAAACAGGGGGGAAATGGCTAAAGTTACTTGTTGCTTCCTTTGAGAAGAAGGTTAGTGAAGAATTACATCCTTGTTTGGCCAACAACTCCTGTCATCCTGACCAGTGATCTTGCTAGGTGAGGCTGATGGGACGTGTAGTCCAAAAACTTTGGGAGACACTGTTCTGTACTTCTCAATATGGAGTGGTCATACATCTGTTTGTCTAGTCCGAGTGCTTTTATGCTTGGCTTTTATGCATTTATTGAGACGTTACAGAATCTGACAAGAATCAGGATGCCTTGATTCTTGACTATAAAATGAAGCATCTCTCACCTATTCGTTGCACGGGAAATTGGGCAAATAATTCTAGTCCAGAAAAATCTCATGGGGAACTAAAAACATATATGGTTGTTTGATGGTTGGAATTTAGGGACATACATGGTCCCTTGACCCTGCATTTTGTAAATAAAAAAGTGTGGAAGTTATGGGGGAGACGCGCAGTCCGCTGTGGAGGAATCCTTGGAGCCAAACTCTCCTGGAAAGAAAAACTTTGCTTTGGAACAATTTTATATTAACATGCTAAAATGCTCCTGCATCATCCGATTGCCTGGTTTTATTTCAGCTACTTGGGAATGTTTGCAAGTCAGATTTTAAGCTGTGCCTCATCGTAAATGTTTGAGCTGCCCACCTCAAGGGATGTTGACAGCTGATGCCATTCTGAACAGCTTTTTCCAAACTGGTTTCATGTTTTTGGGCAGGGCATGATTTACTTCCTACCTGAAACTCTGCCAGATCCTTGTACACATTCACAGTTTATTAACCTTTGGGTTGCACTTGTTTGTTTAAGGGCTGTCGGTACTTAATTTCCAACATGAAAGATGCTAGAACTCAAACACCTTCCTTTGAATTTTATACAGAATTATGTGATGCCAAGAAAACAGTAATTAGTACATGTTTGTGTATTATAATAATAATAACAATTATTATTATTATTATTATTATTATTATTATTATTATTATTATTATTTAAATTAGGCAGTCATGATGTGTGTTTTGGCCTAGGTATGCCCCCCAAGGCAACTCACAGTTAAAATGATTTCATTTGAAAATGAACCAGAATTGTGGTCAGTCCTGACTCATAATTCATGAGACATGCAAGTACACTCTACCTGATCATTTCTGCTTGGTTTGCAACGCTAGCAAGAGTGACTAAACCAAATAGAAAATGACCAGGACTCCTGGTTTGCTGTTCCTTTAAGAAGCCAGAATTCGAAGCTTGAATTTCTTATAGCATGGTTTGAATTTCTCCAGCATTGTTTGGAATCACCAAGCTAGTCTGGCTATGAACTGAAGCTTTTGGTTGCTGCAACTAAAAGAGGACAGGCTTCCAAATGGGAGAAAAGGGACTGGGAACCAGTAACTTGGGCTCTGAACAGAGAGGCCAGGATAGCATGGGCCAAAAAGCCCTAGCTGCTCTGGCCCAGATCCCAACCCAGATTGGGTAATCGGGGTGGCGCTGGGATAAGTGGGTGTTTAAACACCTGCCCGTCCTCACACCATGGATTGCTACTGCTATGGTGCCCCATTTCCATGCTAGACACGGTGATGGGGGGCTTCTCACTAGCGGCAATGGCAGAGGTAATGGACACATGGGACTGTCTGATCTGCCAGGGTTTGCCTTGGAGTTTCCATGAAACTCCATGGGAAACGGTGGGTCATTTTGACCCGTTCAAAAGCCCCTTTGACCTTGGATCAGTCCAGATCTACCAGATCTGCATCCAGATTCTGGCCTGATCCCAGCCCAGTCATAATGGCTTGTGTTGTTCAAACTGGATGATGTGAGACCGAGGAGAACATGGGCCTTTTGCCCTTTGCAGATAGCCCCTATGACAAGATAAGTGGCTGTTTGCTAACTATGCACGCTTCCAAATTGAGAACAGAGACTGGGAACCAGTAACAAGCATAGTCAAGGCAAAGGATTGCTCGATAACTGCACAATTGGAAGGACCTCTCCCCTTCCTCCTTCTAAAACCCATGCAAGTTTTTAGCTTTCAAGTGTGCGCAAAGTGGTTTCTAATTTTGCATGGCCAGATCCTGGTTCTTTTTCAGCACCCAACTAAAGCAGAACTTGTGTGCAACTTATGTATCCTGCATATTTCTTTCTTTTCTCTTGTTCATAATTAGCAGCAGCAATGACAACAATAAAAGCACAAGTTACAAGTTAGTTTCTTTCTAAAAATGGGGTTACACTCTTAATGGACTGAGCAGTTGGTTGGCTTAGAAGCCTTTTGTTCAAATAAAAAGGTACCCCCAATGAATTGGGCAACAGATTTTTTTTTAAAAACCCCACAAATATTCTTAATTGAGATACCTAATAGAAGAAAAGCTGCAGATGACAAGCATCTTCTTGAAAAAGGAATCCTTTCTCTTCTTTGTGTGTCTTTTGTTCATACACTCACAAAGAAGGAATAATGCCTTTTCTAGGATTGTGACTAGGGTTAGCTAGAGCTTTGTTTCATTTCATTTAGATTTTACCAACATTTAAAACTATCTTAATATCTGGAAAGGTAATAATTTTGAGATTTGAAAAAAGCTTCTCCTCTTTATCATTTATATGGCAGTAGTGCCCTCTCCATGCTAGGAATATCTGTGTCTACTGAATATGGAGGAGAATTTCAGTTCATTTTCTAAAAATTTATCCAAGTCTGCAATTGCCTTTATATTTGGGATGGAAGAAGCCTGAGTTTATTATAAAAAAGAAAACAACTGAATGACAAAGAACATAAAACTGACAGAATTGCCTGTCCCTAGATGTGACGCAAGTAATCCAAAACCCAATTAAGAAATAATTTTGCTTGGATACTATTCATTTAACAATTTGCAAATCATTTAATTTTCACGATTTGTGCAGGTTGCTTTTCTTGGGATAGATTTTTTTGATTAAAGCTTGAAGTGCATTTACAATGCCTGACTGCTACCAATCCCTTGTACTCTTAAGGGAAGAAGGATCTGGTGAAATGAGCCAGCACCCTGACCTTCTCCTGTGGTTTGCTTTTCAAAGGCTTCCAGTTATTACAAATTCAAAGAAATTTTATTCAGCAACACCGTTAAGTGGTGAAACACACTGCAATATTCATGTTAGGATTTTACGTTGACAAGTATGTCATTTCAAGCATAAAGAAGCACCTTGCGAGTTCTGGATTTTCATCTCAAATGGCTAGGATGTAAATGAAAAAGAAATGCCTGCCTGCCCTCCTTCAGACAAAATGAAACTTGCTTAGTTTATGTGTTAAATTGTGCTAACAGAATAGGAGCTTGGGAGGGAACTTCATGCAACACCTAAGGCCAAGAATAAAAGCGTTCATCATGTATTGTTCAATGGTAAGAAGATCTTAATGTTTTAGCTGTGTATGAATGTGTATTTTATAGATACAAAGCCTCAAGAAAATATAATCTTGGAAACATGATTGTTCATAACCTATAAGTTCCCCTTTCCCTTTATTTTTTCTTCCTTTCCTTCGTAATCATGCATTTTAAGTCTGGTTTTTTTTAAAATTTAAATAAAAAGGTCTCAGGCCCATTTGCAAAAATAATCCCAATGCACTCACTATACTTTTATATTCTTGTGGTCATTAGCATGAGTTGTTGTTATCTTATGGGAGCTGCATGGTAGAATGCTTGGCCTTTCAGCCTTCAGAGAAGTCCTGTTCTCCCTCTCTCAGAAGATACCTGTCGATCACTCCTGTGTCTGTAGTCATAGGACCTTATCACACGGGGTCTAAAGCAGAGTTAATCCAAAG
>CM034705.1:16760526-16774000 GCA_020142125.1 Phrynosoma platyrhinos | reverse complement strand
TCTTATTTTGGTTACTTTTCGCTTCGTGGCCAAGGTGTGATAAGGTCCATAGTGGCATATGCCCACCTTTCTTGGAAACCCAGTAGACAACACCATCACTTCACCTGCAGCTGACTACCTGTTCATTAATTTTCAAAATAAACCCCTGGTTTCTTGAATTACAAGGCCCTTGTAATTAGAATACTGTGTTCAGTTCTGGGCACCACAGTTCGAAAAGGATGTTGAAAAACTGGAGCGTGTCCAAAGGAGGGTGACTAAAAGGGTGAAGGGTCTGGAAACCATGCCCTGCGAGGAACGACTTAGGGAACTGGGTATGTTTAGCCTGGACAAGAGATGGTTAAGAGGGGATATGATAGCCTTGTTTAAATATTTGAAGGGATGTCATATTGAGAATGGAGCAAGTTTGTTTTCTGTTGCTCCAGACTAGAGTAGGACTTGGAACAACGGATGCAAGCTACAGGAAAAGAGATTCCACCTAAACTTTAGGAGGAACTTCCTGACATTGAGAGCTGTTCAACAGTGGAACACTTTCTCTCGGAGATTTGTGGAGTCTCCTTCTTAGGAGGTCTTTAAACAAAGGCTGGATGGCCATCTGTCGGGGATGCTTTGATTTTGAGTTCCTGCATGGCAGAATGGGGTTGGACTGGATGGCCCTTGGGGTCTCTTCCAACTCTATGATTCCATGATTCTATGATTATATTCTACTTCATTTGTCTGTTGTGCTTCCAGAGGAGGCATTGATTGTGCAAAGCATCCTGCTTCATTCAAAGAATTTTACTGTTGTCTGTATGTGTGTTTGTGTGGGTCAACATCATCTTCCATTTGTAACTTAATGATGTTTTCCCACTGCTTCTTTCCTCTTTTTTCTTACCTTAAAATCATTTATAAAGGAAAGGATGGGATAGTTGTGTACAGAGCTTTTTGACTGATCTCTCTCTCTCTCAGAGTGTACACATACACAGACACATGTGCCCTTTCTTCCCAAGGGCCTACGTAGCTCAGCTGTTGCAGACAAAACAATCATGGTTTATTTCTGGTTGATTTAGGTGACCTTTGGGAATATCTCTCCCCCCCCCCTTACTTCATTTATTACCACTGAGAAGATTTTTCTAACTTGCCAAGTAGTCCTTTTGTAACCTAACTAGCATCGCTTGCATTAACTGTGTTCCCACATCTCAGTGCTTTTGAGGTGGGAGACCGAACTGAGTAAACATCAGCTTAACAATGCAACTTGGTCTTTTCCTTTTGGCTGCTTTGAACATCTCCACCTAAGGATAAGTTCTGAGAGGTGTATCACCTACTTTGGGAACATGATGTGACATCTTAATTCATATTTAGATCTCACTCTATTTCTGAGGCCTTGGGTTGGGTAGCGTTAAAACAACCTCAATGATTTAATCAAAGAGAATTATTTAATATATACCTATGTAATTAGAGTATAGGCTATTCTAAGTCTCATGAATAAAAGTTTTAACATTACTTATGAAAGCTTACGAAAGATTCTGGCTGTTTTGCATGTATTCTGTGATTTCACAGGGCCAGTGCGCAGATTGGTATGGAGCAAGGAGTTTATTATCCTGAGAATGTCATAATCATGAGTTTGAAAATGCGGGCAATGCCTGGTAGATTCTCCAGGATTGGAGTACTGTGCAGGCAAAATTGGAAGTAGCAAAAAGGATTTCATGCTCTGTAGAAATGGTCAGCTTCTTCTCTATAACAGGATGCTTGCACATTTAGCTATGAATACCCAGTCAGAAAATGTAGTGTATAACTTGGACTTCAGTGCTGGGTTACATCTTAGGGGGAATCTCTGGTGAAGGTACTTCCAAGAATGTGGAATACCTAATAGGCACTTCTCTCTACTGTAGCTTGTAGAGCTTGTAACATCATTTGTAATGAGAGTGTACAGGAATCCAGTATACTTGCTATTTGAAGAGCGCCACATTACTAGCATGTTTACTGATTCACTCTTAATTAGTTACTTTTTGTTTTTTAAAATCTTGTCAAAATACAACCAGTGGCCAACTCCCTGTGGCTCTCCCAGAAGTATCAGCTTAAGAACAATGAGTAACATTGCTTGCCCTTTCACAAATTAGTGCCATTACCAGTAATTACACGGTTTTTAAAAAATAATAGCATCTGTCATGGTTCTGATACCATGTTATGGTTCTCTGGGTTCCCCTCCACTCCTGCTGAGCTGGCCTCGAGACCATCTTTTTATCTAAAAGAAACCTTGTTGCTGCCGCCACCTGATGAAGTATCCTCTCTCCCCTTTAGCAACACATCAGGACTTTGCTGGGCAATTTCACTAATACTTTTCCTTGCCAACTTCGGAAAGAAATAGCCAAGCTAAGGAATGTGAAAAGCAGTGGTGTCCCTAGGGTTGTGTTGTCAAGACCATGTGGCACCCTGGTCTGGAAAATAACATGGATGTGGCCACTGAGAAGAACTGGAGCAATAGTAACAGGGTTACTACACTGAGAGGAACTGGAGCAATAGTAACAGGGTTACTACAGGTGCATGAGTCAGCATTTGGTGAGCTGTGCATCATGGGAAGCCTGATGCAACATGCACAGTGGATAGGACAAGCCAGGTATGCATCATGGGAGGCCTGATGCAACAGTCCTGATGCAACAGGCACTGGGAATGAAACCAGCAAGGTTTCATTAGTGCATGATTGTCACAATGTTCTCAAGAGGACCAGCTTTATATGGGAGAGAGTCAGAATCTCTTGGTGGTTAGTTGTGGTTGGTGGTTGGCAAAGCACTTTGTTACTCTGTATAGCTGTGAGTATTCAAGATGGACGTCTGGTACTCTGTGTATATCTTTGTAAATATTTGCAACAAAGATTAAAGCCCTCTCTGAGAGAAGCCTCGCTGTGAAGCTATTCTTTTCTCCAAGCTGAAATGAAGCAGCTGTGTGTGGGAGGATTTTTCCTGTGCCGTCTGGAGCAGATTCTTCACAGAATAACAGCTTCTGGGCATTCCTGCCTACGTGCATCTACTCTGCATGTGTGTATGCTAGATCTACGCTGTCTGCATACCCCAACAGGTGTCATCTGGTACGGTCACTCCTGGGAGTGGGACTTCTGGTGTGTGACTTCCAGTGCACTTCCGGTGTGTGCAGCAGTGCATGCATGGCCAGAGATGTCCCATGTGCCCCCAGGGAAGAGTCTAGGCGGCCTGAAAAGGCTCTGCATGGAGGTGGAGAGCCAGCCTGGTGTCACCTCCCCTTCTTGGGTGTCACCTCCCTTCACGGAGTGTGGTCCGCATCCCCCGCCCCCCCCCCCCCCGGTGACGCTGCTGGTGAAAAGGAGTGCAAGAGGCAGAGAACTTTAAAGAAAAACTTTATTCTAACTAAAAGAGTTCTATAGCAAAAGGATATCACTACATGGACCATCTTGTCTTCCATCACAAATAGAAAGTGTAAGTTACAGAGTACAATCATTTCAGTCAAACCAATAAAACACACCAAAATCTAATCCCTGTGACTAGTACATGTTCCTAACCTTACAGCTCAGATGGGATTTGTAGTCCTTGATGTTTCTGGATAGCTGGGAGCCTGGACTCCATTGTCCAGGCTCCAAGCTATCCAGGCTTTTAAAAACCTCTCTCTTAGAACCATCTCAAAGGTTTGTGCTTCTGCCCAACTCTTCATCTCACTGGGCAGTTGCCATCCCAACATGTACCTCTCCCAACATTTACCCTTTAGTTATCTGGGAAGAAAGCTATGATAAATGGAGGGACTCCCACTTATCACAGCATCCTTATACCATCATTACCCCAGGTAATAATATTGGCTTTTCTGAGCTCTGATGTGTTCCTGTACCCTTGGTTGCCCTTCAGTCCCAACTTTTGCCTTTCTTGACCATTGTCGTTTGGTCTTGTCTTCCCCGTTCTCACTTGTTCTTTGGTTCCTTGATAATTTGATCACCCCCACAGCTACTCATAGCTCATTCCTGATGCTCAATCCCCTTTTCCTCTGCCCAGGTGACTTCTAGGATTCATCTGCCCAGGAAAAATGGAGAGAACTGGCCACCAATGGTGGTAAGGAGAGGTATGAGAGGAGAAAGTTTCAGTTACCCTCTCCTGTATTTCTTTAGCAGTTTGGATGGTTTCTTCACCATCCAGGTCCTGCATTGTACATAAATGGGGCAGAGAACTGAGTGATGATTCCTCCACATCAGATTTTAGGGTGTTTTTTTTTAAATGGGAGAATTGGAGAGAGCGAGAGCAAGCAGTCTTTTTTATTTATTTATCTTAAAATGTTTGTAACCCACCATACATCAGATGGGCATAGTTATTAAAAATAGTTTCAAAACAATTGTCAACCATTTAACAAATTCAACATGCAAGCAGCACACCCAGTAGATCAAAATCTATTCATGTCACTAGGCCCCAAAGCTTGGGTGAAAATTAGGAATCCACATCTTTTCCTGTTTTACTCTTGTGCTTGTACATGAGAAACAGCAAATTACATCTCTTTTGCCTATGAGGTGGAGAGATATGTTCTGCTGATAGTGTTGAGATTTTTTGTACTTATGAGGACAATTTCTGCATTAATTGATCCAGTTCAAATTATATAAAACTCTGATAGCTCCTGCATGGTTGCGTGGACTTATAAAACTTAGAAGTGTTTGATGCATTGTTTGCCTTTTGTTGATCAACCAGATTTCCATGATTGTTTGTGTGCATGTGATTTGTTTCAGAATAGGAAAAGTCTGCAAAAAAGTGGCCCTTGTCTCATTATTGTGCTGGAGGTAAGAAAGTCATCCCAAGTTTTCTTGGGAGGAGGTCAGTGATTTGTTGGCAGACTGTCTCAGTGAGAATGAATTGCAGCAATTTTTAACATCTCTTATGCGCCCAATGGCAGCTTTCATATAGGCCTTCAGGGAAGAGGTACCATAGCTGAGAAGGTCCTCTCTGGCCTTGTGATGGCCCCCAGCTTCCAGATTTCCATGTTTCGGCAGGTATGAAGAGGGACACCTTTGAAAACTGCAGATTAAGCACTGCCTGTTTCTCCTTAGTGATTGCTGCTTCTTTTTTTCCTCCCTCCATGCCTTCCCACTTTGGTTCTGGTTTTGGGCTGTTTTTCCCCCTTTTTTGCACTCGCAGCAAATTGTTTGAATGTTGAAATCCATCCCTCTTACAGTAGTGAGGAAGAAAAACCGGTTACTGTTAAGAATTAGGACTAAAGATCAAATTAAAAATTAATGCAGATTATGAGTAAAAGTAATAGCTTGGCCTAGATAAAAGAATTGCCGGGGAACCACAGCAGTAGGAGGAAAAGGGAAAAAAAAATATCTATGCTAGTGAAAGCTGTTGGGGAATTTGAAACTCTTCCTACCTCTTCCTCCTGCAGAACATGACGCCCTCCGAAAACAACAGGTAGAGGAGCCCTGCTAGTGCCTTTGACAACCCTTTCCTCCTGCTGTTCACCTTTTTGCCTGTTTTAGTCTTTATGCTTTCAAAGCTCAGCCATGGAAACCCACTGGGTGATCTTGGGCAAATCACACTCTCTCAGTTTCAGTTTTGCAAAGGCCAAACCCTCTCTGAACAAATCATGCTAAGAAAACCCTGTGATAGGGTCGCCATAAATTGGAAATGACTTGAAGGCACACAAGAACAAAGCTTTTAAGGCATAGATGTGTGAACCACCTGGGATCTGGTACAGGTATAAGTCTGGCTCCAAACAAGCTTCTAGCAACTCCTATTCCCCTTCTCCCTAACCAACTTTCAGTTTCCTGCTCCCTCCTTTTGCTGGCTTTGAACATGGCTCCATCTTACATCTACCCTGATACTAAGTGTGGGTGATGCTGATCAGGATTCTTCTTAAGTAGGCTTTGATAACCTGATTTAAGTCCTGGTTTAGATGGCAAGCCATGGTTATGAACAACAGAGGAAAGAAGTAGGGTGGTTCAGGCTAGGTCCATGTTGGCGAACCTACGCTATGCGTGCCATCTTTGGCACACAAAGCCATTTTGGAGGGCATGCGGAGAGATGGGAGGATGGGGGAAGAGGAGGAACAGACATGCACTTGAGACAACTGAAGGGCCAGGACGGTGGGGAGAGGAGGTCCTACCCCCTGGAAGGCAGAAATCCCACCCCTTGGAAGTCCCGGCTCCAGCTCCATGTAACACCCAGTACTGGAATACCTTTAACTTGGGGCACTCAATCTCTAAAAGGTTTGCAATCACTGGGCTAGGTGGAACAGAGAGAATAAAGAGAGAACTAGCATAGTGTAGTAGTTTGAGAGTTGGACTATGACTCTGGAAACCAGATTTCGATTACCCGCTTGGCCATGGAAATCTGCTGGGTGACCTTGGGCGAGTCATACTCTCTCAGCCCCAGAAAACCCTCTGATAAGAGTTGCCACAAGTCAGAAGCAACTTGAAGGCATACAGCAGCAGCAGCAACAACAGATTGCTAAGGGTGATGCAGGATTTTATAAGATGTGTTTTTAGGCAGCCAGATATTCATCTGCATGTGTCTCATGAAAACTACATATACTAACTGGAGTTGTGAATCACTGATTCTATGCACCATAAAAATTGTGGGCAGGGGATAGAAAGATAATGAAAACGATCATACAGATTATTATAAATTCTGCAGCATGAGGCCTCAACGAGTCTTTTTATTCTCTTGCTAGAAACAACAATTATTTGCATGATTTTGAGGGGTAACCATTGGGTTAATGTGGTGCAACACCACCTCTAATGAACATTGAAAAGCTGGCCTTTGAAGCACTGACATTAAGCAACAAAAGCTGGGAAAGTTGTTGGTGAGGATACCCATCGGCTTTAATTTATTTAACATTGTGAGTCATATTCAAATTAGAATTTTTCTGGCCTAGATAGCTTGGAGGGGCTAGGGAAAGAAATAAATCTGGGACATGATTTAATATGCCCTCACTCTGAAAAATCAAGTTGTTTCTGGGTACTGCTTCATCTTTGATTTCTGCCTGGTTTTCAAGGCCTTTGGCGTAGAAGCACATACCTACTGTTTTCCAAGATGCCAGACTGGGATGGAGAATACATTTGTTTGATTCACATTTTAATATTACCTTGCCTAATGTTGCACTTTCAAATCTATTTAATGGACACTTAGTTATTTTAATTATCTTTCTCTTCCCACTTCTGCTAAACTTGCAGTGAAGTGTTCTAATTTAAAAATGCCTGTAAAACATTAATATCAGAGGGAATGTATAAATTACAAAATGCATGCTGTATATTTAAAACACATTGCTTAGAGAAACATGTATTTTAGAGATGCATACACAAATGCATACAAATGTTCAAGCTAAGTTAAAAGAGAAATGTATTTAGGATTGGAAAAAGTCTCAAAGTTGGGCATATTGAAGACTGGAAAAAGTTAAATAGAAAGAAACAGAAACTGACAGATTTATCCATCCCTACATAGATCTGTAGTTTTCTTTAGTGGCAGATGCAGAGAGTCCAGTGTTTGGGGGGATATAATCAGGATAGGCATCTATATTAGATCTATCTAAGAACTAGGCATCTATATAAGAACTATATAAGGTGTATGCAGTGATGTCTCCTTGCAGTCCTGGTGATGCTGCATCTCAAAAGGTATGTGTGGTCCCTTGGGGGTTGTGTTGAAATTCCCACTCTGATCTTTTACAAAGAGAGAGATTATTTTTGTCCTGCTCTTTGAGCACTTTGGTTGTGCAGGTTGTCCAGCAATCCCATCTGCAGTTTAGGCTGTCAGTTTTTCCGATTGGTGTGGTGATCTGTGGAGTGTGGCTAGAGTATTCATTCATCCTCAACCTCATTGCCCTCCAGATACGATTATCTCAACTCCCATTAACCCTATCCAGCATGGCCAATGGTCACTGGAGTTCTAGTCTGAAACATCCAGAAGGCACTAGATTGAGAGAAGTTGGTATTGGAAGTGCTGTTGTGGCTATTCCTTTTTTGCTTACCTGTACACAATTTTCCCCCAAAGTCAAACACAACCAATAACAGTAGAAAAGAACTGTGCCAAGCTGAATAGTGAGGCCAGGTTCTTCAAGGGATAACAGCCACTTGTCCTGCTGCAGGGCACAAACCTCAGAGATGTCAGGACAATGTGTTAACTTAAAAGATGAATGGCAGCTACTTTTAGCTTCCAAGCCTTTTGTCACTCCTTGAAAGCCTTGGATGGTGAGCTCTGCCAGCAAAAGAGAGATAGACCAGTTGTTTCCTAGGCTTGGGCACAGTATGGGTGCATATTGTTGTTGTTCTGTGCCTTTAAGTCATTTCCAACTTATGATCATAGAATCATAGAGTTGGAAGAGACCACAAGGGCCATGCAGGAATTCAAAATGAAAGCATCCCCAACAGATTGCGATCCAGCCTCTGCTTAAAGACCTCCAAAGAAGGAGACTCCACTACACACCAAGGGAGTGTGTTCCACTGTCAAACAGCCCTTACTGTCAGGAAGTTCCTCCCAATGTTGTGATGACCCTATCAAGGGATTTTCATAGCAAGATTTGTTCAGAGGGCCTTTGCCATTGCCTTCCCCTGAGACAGAGAGAGTGTGACTTACCCAAGGTCACCCAGTGGATGTCATGGCCAAGCAGGGAATCGAACCCTGGTCTCCAAACCACTCAAACCACAATGCCATGCTGGCTCTTTTTATGGATGCTTATAGACATACTCAAAGGAAGCATCATCGAGCATAATTTTCTGGAAAGATGAAGGAGAAGGTAGCCCTGTTTTCTTTCTGTTTTCTTTCCATTGACAGACATGCTAATTTGGCAATTAAAAAGGCTGTTCATCTTTCAGTCTTAATTTTAAAGTGAAGTATGAATGTTCATTAAACCTTACGTGTCTTATTTAAAACCCACATGCATTGATACACCCACACTCACGGTCTCTTTTTAAAAGTTGAAAAACTGTTCCTCAGAAGAGCTTTCTGATGTCACAGTCAACTAGTCTGTTGACTTGTGCTGCAGCCAAGAAGAAGAATGGATTTCCCTTGAACTCAATCTTTAAGAGGAGAGTTGTTCATATGTACAAACAGGGCAAGGCAGCTTCCGTGTTGGGCTCCCTGCTCAAATAGCCATCAGTCAATCAACATTCACAGAGTCATAAAAAGGGCAAAAGCAAAACAGCAGAAAAATCAAGACACAGGGCTTCCTGGATGGCTTTTCAGCAACCTGCTTCTAAATCAAACCCAATAGCATTCCTTAGGGTGAGCTGTGATGAGACTTGACCAACTTAGTCCTGGAGGAACATACTGACATATAAAACTTTGCAACCTTTAACACAGATTCTGCTCAGATGTATAGGCGCACTCTTTAAGGACTTGGGGTACCTACTTCTCATTTTTTCCATTTCCTGCTTTCCTTGCTTTTGGCTAATCTTTAAACAGCAGTTGGACTGGACAGTCTTATAGACAAAAATTGTTGTTAACGGGCCTTGTGTCAACCACAACTCACCTTGACAGGGAGAGCTGTTTGACAGTGGAACACACTCCCTCGGATTCTGGTGGAGTCTCCTCCTTTGGAGGTCTTTAAACAGGCTGGATGGCCATCTGTCAGGGATGCTTTGATTTTGAGTTCCTGCATGTCAGAATGGGGTTAGACTGGATGGCCCTTGGGGTCTCTTCCAACTCTATGATTCTATGATTCTATTCCAGGGGTAGGCAACCTTTCTCCTTTAAGGGCCGAGGGATTTCAGCTCCCAGAAGCCTCAGCCATGTTGGCCAATTGTCCCATGTTGGCCAATAGCTCCTGGGATTCTGGGAGCTGAAGTCCCTCAGCCCTTAAAGGGGAAAGGTTGCCTACCCCTGTTCTATTCTATGATTCTAAGACCTCCTGTCCTCCACTGTTCTGCTTAGGTCCTGTCGATTCAGGTCCATGACCTCTCTGATTAAGTCTATTCATCTGGCATGTGGTCTTACTCTCTTTCTACTGTCTTCTACTTTCCCTAGCATTATTGGCTTTCCTAGTGATTCATGCCTTCTCATGATGTGGCCAAAGTACGACCGCCTCACTTTTGTCATCTTGGCTTCCAGGGAGAATTCAGGCCTGATCTGCTCAAGAACCCATTGGTTTGTCTTTTTGGCCAACCATGGGATCCTCAACACTCTTCTCCAGCACCACATCTCAAATGATCTTCTTTCTGTTGACTTTCTTCACTGTCCAGCTCTCAAATCCATACATGGTGATGGGGATACAAGGGCTTGGATGATTTTGACTTTGATGCTCTGTTGTATATTTTACTCTCTAGCATCTTTCCTAGTTCCTTCATAGCTGCATTCTGCTTAATGTTTGATCCAAGGTAAAGGAATTCTTTAACTATTCTGATTTCCTCATAATCTAGGTTGAATTTATGTAGATCCTTCATGCTCTTTATTTTTGTTTTCTTTATGTTCAGCTGTAAGCCTGCTTTTACACTTTCTTCTTTTAGTTCCCATAGTAATTATTCCAGGTTTGTGATGTTTTTTGCTAGTAGTATGGTGTCATCTGGCTATCTTAGATTGTTGATATTCCTTCTTCCTATCTTCACTCCTCCTTATTACTCTAACCCTGCTCTTTGTATGATATTTTCTGTGTACAAGTGGAACAGGTAGAGTGATAGAATGCATCCTTGTCTGACCCCTTTGGCAATTGAGAACCATTCTATTCGTCCATATTCTGTTCCGACAGTGGCTTCTAAGTACAGATTTCTCATCAGGACTATCAAATGTAGTGGCATTCCTATGTCTTTAAGAGCATTCCATAGT
Organism: Phrynosoma platyrhinos; assembly: GCA_020142125.1. Classification (NCBI taxonomy): domain Eukaryota; kingdom Metazoa; phylum Chordata; class Lepidosauria; order Squamata; family Phrynosomatidae; genus Phrynosoma; species Phrynosoma platyrhinos. The sequence goes on along the minus strand of CM034705.1, from coordinate 16,763,270 downwards.
TTTTCATGATCTATGCAGTCAAAGGCTTTGCTGTAGTCTATAAAGCACATGCTGATTTTCTTATGGAATTCTTTGGTGTGCTCCATTAACCATCATAAGTTTGCAGTGTGATCCCTAGTGCTTCTTCCTTTTCTGAATATCACTTGTACTTACGAGATCTCTCTCCATGTATGATTGGAGTGTATACTGCAGAATTTTGAGCATAATTTTGCTTGCATGGGATATTAATGTTATAGTGATATGGTCGCTGCAGTCATTTGTGTCTCCTTTTTTGTGGATTGGGATGTATATTAATAGTTTCCGATGTGTTGGACAGAGATTATTTTCCATTAAATGACTCTCCACTGATAACCCTTCAGTTAGAGAACAGTTCACTGTAACATGGCTATTGTACACATAATGGAATCTCACCTTGTTAAAAAATTGGAGTTGTGGTTTTGAGGAGGGAATGATTAATCCTTTTCCCATTGGCTGCCTTCTGGGCCAAGTCCCCAAGCTGCATTTTTCTCTGCATTTCCAAATGTGTATTTAATTTACCCTTATAAATATGTACCTGGAATCCCAGGACAAGCCAGTTTACCCCCCCTCACTAAAAGCTTAATACAAAAATGTTGGTAGTTCCACATGCGTTTGTATATATAGCATGATCCTTTATAATGGATTCAGCCCTTTCTGTGTCTGTAATGCTAATGTAAAATCTCATCAGCTACAGCTGAGATGTGAATTTGGTTTTTGTTGTTTTTCTGTTCACCAGTAGCTCTTTTCATATGCTCACACAAACTGGATGAGACATGGAAAAGATGATCTTAGTTTTATTTGTTAAGAAGCACACACATATCCTTCCAAGAAGCTCTATGTCTCTGTGGCATAAGTAATGGTTGGCTGCTTGAAGCAATGGGCAAATACAGAGCCAAACCAGAGCAGAATTTGAATGTTCTCAAGTGGTGATGGGACATCAGTATCCTCACCAATGCTTCAGAAATATCCTACAGCACACATAGAGGTAGCAAGCAGACTTACCGGTACAAGACAGGGCACACAGCACATGCCGTCACCAGTTTTTGTAGTTGCTTTGTGTGTGTGGTGTCATGGTTTGAGCAATGGACTACAACTCTGGAGACCAGAGTCTAAATCTGGGCTGGGACATAAAAACCCATTGGGTGACCTTGGGCACACACGCTCAGCTTCAGAGGATGGCAATGGCAAACCCTCCCTGAAAATCTTGCCAAGAAAACCCTGTGATAGGCCACAAGTTGGAAACTGCTTGATGGCAACAACAACAAAAAAATGTGTATGTGCATGCAACTTCAAGTTGATTTATGGTGACCCTATGCATTTCATAGGTTTTTCTTAAGCAAGATATTCAGAAGTGGTTTTGCAGGTTCCTTCCTCTGAAATACAGTCTACAGCCATGGTTTTCACACAGTGGGATGGGACCCACAGGGGTATGTGAGATTTGCTCAAGGGGGACATGAAACTTAGAGGCCATAATCTACTTCCCAAACTTTTTCCATCTTGGAGGGGAAGACAAAAGCGAGGAAGGCACTTTTCTAACTCTCTTCCTCAGACATGTTAATTCACGAAGTCTCACATACAAATTCTGTATCTCTCTCTCTCACACACACACACACACACACTCAGCCACATTCTTCGTCCTTTTTTGCATGTTTGCATATGCACTTGTCCATACTTGCATATATAGAAGAGAATGAATGTTTCTGTGTGACTGTGTGTGAGAATAAATGAGTACGTGTGTGAGTGAAAGAGCATGCCTGAGTGTGTACATATCTGAGAGCATTGGTGTATGTGAGGGTGGTTGTGTTAGAGACAATATGTGTAAAATTTACACACGTGTTGAGTTAGGCATTAGATTGGTATAATACTGAATATAATTATATTTTTGTACTTGCTTAGCAGATTATTAGGAGTTTGAAGAACTGAACAACTGGGAATATTTTTCTTTCTCATTTCCAGCAAGATACTGATAATGTCTTCCACTGGTCATTTTTATAGGCCGAATGCAGCCAACCTGGTTTGTGATGTGCTGCTAATTTTCTGTGATGACAACAATGCTATTTCCTGTTATATTTTTCCAGACCCTTGTAATGTTTGTGTAGCAAAGCTTACCAGCTTCTCTCCAAAGGAATATTATTTTGGATCCGTTCCCATCTGGACCCTGGCAACAATAAAGCCACCCCATCATCTCTTGGGAAGGGATTGTTTAGAGATGAAATTTCAGGTCCTGATTTCCAGGTCAAGTTGGGAGAGATCTTTTCCATAGAGGGGAGATGTGTGAGAAATTAATGTATGCTTTCTCTTTGAACAGAAGATGAGAACAGTCCCTCCAACCACAGGAATGCAGGATTGCATGAAGGCTAGATGTCAAAGCAGCCAGGTTTAACTAGAAAGGGTTTGGTAGAATTTGCGGTGCTGGGAAATTTTAAAAGTGAATTGTTGTTGTTGTTAACTGCCTTTGTGTCAGTCTTGACCCATGGCGACCCTATGGATGAGACATTTCCAGCCCCCCCCCATCCTCTACTGCTCTGCCCAGCCCCTGCAAACTCATATTTGTGATCTCTTCAATAAAGTCCATCCATCTAGTATGTAGCCTTCCTCTCTTTGTATTTCTCTCCACCTTTCCTAACATTATTGTCTTTTCTAATGATTCATGCCTTCTTAGGACGTGTCCAAAGTATGACAGTCTAAGGACGTTATCACACGGGGCAAATCTGCTGGTTAATCCA
>CM034705.1:16734583-16749560 GCA_020142125.1 Phrynosoma platyrhinos | reverse complement strand
ACTCTTTCAAAACATGGCCACACAGCCCGAAAAAACCCACAAAAAAAACAAAACAAAAACTATGGATGCCGGCCATGAAAGCCTACCACTTCACAGAATACAGTGGCACTATTACTTCCCTTGATCTAGATTCTATACTTCTATTGATGCAGGCTAAAATGGCCTTTTTAGCTGCCGCATCACACTGTTCAACTTGGGGTCTACTAGGACTCCTAGATCTCTTTCACACGTAGTTGCGTTAAGCCAGGTGTCCCCCATCCTATATCTATGCATTTCATTTTTCCACCCTAAGTGCAATATCTTACTTTTTTTCTCCAGATGTCTCCGGGAAGCCCAGGAGCATTCAATTGCAATCACAAATTCCTGCTTCTGTTCCTCAGCTACTAATATTAAGAGGCATGCTATTTCTGATTCCATGGAGGGTAGGGTTGCCAGATTGAAAACTGGAGAGGCCTCCTGTACCTTTAATGATTGTGCAGAAGAGGGAATCTCAACAGCTGTTACTTTATCAAGCAACCAAGTAGCAAGCTACACCTGTTGAAATCCCCTTTTCTACACAACCATTACAGGTACAGGTGTCCTCTCCAGTTTTCAATCTGGCAACTCCATGCCCAAGTGAGCCACTTCAAAGCCTCACCCGGTACTTTCTAAAACTGGTTCATCATCTTTTGTTTAATTGAACAAGTGCCTTCGGTGTCTGCCGCTGTGAAATGCCACAGGTTATTTTGAATCCACTTGTTTATTATATTTATATCTTGTCTTTACTCCAGGGAGAGGAAGATGGTGTATATGGTCTAGGCTAGCATAAGTCTTCCTCTCCCATTGTCTTCCTCTTCCATTTTGATCCAAACAACAACCCTGTGAGGTAGGTTAGATTGTGTGAGAGACTGTGACTAATCTGGGCTGGTCACTGGTCCATGGGACACATGTGATCCCAAGACCTCACAAATAGGGATTTAAAAAGATAAAATCGGCATAAAACTATGCAAGAGAAGGCCCCAAAGCAATGGGAAAATTGGTACTCATTGATGGTCTCCCATCTAAGTACTAACCAGGGTTAACCCTGCTTAGCACCCAAGATCAGATAGGCCTGGTTTCTTTAGGGTATTTTGGACTAGTTAATACTGATAGAGTAGGACAAATTTACAAGATGGTACTAGAAGTGTTAAGCTTCTGTTTTCTTTTGTTTTAATAATTGTTCTGATAAAAAAGAGGCACAAATTAACTATTTCAGCATTTCAGTGTTACAATACCTAATTTCCAAAAAAAAAAAAAAAAAAAAAAGGGGGATTAGTTTTGACCCTATAAAAGTGGAGATGAGTACAACCTTCTCAAATGCTTGTTAGTTTAAAGCTGTTTGTTGGGGGGAAAATCTGTCATACATTGAGCTGGAAATGTCTAGTTTTTGTATGTTGTCTCTTATGCCTGCCTAGTTGTTCATTCTCTTTTCCCCTTCCCTCTGAAATATAAAAAAAAAACCCTGTTGCATTTATTTCAGCCTTCTTTTAACTGGACTGTTATATCAGCAATTTAATATTGGTGATTTTTAAAGAGCTCTCCCTCCTGGACTACACTTGCAGAGGTAGGATTCATGGAAATAGTTCCTTTCTGGTGAGATTCCACAAATCTGCTCAGCCCCCTGAGTGCATACTTCAGAAAACCAATATATTTTTTCTTTGTGTATGTGTGTTTTCTTTCAAAAAAGCAAAAAAGACTTGTGTGATTAATCATCGAAGTCGGTTGTCTCAGGTTTGAAAATGTGAACTTCATAGAAGTGTATGGGGGGTGTTATTTTTTGTTCTGACAGCTGCAAAGCAACATGAAAAATACTTTGTGTTGCAGACTATAGATTATTGTATTTTATGATTTTTGATGCTGAACATCACTTATTGTTGGGCTGTGATTGCTCTGTGGGGTGCCTTCGTATGGGTTTCTTTGGTTTATTTTATTCTTTGTAGTACTCTTGTTTTTAAGGTTTTGTTATGGCCAGTGGCCGGAACAAATAAACTGAACTCAATATGAACTTCATGCAGTGAATATGTGTTCTTTCTATACCCAGTAACCTTTTAACTGTAAAGACCAACTCAGTTAAACTCATAATTAAATTCCAGGGAAGTTTCCATAAAGCCAGAGTGTGCAACATATGGCTCGTAGCCTAGTTTTATGTGGCATTTGCCATAATTTGAGAAGACATCTACAAATGTTGAGATCTCTGGCAAGGCAGCACGGTCCTTCACCAGTCAGCCCACTGGACAGAGAAGAAGAGGTAGGGAGAAAAAACCCCAAATCACCCTTAGAGTTACCCCCAGCCCCATAGATTACCCCCAAGGGAAGGTGAACTTCATCAGAAAAACAGGGTTTACCAACCATAGGTTCTATACTGTTTCTCTCCTGTACTGGAGCAAAACTCTTATTCCATCCTGTCCCACTTTAGTAACTTGTGAAGCTTCTGTAGGCAATTATGAAAGCCTTCTTTGAATAGCAATAGAAGGATAGGTTGTATTGTTTTAATCATATATTAAAAATCATAGAATCATAAAGCTGGAAGAGACCACAAGAGCCATCCAATCCCAACTCCCTGCCATGCAGGAACTCACAATCAAAGCATCCCCGACAGATGACCATCCAGCCTCTGTTTAAAGACCTCCAAAGAAGGAGACTCCATCACTCTCCAAGGGAGTGTGTTCCACTGTCGAACAGCTCTTACCATCACAAAATTCTTCCTAATGTTGAGGTGTGGAATCTCTTTTCCTGTTGTTTGAATCCAATTGCTCCCCATCCTAGTCTCTGGAGTAGCAGAAAACAAGCTTGCGCCATCTTCAATATAGAATAGAATCATAGAATCATAGAGTTGGAAGAGACCCCAAGGGCCATCTAGTCCAACCCCCCGCCATGCAGGAACTCACAAAGCATCCCTGACAAATGGCCATCCAGCCTCTGTTTAAAGACCTCCAAAGAAGGAAACTCCATCACACCCCGAGAGAGTGTGTTCCATATGACAACCTTTCAAATATTTAAACATGACTATCATGTTATCCTTTCACCAGGCTGAACATACCCAGCTCCCTAAGCCATTCCTTCCTTATAGGTCATGGCATCCAGACCTTTTTACATCATTTTGGTCAAACCCCTCTGGACATGCTCCAGTTTTCAATATCCCACTTGAATTGTGGTGCCACATCTGGAGACATTATTCCAGGTGAGACCTGACCAAAGCTTTCTCTTTTCCAGTCTAGAGAGGGAGGGAGAGAATGGTACTATTACTTTCCTTGATCTAGACACTATTATTGATGCAGCCTAGAATTGTATTGGCTTTTTAAAGCTAACACATCATATTTCTGACTCATGTTCAGCTTGTGCTCCACTGAGACTTCTAGATCCCTTTTACATGTACTGCTGTCAAGCCAGGTGTTATCCATCTGAGCCTTTCATTTTTTCTACCTAAGTGTAGTACCTTATATTTCTCCCTTTGAAACTCATTTTGTTCGTTTTGGCCCAGCTTTCTTATCCGTTACGGTAATTTTGAATTCTGATCCTATCCTCTGTCTTTAAAGATGCCTTTCAGTGTTGGTTTTATTCCTTAGTACCAACTGGGTTTTTTTTTTTTTTGGAGTGCGGCTGAAGAGAAAAAAAGTGGATCTGTGAGTTGCAAAAGTTTGGACCTGTGGGAGATATTTGAAGAGATCTCGGAACATCAAGTGGTCGGGTCTTAAGGAAACTGAGCAATGATAAGTCTATCCAGGGAGCTCTTTACATTCAGCATGGCTAATGGCTCAGATTGGATTTTGAGAGTTTCTATTACAAGGCCAATCTTTGTACTAATGAGTTTGCTCTTGTTGCTTTTAACAAGTCCTTGCAGTTGGGGATTTGTACTAGAGGAAAACCTATATTTTGAATGCTGACAGTCTTTGTATCTAGCAAGCACTTTAGTTGGAGATGCCAAGGCAGATCTAGAATCCAGAGAACTGCCATTCTTGGGTGCCTGCCAACATAATAATAATAATAATAATAATAATAATAATAATAATAATAATAATAATAATTTTATTTATACCCCGCCTTTTGCCGAAGCAGTCAAGGCAGCTTACCTCTAAAACAACACATAAATTATCCCACAATAATCAACAAATCATATTAATAAACACACTAACCCCCCCCTTAAAAATATATTAAATTCAAATATCAGTTAAAAACAGAGATTAAAACCATAAACAAAGTTAAAAACATTAGGCATTCTAGAAACGTGGGGGGGATATGGTAGAAAACAGACAAGTAATTATTCTGGATAGGCCTGCTGGAAGAGATCTGTCATAATGGCTTTTTTAAAACCTTCTAAGTTGGTTATCTGACGGATCTCCAGTGAGTAGCCCCTGTGTTTTAAGTCTTTTTCCTCCTCCTTGATGTTTATTCCCTTCCCGTTTCAAGTGTGGATTGATCCCAGAGGAAGCAAAGGGAAGTCCTGAAAATGGCAGCTGACCATATCCAGGAACCTTTTAAATCAGGAATGTGACATAGGGATGGACAAATCAATCTATATGTCCATCAATATCAACATCATCGGTCTTCCCACCTTTTCCCCATTTGAGAGTCAAGATGGTTTACAACAATTAAAGCAGACCTTGTTAAAAATTTACGGTATATAAAAGTTAAAAAGGAATTAAACTTTCAGAAAATTAAAATCAATAAAAATATAAACTTGTATAAATATCAAGAACAACAATAACAATAAATAAAAGTCCAGCATATTATGCAAGGCCTGTTTCCCCTAAAAATAATTTAATACAAAAAATGCGGGAATAAAAAGTCCCCCCCCCATCCATGAACAGACAGATGTGTAAGAGAATACAGTCCTTCAAATAATCTAAAATAATAAAATAATAAAATCATCTTAGCTTAACAGATATTTAGTTGCCATCTAGTCTATTCCATGTCTTCACCAGTCTGTAGATTTAGACATACACAGATAACAACGCTTTGCATTTATTTTTGTAGGCACCTTTCCCTAATATATTTATCTATGTGTGTAGAGTTTCCTAATATATACAACTTTATGCACAACATCCCCATCTATGTGCATTGTTGTATGCAATTTTTGAGCCAAGGACTGTGTCGCAGTACTTAAAGAAGTGTGCAGTGGAAACAATAACCGTTTCCCAAACTGTACATTAGTCTTGGAAGTGTGAATTAGCTGTGATCACTTAGGACGTTATCACACAGGGGAAATCTGCTGGTTAATCCACACAAATCCCAAACAGAAACTGGATTTGTTCCTCACGATTTCACATGACGTCGCACAGAAAGTGGACAGAAAGTGGACAGAAACTGGTGTTATCTGAGATCTTTTGAAATTCGGTAGTTTTGAGGAAATGCATTTGCGAAATTACAGTAATTTCGCATTTACCATAATGTAAAAAGCAAATACGCATTTGGGAGCATTTCCCTACTTTTTCCCATGGTTCCACGGCAAGAGTCCTCTATCTGCGCATGTGCAAGAAGCTCATTTCTAGTACATTTACGGGCTTTTCTCACTTGTGTGTGAACATTAAATGCACTTACTGTAATTTTGCAATTAAGGTAATTACGTGTGAAAGCCAATTGCTGAATCAAGGTTTATTTTTGGTTTATTTTCGGAGTGCCTCATTTCCACTTTATTATCGCTTTCTGGCCTGCGTGTGATAACGTCCTTAGAAATGTCCACAAACAAAATTCTTCATCAGTAAAAGTACAGTTTAGCTAAAGACGATCAGGAAGAAAGTTCTGTGCTTGTGATCCATATATGTTGCAGCCCATGTTTTTCCTCTAATCAATATGTTTTATGTCATTTGAAACTCATGGGAGTTTGACCGGAGTGCAAAGGGTAAGTGTATCTTGGAGAATCAGGTGTCAAACCACTTCCAACTCTTTATTGTCATTTTCAAGCATAAATATTTACTTAACCTTATTTTGTTAGTCACAATATTCAGGGAAAAAATAAATGTAGAATTTAAAATATTTAGACAGCACTCAACAACATAAATTTTGCAGTAACAATAAGACATGCCTAAATACTCTAAAGGCACCAGATCCTATCTGGTCTTGGAAGCTAAGCAGCGTCAGCACTGATTAGTACTTGGATGGGAGACTGGCACCAAATACCAGGTGCTGTAGGCTATATTTCAGAGGAAGGAGCTAGCCTTTGAGTATTTGTTGCCTAAGAAAACTCTCCAAAACCCCATACATTTCATGGTCTCTCTCAGCAGCTGCACCTGAGAAGGTGACATCAAAATCTGTTCTGATTCTTCAGCTAATTTGGTTTCAAGATTTTGTTGTGGACTTCGTAGATCAAAAACAGCTCTCAGTGACCAGTGACAGAAAAGATAAAAACCACATCATTGAATTTACTGAGACTAAATAATGAAAGTAAGATAATGATACAGCGTGATCCCTGGGAGCTCTTAGGACATCATGGCCCTCTTGATAGAGAAGTCCCCACAGAGGTGTTTCGTCCACTCCTTCTTTCACTTTGATCAACAGGTTGAACAATGGTTGTAAAAAGTGCTTATACTTGGGGTAGAAATGTCATGATTGCCTCAAAACCACCTAGCAGCCTTTCATGGAAGAAGCCCTAACAGACTTTATTTTCCATGTTAATCTATCTTGTGGAGTGGAGAGTGAGCTAGTCCTATCCCTTGTATCACTTTCCATGACAGAAAGCGATGGATCTGGAGAAGAGAGGCTTCTGTATGCATGGATCCTCTCTGTACCAGCAAAAATGCTGATTTTTTCAAGATTTTTGCTTTTGTAGAGAACCTCCCCATGCGTAGAAGCATCTTTGCATTCCTCCTTATACTTGTCATTTTCACATGGGGAAAGCAATGACAGATGGGATCAGGGTCAACAGGGAAGGTAATGCTGGCATAGAGTTTGTGTGAGGTTCTGGTTCTTCTTACTCCTAGCTGGACGCTCTAACTCTTGCACTACAAAGGTATTGCTGTTTTTATTGGCCATGCTGACTGTGCACGGTGGGGACTTGCAATCTGAAACATCTAGTAGGTATGGGGGATGGTTACTGTAAAACAAATGTATGGAACAAATGCAGGCCTTTCCAGATATTGCTAGGCTCCAAAGCCAGCCTGATTGATGGAAGATGACTGGAGATGACATCCAGCCACATCTGGAGAGTTGCAGGTCTCTAATCCTTGGTTTAGGGCCTTTGCAGACTGCTAGAAATAGTGCAAATTGAGTTCACTTTAACTGCCCTGGCTCAGTGCTAGGGAATCATGGGAATTGTATTTTTGTCAGGGCAGTTAAAGTGGACTCAATTTGCACTATTTCTGGCAGTCTGCAAAGGCCCATCGTTCAAGGCTGGCCACAGAGATGTTGGCTTTTCTCTGTGGTTGGTTCTCTGGGGTCCACCGCTGAACTTTGACTTTGAGTATGAGTACCACTTTCATCTTACAATACTGAAATATAATTTAGTTGTGAAATCTAATTAGCAACCTTGATATGATAACTCAAGGAAAGAAATACTGACACATAATCAGTTGCAGCAATAATTTTACTTCTTTATGTAAGAAATACAAATAAAATAAAACGAAGACTCTTTTATAAAACCACTTATCCCAGTTTGCAGACTACATCCTGCACATTATGACTGAGACAGTCTTTGATCAGGCTGAGCCACCCAAAATCCTGGCCTGATGGAGTGGTTGGAGTGTTGAATGGGGAGATTTCAATTCAGATCTCTGCGCAGTCATAAAACTCAGTGCATTGACCTTGAGCCAGCCACATCCTCTCTGCCTAAGCTATAAATAATTTTTGTTTCACTCCCACTCTCAGAATTTGGTTTACTTTCCTGTCCTGGGCTAGATGAATTCATGGAGCTCTGAATCCCTTGGAGAAAGATTGGGTTACTCTGTAAATAAACCTGGTATTACTTCCTTTCTCAGGCTTGTGTCTATCTGTGGTATGATATACTGGGCATAATGTGCGGCCATCATGATTAACAGATACCTGTCTACATTTCGTCTATTCTAAGACAATCTACTCTCTATCCTAGAGAGGACAAAATGTAGATAGAATAAGACTATCAGTGGCTACTAATAATGATGGTTGTATATTACGTCCAGTATATCATGCACAGTGTGCTGGGAACATGAGCAGGATGCTGCTGTTTGCACCCATATCTCACCTGTGAGCTTCTCTCAGGCATCTCTTTGACTGCTGTGGGAAGCAAGATACTGGACTAGATTGGTTTTTCATTTGATCCAGCACAGTTCTCTGTCCTGTTCTTCTTCCCCCTTTTCCTTTGCCAATTTTCTTTGAGAGACAGTCAGCATAGTATAGTGATTTGAGTGTTTGGAGACTATGGTTTGAATCCCCACTCAGCCTTGGAAACTCACTGGGGTAACCATAGGCAAGTCACACTCTCTCAACCTCAGAGGAACATGAGGGCAAATCCTCTCTAAAGAAATCTTGCCAAGAAAACTCCCTGGTAGGTTGCCCGGTACTTACCATAAGTCAGAAATTACTTGAAGTCACACAACAATTTTCTTTGCAAATTTCCCCTCTGTTTTGTATGAGTCTGTCTTAGCAGCGCATGGTTTTCATTAGCCATTTCGACTAGTGATGCCATGTGAGTCACGGTTGTAATCGAGAGTGTTGTTTTTGTTTTCGCCAGGGCTTTCTGCATACTTCTGGTAGCAGGTGCATCCTTTAATAGGATTGTTTATTCTGCTTCTCAAAAGGTTGTTTAGTCCTGAGCAGGATGTGATGCTGTTGGGGATGGTGTGTCCTACCTCTTCTGGAATTCTCTTTTGATTCTCTAGTGCTGTCTTCAGGAAGAGTGTCCTCAGAAGATGCAGAATCAAAATTGTCCCATCGCTCTTTATTCGTCCTGGTTTGCATCTTTGCTAATGTTATGACTTAACTATTTAGAAATCTCGAAATCCATATTGTGCTAACCACCTTTTCCCAAACAAATGCAAGTTTTTGAGATGTTTGGCTCTCTTAAGCAAGTGAGAAACAAGCAGATGGATGGGTAGTCTTAAAGTCTTTTGACTTTAATACAGGGATGGGGAAACAGGACCAGTGGCCTCCTGTGGTTCCAAGCCTCACTTTTATGGCTTCTCCCAGGTCTTCCCCAGACACCTTCCTTACAAAAAATCTGGGCCAGTTTTGGAGCTTTTTCATCCATAGTGGCCCAAAGTACAAGAAAACCAGGAGTGCTTTTGCACATTGGAAGCTTGTATGCCAACTGTGCCCCCATTCCTGGAGATGTCAGATTTGGCCACGGTGGCACATGCCTTGCAGAACCTGCTCTGAGAAGTGGGGTTGGAGTAGATGACCTCCAAGATCCCTCCCATGCTAAGCTATTTTCTCTTCCCCCCATTTTAAGAATGTCAAAACTGTTATGCTGGATTCACTTGTGAGTTCATCTACTCTGGCAATCTTGTTATGGACTCCTTCAAGCCAGAAGGAAAACTCCCTTGTTTGTTGTCTGCAGCACATAGGAATTAATTGCTATAGTACTTGTGAGCCTGGGAATTTATTTAGCCTCTAGAGCCAAAATTCTTTTTAAAATTCACACAAGCTCATGGTCATCACAGCATCTTGAGGGCAGTGAGTACACAAATGAGAGCTCATTGTCTTTCACCAACAGGAATTGCTGTGGTATTTTGCCTGTGTTGTGAGGCATTTGCTGTGTGTGCTGAGCTTAAAATTCATTTTTAGAGGATGGTGAAAATTTCGGTTCAGTTCTAGTTCTTCAGTTCTGTTGTGGCCCCCAAGTTTTCCAATCTAGCTGCCACATTTTGCACTCGCTACAGTTTCTGTAATCTGTAATTCCAGATGTATATTACATTTTTAAATGTGTTTATTGACAAACTCCATTGTAACATTAAGGAAAGAGTGAATTTTGAAGAACTGATTCTCAGTTCTACTTTCGGGTGGAAAATGCAAAACTAGGTATGTTGCAATAAAATGCAAAACCAGATGAATGTCCTCCTTTATCTATGCTTTTCTGTGCCATTTATGTTGCATATGTGCAGCTAGTGATCGGATTAGCTTTGCATAAACTGTGTTGCTGCAAACTGGGAGACTTCCCTGGGATTCTGCTGCTCTCCTGTAGAACTATTCTGTTAGTGAGTTTACAGGCATTGAGGCCAGGATCCACAGTAGTTTAGCTGTCGCCCCTGAGAGTTTCTTTTGCATTTTCCCCTCCTTTGTTCTGCTGATTTGTTTCCATCCCTCCAGAGAGAGTAATGTGAGGTGAGGTAGCCTCTCTGGCAATTTGTCCAAATACATTAGGCTATCTGGATGTGATGTGAACTGCCTTGCAACTCAGAACTGCAAATAAAGTCATTTTGTTCTGATCAGTCCTGTCTTTCTTCATCAGGCAGCGGAGATAGAGAGTATGTGGAATTGTGTCATGGCATCACCTCTAGGCTACAAGCTTCATAATGTTTGAGGCGGCTGTGAACTGGAATGAACTACATTGAGGGTCTACTTCATTTGCTTGGGCTGACTTTCCTTTTGTTGAAAAGATGCTACTAGGGATGTTATCACACAGGGGCAGATCTGCTGGTTAATCCACACAAATCCCAAACAGAAACTGGATTTGTGCCCCGTGTTTTCACACGACGTCGCACAGAAACTGGACAGAAAGTAGACAGAAACTGGTGTTAACCAAGATCTTTTGAAATTCAGTTGTTTGGAGGAAATGCAAATGCACAATTAAGGTAATTTCGCATTTACCGTAATGTGAAAAGCAAATGCCAATTTGGGAGCATTTCCCTGCTTTTCTCATTGTTCCAGCGAGCATTCCTCTATCTGCGCATGTGCAAGAAGATCATTCCTAGTACATTTACGGGCTTTTGTCACTTGTGTGTGAACGTTAAATGCGCTTACTGTAAATTCGCAATTAAGGTAATTACGTGTGAAAGCCATTTGCGGAATCAAGGTTTATTTTCGGTTTATTTTCGGAATGCCTCATTTCCACTTTATTATTGCTTTTTGGCCCACGTGTGATAACATCCTAGGAAGGGCTTCTACCTGATGCTTTACAATGAAACTCAACAGAAAGTTGATTCGGATCCACAGGTAGGACCTCCGGATGATTTGCAATTGATGGGTAAGGATTTCTGATTCCCAGTTGATTGACAGTATCAAAACCAAGCTTATTTTATCCTGAAAAATGTATACCACTAAAATGAAGAAAGTTAGGTGTAACTGGGATAGATTTCTGCGCAGAAGAACTGTGAGCAACATTCAGTTTTGATAGACAAAATCAGAGCTTGGAAAAGTTACTGTTTTGAATCACCAATTTCCAACTTCCCACAAATAGTAGCTGTTCTAGCTGGGAGATTCTTGAACTTGTGGTCAAAAAGTGATACTTCAAAGCTCTGGCTCGAATTAAATGTTGAGGCTCAGATGTCTTTAACCATAAGGCTACATCTTGTGCATCAGGCTCCGTTGGAGTTTGAAGGTCTAGTAAAAGGACCTCAAAATAGATCCTACAGGTCTGAGGTCTGCCCACCACAGGTATATAGGATCATCCTGAAATATGTACTCATCTTTAAGATAGTATGAACTGCTTTGCTGGGTGACAGACTTGACAGCCACTTGTTTTGCCCCTTTCTAGTGGTCCTGTCCTCTCCTCTTTTTAGTACAGTGGAGGACGGTAGGAGTTCTCTTCAATGGCAGTGTGAATAACACAAGGTATTACTGGATATATTGTGTCACTCCCATAACTTTTGAAACATGAGGTTTTTAAAAAAAGAATTTTATTCTGTTCTATTCTATTTTGAGAGCTTGATCTTACTAATATTTGAAGAATGCCATGTTAATTTGTTTTAATACAAAAAGAAGGGGAGGAAGGGAAGAAAAAGGAAACTTGTGAAATTACAAAGGAAGACAGGGCTGCCCATTATCTCCGCTTTTATTCATAATTACATTGGAAATCCTAAATTGGAAGATTAGACATGACCCATTGATACAAGGAGCTAAGATAAAAGGAGATAACTGTAAACTGTGGGCTTTTGCAGATGACTTAGTCATCTTTTTGGAAGAACCCAGTGAAAATATAGAGCAGGGGTAGGCAACCTCTTTGAGCTAGGGGCCGGTCCCACGAAGTTGTCCCTTCCGGTGGGTCGAGGGGGGCAGAATGGCAGCATGCACGCTCACGCGCGCCCGCGCTGCGCATACTGTCACAGCCGCCTCCACACATGTCGTGGCTGCCATTTTGATTTCCAAAATGGCGGCTGCGATTCATTTGCGCATGCGCAGTACTCCTGCGAATGCGCAAACGCGCCACGGCCGCCATTTTGCAAATCACAATAGCGGCCGCGGCATGTGTGGCTGCGCGGCATCCAGAACGCGCAGCTGCAGTGGCGGCAGTGGCAGGGGTCTGCCTGGGCTGGTAAGTGTGGGGGCCTGGGCCGGAATCGGCCCGCGGCCCGTAGGTTGCCGGCCCCTGATATAGAGAGATCTCTACTAATATAAAAAGAATTTGTCCAATGCTCAGGTTTCAAAATAAAGAAAATACGGTAATGATGACAGTGAACATGGCGAAGTAGGAAGAATTAGAATTAGTTTAAGGTAGAAAAAAGTCAAATAATGGATTTATTTTAGCTTGAGCTGTCATGAATTGCAACCGACTTCCTCTGATGCATTGATTGAGTACCATATTCAGCCCTTGAGTATATATGCACAGCTACTTCACTGTGGAGATGAGTTTAGAGCGAAACAGGATGCAGAAAATGAAGACTCCAGAGTCAACAAGACCTACATCAGATTGTCACAGAAAAACAGCTGTAATTCAAAAGTGATCTCTGTGTCTCTTCCTGTACAATCTGCTTTATTACTATCATACACACACTCATATACGCACACACACACTCATATGCACACACAGCTCGAGATGGACTTATAGTGTGGCCCACTGGCCATATGCAGACCCTGCGTCCCGCTTTAGTGGTTTCTGAAGCTGCATGTTAGGCCACCAAAGAAACCCCAACTCACATTTAAAAAAAATGTTTTGGGTAATTTTAAAGCATTTTTTGCCTCAAAACCAGACAAGGAGCCCCCCAAATGTGTGCAAATATGCAAAAATACCTCCACAAGGACCTCAAAACTACATACTGTCACCAAATACCTCATTTTTCTTCTGTAGTCCCTCTCCTTTTCACTTTCTATGTCCCTTTTGAGAGGGCATGCAGAAGAAAGCAAGGTATTAGGATTTGCTCTGTGTGTTTAGATGTGTGTGTCTGTTTATGTGTGTGTATTGGGGAGGTTGTGGCCCTCAAGACTGAGGGGAAAATGGGTCCTGACCCCCATGCAGTTAGCCATTCCTAATCAGAATGTCCCAGAGAAATTTCCACTGGACTCTTAATCCATCATCTTTAATATTCTTTGTCCCAGCCTCCTTCGCCATACTATTTCCATATACCTTGTATGTAGAGAGATCTTGTAGCACCTTTGACACTAATTGAAAGAAAGAAATTGGCAGCATTAGCTTTTGTAGGCTTTAGTCTACTTCCTCTACGAAAGCTCCTGCTGCCAATTACTTTCTTTCAGTGAGTCTCAAAGGTGCTACAAGGTGCTCTGTGTACTGATTCTACAGACTAACATGGCTGATTCTACAGACTAACTACAGACTGTGTACTGATTCTACAGACTAACATGGCTATATCTTTGAATTCCATAGACCTTGTATTCTAGCCCTAATCAGCCCCAGCTAGCATGCCCTGGGGTGAAGGGAGATGTAGCTTAAAATGTTTGGAGGCTACCAGCGTGAAAAAGATTGCTGTATAACTTTTCAAAAAATGTTTCCTCTTGAAAGTTTGGTTGTCTTTCAGCTGCATTCTTTTATAATCAATTGTACTGGTTCTGGGCCAGCTGGGAAACACAGGGTAAAAGTCTCCTAAAGACATCTAGAGCTTTGATTTGTGTTTATGCATTTGCGTGCCGAGTGGTTTAGAAACAATGGAGCCCATACAATCTGTGCTGCTTTGGCTCCCTACCTCTAGCAAAGAACATCTGCCAAAGGAAAGTGCAGCATGGTGAAGTTTAATCAAATATTTTCCTTTCCTTTTTCTGTCTGTGATCTCTGCTCTGAAAGCAAGTAAATGAGAAGAATTCATATGTTTTGTGAAAGCTTTAGTGTGACGGCTGGTTGTTTTGCTGCTAAGTAACCGGGCTAGTTGCAAGTATGTCATCTTGCTGTTGATATGGAAATCAGCTGGAGGAGATATTTGTGCAAATCCACCACCCCTCCCAAATCCCCCCATGCAATCACCTTGGACTAGCTATTGTTATCTTTAATGTTATCTTTAATGTTAATGCAGTCAATAGGAGCTCTAGTGCAATTTCCTTACATGTGACTGAGTTATGCAGGGGAGGGAGACAGTACTGTGGAAGGCAGGAGTCCATCAAGGGCTGGAGATAATAGTCAAACTGTTGTAGAGGAAACAAGGCAAATAGTGCAGGGACCCAACAGTGGGAGGGAGAAATCTTTACACAGGTAGCTAGGAGGGAGAACCCATGCTCTTAGATGTCTCTACACTAATGCACAGAGCATGGGAAATAAGCAAGATGAACTTAAACTCCTAGCACAGCAAAGCAAATACGACATAATAGGCATCACTGAAACTTGGTGGGATGAGTCTCATGATTGGAATGTAGTAATAGAGGGGGTATAATCTTTTTAAGAGAGATAGGCCAAACAGGTAGGGGAAGAGTAGCATTATATGTCAGGGATGTCTACATCTGTGAAGAGATCCAGAACTTAAATCCTGGAAGCCAGGTGGAGAGCATCTGGATAAAAATTAAAGGGAAGGGAAACAACAGGGATGTTATTGTGCAAGTCTACTACAGATGCCCAAGTCAAACTGAGGAATTGGATGTTGCCTTTCTAGAACAGATGACCACACACAGAGAAAGGAGAGATGTGGTAGTGATGGATGATTTCAACTATCCTGATATTTGTTGGAAATCAAAC
>CM034705.1:16716166-16728529 GCA_020142125.1 Phrynosoma platyrhinos | reverse complement strand
GGGGGGGGGGGGAGAGCCTCTGTCATCTGCAGTCTGTCAACTTGACCTGATCCTTTGAACGTAGGGAATTAACATGTTGGGAGGAAAATTATATTGTTAGCAACCTTCTTCCCATATCCTAGTTTTGTAAGTCAGTGAGATTGAAATGTTGATGTTAAATGGGATGCCATTCACTCATGTCCGTCACTCATGGCCTGAAATAGTGCAGCCTTGTAGGAGGTACACCAAGGATTTCCTTGATTCAAGTCTACCTCCAGATGCTTAAATCAGGACGAAATTGTCTTATTGCACTGCATCTGTCTAATAGGTGTACATAGGTCCAGGATATTTATGTTACCACTGAATGTGAGCGGCCAGTATCAATCCTGTCAGTTCTTTGTGCATTTGATTCCACTTTGCCCTCACTGTCTACAATCCCAGGCACCACCATCCCAACCATGTGAACTTGGTGTGTGTTTGTGTATGTGATCTGAAATTCTGGATCATTCATCTGATGAAGTGGCCTGTAGTCATGAAGTTCTTATGCTGTAATAAACATACTAAGGTTCCAGGGATTCTTTGTAGTTTCTGCTGATCACTTATTTCAGTTCTTACTAGAATGCAGCAGAATATTTGCTGCCTGTGGCTAGTGCATTGCATTAAAAGTATTCACATAACCAAATACTTCTCTGATAAGTTGCGTTGCCCAGGACTGACAGCAGTATTCGTGAAGAGGATCTAAGGGTCTTATTAGACCACACACTAAACACCAGCCAATAGTGTGATGCAGCAGCAAAACAATCCATGCAGTTCTAGGCTATATCAGCAGAACTATAGTGATCAAGGGAAGTAAAAGTACCACTCGGTTCTTCTTTGTTCAGACTTCACCTGGAGACCTGTGTCGAGTTCTGGGCACTACAGTTTAAGAAGGATATTGATAAACTGGCATGTGTCTAGAGGAGAGTGGCTATGATGGTAAAGAATCTGGAAACCAAACTATATGAGAATCATAGAATCATAGAATCATAGAGTTGGAAGAGACCACAAGGGCCACCCTGTCCAACCCCATTCTGCCATGCAGGAACTCAAAAACAAGCCATTCCTGACAGATGGCCATCCAGCCTCTATTTAAAGACCTCCAAAGAAGGAGAAATGTTTGAGGGAACTGGATATGATTGTTGTTGTGTGTCTTCAAGTCATTTCCAACTTATGGGGACACTCTATCATGTGGGGTTTCCCTGGCAAAATGTGATCAGAGGGGGTGTGTCATTGTTTTCCTCTTAAGCTGAGAGAGCGACTTCCTTGAGATAATCCTGTGGGTTTCCATGGTCTAGTGGCTCTCTGGATATCTTTAGGCTAGGAAAGATTGAGAGATGATGTGATAGCCTCCTTTAAGTATCTGAAGGGCTGTCCGGTGGAAGATGGAATGAACTTGTTTTCTATAGCTCTAGAGTAGTGATTCCCAAACTTTGGTCCTCCAGGGTTTTTTGGACTTCAACTCCCACAAGCCTTAGACAGCTTGGCCAACAGTCAGGAATTCTGGTAGCTGAAGTCCAAAACATCCGGAAGACCAAAGTCTGGGAACCACTGCTTTGGAGGATAGACCCAGAACCTGAGGAATTCAAATTAACAAGAAAGGAGATTCTGACTGAACATTTGGAAAAACTTTCGGAAGGTAAGAGCTTTTCAATAGTGGAATAGCTTAACTTGGAAGAAAATCTCCTTCATTGCATATTTTAAAACAGAGGTTAAATGCCCATCTGTCTGGGTCTTTTAGCTGTTTATTCTTGTACAGGCACAGGGGTAGACTATATGACTTGGGATCCTTTCTAGCTCTGTGAGTCTATGAGATTAATGGTGCTGCTGAGATTGTTCCAACAGAACCATTGGTTGGTTCATGAGAGATGCATATCCTGGTTTCGTATGCCGAGGTTTTGCTTTTGCTTTACAGGTGGCTCTCCTAAGAGTGTAGTCGTGTCTTCCTTTCTGGGTATGGCAGTGGCCCAGAAAGTCAAGGGAACTTAGATCTGCTACTTTCTTCAACCAAAGAACCTGCAAAGCCCACTTTGATGCAGTCTCTTTCCTTGAGTGTACTGGAAAGGGCCCTTTCAGTTCAACATTCAGAAGCCTGCACTTCTCCGTTCTGATTTTCTTTCTGTTCTTGGCAAAATTTTGCACTGTTATTTTCATATTAGCTCAAAGGGTGATTTTTCAAAGCAGAGACTCTTGAGGCAAAGTAGAAGGAGGAAGCGGCTTCTCTGTGCCACCAAAATGCAGAGGAAGGCAGTTCTTCTGGGGCTCACATTATAGCAAGTAGCAGTCAGAGGAACATTGGAGGCTGCTTTCCACTGAATCATGTGAACATTCATCCTTCTAGACCAGTATTGTCAACCCTGTCTTGAAGCTGACATATTTTTAAAGGAGCATGGAAGAATGTGAAATTGAAAGATGAAAGTGAAAAAGACAAATTTGTTCTTTTCTAGGTCTTGCTTTCTCACCATGCTTTTCTAAGGACAAATTGTGGGGCTGGGTGGGTAAGAGTGCTGAGGCCAGGGACCAATTTTCCCTTGTCTGACATCCCTCTTGCCATTTTGAGAGGGGCTCTGGTGAAAATGAAGGTGTTTGGAGGATTTCGGGACTAGGTGGAGATGTTTTCACATGTGTTCATGCATTTGGTGGGTTTCCTGTGCAATTATTGGATGAAAATAATTGAAAATCACACCTACTTTTTTTAAAAATGAGGCCTTTGGAAGACTTGAGGAATTGAGGTCCAGGGGCCACATGTGGCCCACAGGCTGTGTGCTTTTCCCACCCCGATATAGAGGAAGAGCCATAGTTCAGTTACAGAACGCATAGCAACAGCAATAGCATTTACATTTCTATACCGCTTATCAGTGAACTCAGCATTCTCTAAGCAGTTTACAGTCTGTAAGCCAATTGTCCCCAACAAGCTGGAGACTCATATTACCGACCTATGAAAGGATGGAAGGCTGAGTCACCCTTGGAGCCCTGCCTGGGATTGAACTCACAACCTTGTGGCTGCAGGACTGGCATTTAACCACTATGCCACCAGGGCACATGCTTTTCAAGAGAAAGTCCCAGGCGTGATCCCTGAAGAACCCAGGTGGGACAGGGAAAGACTCCATCTAAGACCGTGTGAGCCACTGATGTTCAATGCTAACAAAACAAAATGGCCTAACTTAGGCATCTTCTGGTATTCCTTGACAGCTGATGTAGGTCAGTCTTTTTGTTTAAGCAGCCTGGATTGCCTGTTCTCATTTGAGCACTTCAGAACTAGCTTCCTTGCTTCACCTTTGCCACTTCGGTTGTTTCTGCAGCAATATTTACATTTTCAAAAATATCTTTTTGCTGGGGTTCCTGCATCATGCTTGACACTTCTCTACCTGCTGATAGCAGAGCTCTCTGTTAGGTGCTGCAGTCAAGCGCATCATTGGAATAAATTGCTTCATAAATTATCAACTAAACAGGCACTTTTTGCTTTTCTTCCTTCCCTTTCTTCCATCTGCTGTGTCTGCTCTACTAGTGACAGTAGACTGGAGAGCAAAGTGGGGGAAGATGCAAAGTGGACGCTTGCAAGGATTGAGTAAACTGAACTGACCATTCTCCTGATATTTGGAGGCAGCCAGGTAACAAGAGCTGTCATGGCGCAGTGGGTTAAGTGTTGGACAAGGGATAGGGAGACCTGAGTTCAAAGCCTCATATGGCTATGATTGTGGAGGAATGGAAAATAATTGGTTAGGAATGGAAAATAAATTTTGTTGCATTTGCATTTCTATATATAAAATAGGGAATTTTAACTCCCAAGGCTGGCAACGGGATGATAATCATGCTGCCTTGGAAATCCGTATGTGCATGAGGATTGCAGTGTGTCTCACTGAAGAAAAATGTGCACAAAGCCATGTGTATTTTTAGTCTCTCCCTTTTCATTCTTATATGTGAAAAATGCCAACAAAGGCACACTAGTCAACCAGAAAATGTATAAAAAATGTTAGTATTAGGAAGAATGCATACAGCATTGTGTACACAAATAGATGTGTGGAAAAATAATCTTGCAATGTACTACAAAACTAAATAAATAAACTAGGACATGATGACAAAGTTGATGGAGTTCTGGGGAACAGGACTGCAGATTTGCAAAGCTCTGGTTGCTATTTCTTGTCATGGCCTATCTCACATGGTATACAGATGAAGTTTGTCTTTGTAGAAACAACCATATATATATGGTTTCTTTAAAGGCAGCTTCTGATAAAAACAACAAAGAGAGCTGAATAGGATTCAGACTTTCAGACTCAGCCTGTAGAGTATTTCAGAGTAGTTTTTGCCAACTTAGTACCCTTCACATGTATAGGACTACAGCTCCTATATTTGGCCATAGTGGCTCGGGATTATAGCTGGCTGAAAGAATGGAATTTGTCCTTAATTTGGGAGTGTCGAAGGAGCAAAAGTTGTCAGATAACAGGACGTCTAAAGGCAGGGGCTTCCTGTATAGATAATTCCATCTCTTGGTCACTGTGAACTTGTGCCCAAAATTTATGAAGAATTATTCCAATCCTATTTGTTAAAGGACACTATGTCACTAACGTGTAGTAATAGCTTGTTTTAGAAGCAAGAACTAACAAAGGAAAACATACAGGCTTACAAAGTTCTGAAAGTTTAAAAAATTAACACATAAATTAATTGGCTGTGGTTGCTGAGAAACTGGGAGCAAAGCTTGTTGGAACTGAAGTGTATAGTAAAAGCTGCTGAAGAGCATGAATCTGTAATAGGTTTTTCCTTGGATAAACAAGGCAATCTTTGTCTGTCCCCCACATTTCTATTTTTCTTATGTCGCAGGAACCTTTGGGTTAGCATTTATTCACAGACTGCTAAAGTCGGGGCGTAGGATGGCCTTCTGTCCTGTGAAAATCACGTGAACACTGACTATTTGGAGGACAGTGTTTCTTGTGGGGAAGCCATCGAAGGAGTCACAGCAATCTCTCTGTTATGAAATCTTGTTCCCTTAGGGGCAGCTGCAGAATATTCTGCCTTGGAAAGTCAGTTTTCTTTCAGTCAGAGGCACCCAAGGACAACTGTATACACCACAGACATAGCTAAGAGGGTCTACATTACCAGAGCATTAGCATTTCAGTGGAAAGAGTGAAAGATTTTTCTTTCTTTCTAGGTTACATGGCCATGGAGAAGTGAGGGAAAAAAACCTGGCAGTTTTGATGAATAGAAAATTTTCATTCCACCTGTCATGGAAATTCTCAGAGTTCTTAAGAGAAGTCACAACAGATATAAATTTATGCCACATGTATCTCAAATGCAAGTGGTGTATTCTGTGTCATGTCATGTGCTTAATATTCTATCTATCTATCTATCTATCTATCTATCTATCTATCTATCTATCTATCTATCTATCTATCTATCTATCTGCCCATTTCTAAAATAAAATAAAATAAAAAACAACCTCTGTACAGATATTTTTGTAAAGCCTCACTCGGCTTTTTCTATATTTCATTTTAAAAGAGAGAATTGCAGTGCTATTTGCTAATGCACATGTAAGAATTGTAGTTCACAAGAACAGAAAAAGCCCCTGTTGAGGGAAAGATTAGCTCCAAATAATGAAGAGGCGGAGAGAAGTCAGTGAAAGAAGATTTCAGATGGAATGATTCTCTTGATCCATATTCCCTGCCAGGAGGATCAACTATATCCATTGTGCAGTTGCACTGGACACTTGGAGATGAGAATACCTTTGAAACTGTGGCCTCTCCATATTCCAGGAGTCAGGCTGTCTGCCTGCTGTCAGTATACATTCTGCCAGTGTGCACTTGTACAGTGGGTTGTACAACGTACTTCAGAGGTTTCTGGATGAACCGGATTATCTAGATCCATTTCAATCTGACTTCAGACCTGGGAATGGGACAGAGACAGCTTTGATCACCTTGGTGGATGAGCTACACAGGGAATTGGGAAGGAGGAGTATGTTCCAGTTGATTCTCCTGGACCTCTCAGTGGCTTTTGATATCATCAACCATGGTGCCCTTCTGGGCTGTCTCTCTGGGATGTGGCTTGGGGGCACTGTTATGCAGCAGTGCCAGACTTTCTTGGAAGGGCAAACTCAGAGGTAGTGCTGGAGGACTCCTGTTCAATCCCCTGGCCATTGACCTGTGGGATCCCTTAGGGTACTGTTTTGTCCCCTATGCTGTTTAACATCTACATGAAACTGCTGGGATTTTGGGATGTGGTGTCACCAGTATGGTGATACCCCTCCTTTCCATCTGATTCCAAGGAAGCTGTGTTGGTACTGAACCAATGTCTGTTGTCAGTAACGGACTGGATGAGGGCTAGAACTTAATCCAGACAAGACATAGAGGTGCTCCTGGTCAGTGAAAAGGCAGATCAGGGGACGTTGCCTGTACTGCATGGGGTTATACGCCTCCTGAAGTCTTAGGCTTACAGTTTGGGTGTTCTCCTGGACTCAACTCTGAGCTTGGAGTCCAGGTCTCAGCACTTCAGTCCCCTTCAGTCTTCTACAGGTTTGAGCTATTGCTTGGAATTGAAATGGATTTAATTGGCATTGTTACACCAGTTTTTTGTTTGTTTGTTTAGTTATCTTCTGTGCCACAAATAAATATATTTTGTACCTTCATAGTGGTGAGTGCCTTCTGTGTATCAAGAGGCAACAATGCAAATTAAATCTATTTTAATTCCATGGTTTAACACAATAACATGTGGGCAGGGAATGAATATGGGGTAATGGGGCAATGAGCACTTGTACTTTAAAACTGACCACTACACCAGTGATGGCTCCGGCAAGTTGCCTTAGGTGGAGTCACATAAGTTTGCTCTATATTATACTCTATTCTTTTGTATTTTATTTGGATAATTTGTTTTACAATTGAATTGTATAGTTCTATAGTTGTATTATTCTTTCCCTCTGCGTATGTTTGAGTGTATGTGTACACATATATCACAGGACCCACTGTTTTTGGTTGTTTTACTTGTAAATCTGGAACCTTCTGTGTGTAAAGTATGTTCTTTGCTCTTCATCTATCCAAAGGTAGGGAACCTTTTTTGGCCTAGGTTCAGAATTCAGTTTCATAGAAGCCTCATTCCAGTTATAGAGCCTTATTCCAGTGGACTCTGGGGTCAAAAACATTTTAGATTAGAGTTCTTGCTTCCATTAACTAAAACTAAAGAGATGCCTTTCGGCCTTTGGGAACTGGGTAGTGGTGGAACTGTACAGAAGCTAGAAATCTAGAAAATGATGGTATCATGGGGAACAAAACATGATCAGGACTCAGGGAGGGCCAAATTTAGCTCCAGGACCTGAGGTTCCCATTCCCATCCCTATCTGAATCCAACCTCCCCTGTTCCCCATAAAGCACTTGTAGTAACTGAAAGATTCTTAGCAAAGCCTCTTCATTGCTGTTGGTGTCTCCTTAATGGAATAAAGTAGATGACAAAAGAGGCAGACTCTCCACTGGTGACCTTTGGCAAGCTGGCTTTGTAGCTCTTTCAAGGATGAAAAGGTCAAAATTGATGGCTGCAAATATTATTCCACTTTCTTTCATTAATGATCGCTCTCAGTGTTTCGGCCCACCTGCCACTTGATGATAGGCAGTAAAGGCAGAAACACATTGGCCATCAGTTCATCTACTCCAGGGTAGGAAATGTGTGACGTTTCAGATCACATTGGAATCTAATTATCATCAGCACCACCCAGCATGGCCAGAGTTGGAGATGGTGGGAATTATAATCCAAAAGAACTGGAGTGCTAGGTTTCTCTTCTGAGATCTAGTCCTGCATTTTCTATTCCACAAGATTTGGCCAGGTAGCCTCCTGCTAATGTTTGTGTCCAACAGTAGCTGTTTTTTGGTTGCTCTTTAAAGCAATGGTGGGAAACTCTGTGGCCCTTAAGATGTTCTTGGGCTCAATTTTCTATCAATCTTAGCCTAGATGGCTGATGCACACTGGTGATGGGTAGGGTAATCTAGCAGCAGTTGGAGATATCCATGTACCTCATTTGTCCTGTAAAATAATAAGCCTTCTTAATATGAAGTGGTTTGAGTGTTGGACTATGACTTTGGAGGCCATGATTCAATTCCCCGCTCAACCATAAAACCCACTGGGTGACTTTGGGCAAGTCACACTCTCAGCCTCAGAGAAAGGCAATGGAAAACCTCCTCTGAACAAAACTTGCCAAGAAAACCCCATGATAGGTTTGCCTTTGTGTCACCATAAGTCAGAAATGACTTGAAGGCACAACAAGGAGGGTTGTCGTGCATCAGAGTTGGGATGTTGCTCCTCTCACAAGCTAAAGTCAGAAACTAGGTGTGGTTTCTGATTCCTGCTTGCTTAGGAGCTACAAAATTGGAAAAATATTGGTTCAGTGTAACATGTGCTTTTGCTTCTTACTTAGTTTCTGACTAATTTAACTGCTACTGTGATGGCAAGAACCAAGTGGGAATGATTGGGTAGCTTGCACCAGCATGTTACTCATGTATATTAAGCCAACATTCTGGCTTGCTTTTCTTGTAAAGCATGGCTGGTAGGCAATAATGATCAGAGTATTGGAGTTCAGACCAGGAAGGCCAAGTGTCATTCCCCTCCTTAGTCATGGTATTTCTTGCTCAAGGCCAGCCCTAACACAGGGCACAGCAAGGCATCTGTCTTAGGTTTCAGTTTTGGGGAGCCATCAGATTCTTGATTTAATTCATCTTAAATACATTTTTAGTACCAAGGATGTTTTTGAGAGATTTTCTGTCTCAGGTGCCAAAATAGCTTGGCTGGTCTAGTTACATACCTTGACTTTTGACTTTGACTACATACCTTGACTTTGAGGAGGGTGGCTATGCCACTTTCGCTCCTCTGCTTCATGTCTTGGGTCACAGCTCAAACTGTGAGGCCACTGTGTTCCATTACCTCTGCTTTAATTTTTGTTTGAGAGTGACAGTCCAAGTCATAGCTTTTTTGTATTGATTTTAAGTCTGAAGTGGTGAGGATATGTTTGACCATGGAGCAGGAAAGTCTTGACTTTGAATTCCTGCTCAGCCATAAAGATTGTTGGATGGTGTAACCTATTTCATAGAGTTGGTGTAGGAAAGAACTACCCTGCCATCTTCTACTTGAGGAAGATTAGGAAAAACACAGACAATCCTGTATGTGTGTGTTCCTTCAAGTTGCCTGTTGACTTATGGTAATCCCATGAATTTCATATGGTTTTCTTAGGCAAGAATTTGTCTAAGTCATAGGGTTTTCTTTGCTAGGTCCTTCCTCTGAAATGCAGCCATTAACTCCCATAATGGAGTGGGTAATTTGGGTAATAACCATAACGGAGTGGGTAATATACAGCAATGTAACTACAGGGGTGGGTGAGTGGACAAAATGAGGGCATTATGTCCCCAAATAAGAATTTGCGACCTCCAGGAAATTTTCCTTCTTCTGTCCTCAAAGCTGTCCTTTCTAGCTTTGCAGAGAGTGAGGCAATGAAAATTATTCACATTATTCACACCTATAGCTCTTCTATTTGTTGTGTCTTTGGTATCTTTGCCTGCTCCCTTTCTTTGGATAGTCAAGCTGTATTTCTAAGCACTCAACTGAAATTTTAATTAATATTTTAATTACTATCACTAATTCTTAAAGTACTAATGTTAATTACAATATTAGAAATTGACAATTGAAGTAAATTTCATTGAAGGAAGCAGAATTCTTATTTGGGAGGGCCAGTGCCTTGATTTTGCCTTTCTCTCCACCCAGCTATACTGGGTATTATTGATATCAAAAGAGAACATAAGATTTGCAATAACTAGGCATACATCATGGATAAAAGACAGCTAAATAGACTTAGGTCTGTATGATATGCTAAGTTTAAAATATAAATATGAGAAAAACTGTTATTGTCAGCACTATCAAAAATGTCTTGGAAGTTTAATTTGTGATATTGAAGTAGTTTTGTCAGTCTTTTGTACTACTGGAAAAGTTTTATTGCACTCACATTGAACTCAGATTAAATGTTTTGTATTCATTCATCATATTTACCTTCTCCAATGCACGTTACATTTATATTTAAATCAATTACAAGATGAGTGCTATGGAAGAAAGATTTGGACGGACTGTTTTCAGCTGTCTTCCATAAGAAATCAAGTATGTTATGCTTTTGTCAGTTTTGACAAAGCACTGTAGGGAGATGTAATCTGGATAGATCATAACAATGGCAACAACAGTTCTTTCATATTTGTATCTTAGATTTAGCCTGTTGTACAAGTTTAGCATACACTTGTGTAGGAGGTACTGGTTTTTTGGGGGGGGGGTTCTTTGGTTTTTTTTTTTTTTGCTGGGGAGAACTTTTTTCTTTATGTTTGTGACAAAACTAAAAGGAGACACTAGGTGAGCTATATCTATCTATATCTATATCTATCTAATCTATATCTATATCTATATCTATCTATATCTATATCTAGCATCCTCCAAAGATGCAGGATTACAACCTCCTCATTCTCTCCAGTTGCCAAAGGGATGTTTCTGTAAGGACACAAGAGCTAGTTTCTATCCAGATGTTGTCTTGCAGTGGGTGAAGTCTACCAAGTCCAGGGGTTTAGCATCCTGGACGCCAGCCAGGATTGCCCCTGGTTTGAACTGGGATAATGGGGATGCTGTAATGGGAATGAATGGTCTTTTTCTCCCCTGCTTACTGCCTTCATTAGTTGCACCAGTTTGTCACATCAACCTGGATAATGCAAAGCGACACCATATGAAGTTGAGGGCACCATAGCAGTGTGCAGCTGCTTCAGGAGGAATTTAGTCAAGATAAATGGTTGCAGGCCAGAGAGCAGTTGGCAAATCAGCTGCCTCTGCTACAGATGTGGCCTCGTTATTATTATTTTTATTATTAAAGTTTATTTCTAAAGCGCTGTCAATGTACACAGCGCTGTACAAAGAGACAATCAAAGCATAAAATAGAAATAAAAACCTGCCAAAGGTGTGCAATCTAAAAATACAAAACAATAGGTAAAATAATAAAAAATTAAAAACAAGGAACAATTACAACAATTAAACAGCAACATCCACTGTCTGCCCAAATAACAGAAAGAGTAAATATATATTAGACAGTGCCTGGGAAAGTACCTCTTCAGATATATTTTCTTAATGCAGTGGCGCTTACTTTGAGAATTCATCCTTTATTTATCTCTGTCTCTGTCTCTTATCTATCCTGCCTTTCCATAAAAAATAGTGCTTATTACACCTAATCATGCAACAATAATAATAATAATAATAATAATAATAATAATAATAATAATAATAAAAATTATTTATATCCCACCTCTCTGTAAAATACAATGGGGCGGCTTACAAGATAAAACAAACATTCCTGTCCCCCAATTGCCTGCCCCCCCTTAAAATAAGATTAAACAATTACAATTTAAAACATGCTTAAAAATAATGGATTACAACAAATAACAAGTAAATTAAAATAACTGTAACCAAAAACAGGGGCAGGCATAATTTTTTTCGAATAAAAAGAATAAATGTATAAATGTTGTGAATTCTCATCAATTAAAAACATATATTGATAAAAACATTATCAATAATGATGATAATAAATGGACCAAATCCAACATTAGTCGTACTTAACAGTAGAGCCTCTGCATTGATTGGGTCTTATTATTCTTAACTAATTTTGAGTCTGACTGATTTCAGTGGATCAACTCCAAGTAGGACTAACTAATTACACAATTACTAGGAGCAGCAGCTCCCAAAAGATTAAAAACCTGCTTCAGCAGTACATTGGCATGCGTGTATATGTATGTGAAGATGGTACTCTGTATGATTGGCCCCATCACGTTTTTGTTTTGTTTTATCCCATGCATTGGCAGACAGCTGTGGATTTGTAGTTGGACATGCAAAATTCTCATTCTCTCTGGAGCGACCCCTTAGTTGTATTTGCCAGGCATCATAGCAACCCATAATGATATCATAAATGTGCCGGCCAATGCACCAGATGCAGCCGCTGTTTGACTTTGACACCTCTTGCCCATGCAGATGCCAGTCAGCAACCAAGATGGCTCTTGGGCAGCTGTTTGGGAAGTGGTTCTGCTTTCCCCTGCATTTCCTAGACCAAGGAAAGCTTTTGATTTCTTTCCCAAGACATTTGCTGAGTTTGCTCTTGTAGCACATCTTGAAAGGCTGGTGCTGGAAAAAGACAAGGCTCTGCCCAGCCGATCTGCTGCTGCAGCCGGAGGGCTGCTCTCCACAGGCAGGCTTCTCCTGTACTGACAAGTCTCTTCTGCAGTAGCAGAAAATCCCAGAATGTGTGTGTGAGAGTGAGCGAGGCACACTTGGTTTCATTTTAGGTTGGTGGCAAACCTGTCTACCTGTGCC
>CM034705.1:16697267-16716066 GCA_020142125.1 Phrynosoma platyrhinos | reverse complement strand
GGGGGGTGTCTGTGGATGGAAGGACTCTTGCTTCTTCTTAGAGGAGGAAGGGGTGTTTGGTGTTGTGGGTGATTCTTTGCTGAGGAAAATAGAGGCAGCAGTGTGTAGACCTAATAGGATCTGTCGAGAGGTGTGCTGTCTTCTTGGTGCATCCATCCAAAAAGTGACAGAAAGGCTGCTAAAGTGATCAAAGCCACTCATCATTATCCCTTCCTTCTGATCTGTGTGGGAGCAAATGATTCTGCCAGAAACAGCCTTCAAACATTTCCAAGTGGTAGTTAGATTGCAAGAGCTGAAGGACCTTGAAGTTCAGGTTGTTTCATTACTCCTGTCTGTTGAAAGGCATGGCCCTGGAGTTGAGAGGAGAATAGTAAAGTGAACAACTCACTGCACAGGTGGTGTTTGCAACGATTTGGCTTCTAGGACCATGTTCTGCATCTTCATGAAGAAGGATTAGAATATGTTTCTGGGAATCTTGCAAACTTGATTAGAATATGTTTCTGGGAATCTTGCAAACTTGTTCAGGAGGACTTCAACTAAAATCTGCATAGGAGGATGACAGTGTGTCAGAGGAGTAGAGGATACCAATAACTAGGAACAGCAGCATCAACGATGCAGGGGTTACTGAAGCCGAGTAATGGGCAGGGAAAACAACAATAAGCTAGCTGCTGAATGGAATGATCCATGATTACAGATGTTTCTACATGGATGCACAAAGATTGGAAAATAAACAAGATGAACCTGACTGCTTAACATGTGAAGGCAAAAATGATTTAAAAGATTACTGAAACCTGGTAGAATGATATCATAACTAGAATGTTATAATTGTGGGATAAGGGGCTGTTCAAAAGAATAGTTCAAATGGGAAGGGAAGAGAAGAAGAATAGGCTACCAGAGAAGGTTGTTTCCTGTCCTCATTTGAGGTTTTTAAGCAAAAATTGAAGTGTCACCTGTCAGGGATGCTTCAGAGTGGGATTAGATGATCCTTGGGATCCCTTCCAGCCCTATGATTTTATGTAATTATACCAGATACCAAAACCACACCTACTCTTTCTATATCAGTCTCTGAAACAACCAATCAATCTCAAGTTAATCAATGAAGCCATAGCAGAACTTGGAAATGTTATCTTTTTGAACTAGAACTCTGCTGACTGGGTGATTCTGAAAACTTTAGTCCCAATAGTAACTTTCCAAAACTGTGGACAAGAGTATACATTCCTTCGGTTACCCTGTCCCAACAGCTGATTTTTGCCCCAGTTTTGTTTCAGTTTTGAATTTTGTTTCTAGTAGATAGAGAAAGGCAATCTTGGTCTTGTAGTGTCAATTCTATTCAGTAGTAGTGGCCAGGCTGGTCTATGTATCATAACTGCATATGGCAGCCAGTTGTGATGTGCTGCTTATGCCAGTAAGATCTTCTCGATAAGCCAAACTGCTTTGTATAGGCTTCAGTTGATCACTTATGGCCTACATTGTGCTGATAACAAGCTCCTTTAAAGAATGTTCCTTTTTATTTCAGGAAATGCTTGGTAGGGAATGTCTGCCTTGCTATGTATTCTGGAAGATGTGGATGCAAGGTTCCTAGTGGCTCTTAGTCTTTTGGCTGATGGGAGGAGAAGGAAGGGAAGCAGGTTGTTTTCCAAGATTTGGATGCACTATAGCAAAGGGGCACAATTGCAAATATTTGATGGGTTCTTAGTAAGGAGGCTTGAGAGCTGGGCTGAGCAATTCTTTCCTTTCTGGCAGCAGCTCTCAATGATGCGCAGTGAGAGTAGGTATTATTTTAAAAATTAAGTCACACATAGACCATCTATAGACATGCCAATAATTTTTGGAACAGAAATATAATAGAACACAGTTTGAAAATCTGGCTATTGGTGAAATGCAAGACATATGTAACTAACTGAGGATGCTTCAAAGCAACCTGACCAATAAGTGCAGCATAGCCATCACATATTTCTTTTGGCTAGGTAATCTGTACTCTGTGTACACTTCTATTAAGGAAAAAATATATATTTTGCTCCAGAATAAAAAAGAAAAAGAAAATGATGAAAACTAGTTCATTCATTAAGAAAATGGGTCTGCATTTGTTTCTTTTGCGCATTTCTACTTCTGCTAATTACTGAGAAGGACGAGCAAAGGCTGCTAGAAGCTAAGCAGGGCACAGAAACCCTGACTACCAGAAAGCAGCCTTTCTCCTCCATTCTTAATAATCCTCTATCCTTTTGACTTTGCCATTGTGAGATCCAGATGTTTGCTGCTCCTGAATATGAAAAGATGGAAATGATATGAAAGATGGGAATCTCAGGATGTTACACACAATGCCTGGTTCTAATTTTTGTCCTTTTGACTGTGAAATGGTAGAGCACATAACAGCTCAAGGTATGGCTGCCTCTAAATAAGAAGGCCCCATTGTTAGCTATCCCTGCGAATAATAGTTCTTTATCTGAAGGATAAGGCCACGGTCTAACCCTTGTGAAATGCCATTTATAATAGCAGGTGGCATCACAAGTGTGGTGAGGAAAGCCTAATTTTGCTTTGCCTGTGCCAGGAGTGGGCAAAGTGTGGCCTGTGGGGAGAACATGCCCCCCATTTTTTAATTTTTTTTTTAATTTCCATATGTCATCTGTTGGGTATGAGGGCATTTTCACCATGTTTTTGGCCTCACAGAAGAGGCTTTTTAAAAAGGGAAGTAAAAAAGAAGTGACATCCTGGTGTTTAAAAACGGGAGCCTGGATCCTAAAAACAGGGCGAGAATGCCCTCACACTCTTTAGAGGGGATTTGGGGGCAAAAAACCCTTCTTTTTATTTTGCAGTGGGGTGGTATGGCCCTCCGTGTTCTCCCAGGGATGGCTAATGTGACCCCCATAGCCCCCCACAGTTGTTCACCTCTGCCCAATGCACCACTGTTCTGTGAAATTCTGCAAAGC
Source organism: Phrynosoma platyrhinos (assembly GCA_020142125.1). Taxonomy (NCBI): domain Eukaryota; kingdom Metazoa; phylum Chordata; class Lepidosauria; order Squamata; family Phrynosomatidae; genus Phrynosoma; species Phrynosoma platyrhinos. The sequence continues at coordinate 16,713,139 of CM034705.1, read as the reverse complement.
ATTGCTTAGTGTTGGTGGTTGAATTTCTGGAAGGAAGCAGCTGATCCTGTACAAGTTGGGACAAAAGTGGCATGGCAGGGCACTGATACTCACCAGTGCCATTGAATTAATACCTTGCTCTGCTTCACTGCATCATTACACAGAATTCCTATTGTATATTAGCTGCAGATCACATCAGGTCATTATATATCTCATTATAGCTTCTGAGATTAGCCAAGTCTTGGGGGAGGAAATGCCAGATACACCCAAGCGGTGATTTCTTGTTGCTAGAATAAGTGATGATGTTGAGTTGGAACAGCGTGTGTGAGTCTGTATTGCCTGGAGAGCATCATCACTGATAGCCTGAGACTTTGTCCAGTGCCTCTACGGTGATCACCTTTCTTTTCTGGTGTTCACCAGAAGAACAGACTCTACTTATAAAGAATATAGAATAATCCCATGCTTGGGGGTTAGAGAGAGTATAGGTTGGAAGTTTCCCCTTTCCACTACTCCTGGAAAGCTGAGCCTGATGTGGCTATTTATATTCATTTAATTAGCACCACTAATAATTTGAGCAAGGCACCACCGCTGTAATTATACGTCTGCTTAGCATGTGGTCTCAGCGCTGTTTAAAAGCCTGCATAATTTTGCCTGCTATTATCCCTCCCATTAGCTTTATTGGTTGAATGTTATGGAAGCGAATACTTGGCCTTCTAGATAGCTCAGCATTAGACAGCAATGGGAAATGAATGGCCCTCCAGATGTGGGGTTACAACTCCATCAGCCCTCAGAGGAACTTCCTGATGATAAGATCTGGTAGCATGGCCAGAGTTGTGAGGATTAATGGGAGTTGTTGTCCAATGAATCAGTAGATCCACAGGGTTGCCATGAATTAGAATTGTTCAGGCCATTGGATTCCCAATTACCATGTATGAATGTGAGAGCTGAACAGTGAAGGAAGCAGACAGAAGGAAAATCAACTCATTCAGAATGTGGTGCTGGAGAAAAGTACTTAGGATACCATGGACAGTCAAGAAGACAAATAAAAGGGTTTTAGAACAGATTAGAACAGATTAGAGCTCTCCTTGGAAGCTAAAATGATCAAGTTGAGACTTTTGAACTTTGGTCGTATAATGAGAATGCACAGATCACCAGGGAAAACAATAATTCTAGGAAAGGTAGAGGGTAGAAGAAAGAGAGGAAGACCACAGATCAGATGGATAGACTTGATGAGGGGAGTTATGTGCAAGGACTTGCAGGATCTGAGCAAAGCAATGAAGGATAGGGACTGTTGGAGATGTATCCACAGGGTCAGAGTTGACGCCAGGGCAGTTATCAAAAACAGCAAGTCCAATGATATCTGAAGGGCTACATATCCTGCCAGCCTTGCTCTGAGGCATCATGGAAAGCTACCTTAGAGTACATCAAAGCCCTAAATAGCTTGGGTCCAACCTATCTTCAGGACCGCCTCCTCCCGTATAATCCACCCCACGCACTCAGGTCCTTTGGGAGGAATCTGCTACAGCCTATAAACACCATACGGTCTGCAACCGCCCAGAGGACCTTTTCAGCAGCCACTCCCAGATTATGTAATGGCCTGCTGGATGAGATCTGTCATATTACCACCTTAAACAGCTTTAAAAAGGCTGTTAAGCCTGATCTCTTCCGGTAGGCCATTCCTGAATAGATATCCTGGCCACCAAAAGATAGCCCAATCTGCTTATCCCTGATTCTGTTGCAGTTATTGTTTATTTGTGTTATCAATTTAAGTGTGTTTTAAATTGTCAATTGTTTAATAGTATTTTAAGAGGGGTGGGATTGTGGGATATGGAATGTATATTTTAATGTTGTAGGCTGCCCCGGTTGCCTTATGCAGAGAGGCATGATATAAATAAATTGTTGTTGTTGTTGTTGTTGTTGTTATTTGGCTGCCAGGGTCTGGGAGAGGGGTAGAGTCTTTCCTATTGTCTGAAGACATTTGCACAGGGAAGGCTTCTCACGTTAACAGTTGGAACGTCAGACTAGCTCGATAATTCGGAGTTGTAGTCCCACAAGATTAACTTTTCCAAGCTTGTTTGCAAGGCATTGTGCAACAGTTTTGTCTTTTTATCCTTAATGTAACAAAGATGGAAGATACAGTGGAAAATAGTAGGATTACTAGCAGAGGATGATGTCATATAAAGCTGCCATAAAAATTCAGTGCATGATCCAGCGCCAGGGCAAGCTACAAATCTAATCTGAAACCATTCTGATATTTTTAAAAAGAACAACAGCAGCAACAGTAACAACAACTGGCAGTGCTGTGGATTAAACGTGGGATCTCCTGCATGCAAAGCATTGTAAATGTGCTTTGGCTCTTCCCCTCAATATGAGATAAGATTACAGTTGACATCCAAACAATGTTTGAAATGTTGTAGCATTGCCACAAAGGACTGCTCAGCATTGGCAGGGCTGGGTAGGTCTGCTGGGAGTTGCAGTCCAGCAGTACCACATATTTCCCACTTCAGGTCTTTGCTGACCTTTAGCCTGTCCAGATTTTGGGTGACTGAAATGGTGAAGGGTCTGGAAACCATGCTGTATGAGGAGAGACTCAGGGAGCAGGGTATGTTTCGCATGGAGAAGATATGGTTAAGAGGTGATATGACAGCCCTGTATTTGAAGGGGTGCATATTGAGGATGGAGCAAGCTTGTTTTCTGCTGCTCCAGAGAATAGGACACGGAACAATAGATGCAAGCTACAAGAAAAGAGATTCCACCTCAACATTAGGAGGAACTTCCTAACAGTAAGAGCTGTTTGACAATGGAAAATGCTTCCTCGGAGAGTGGTGGCGTCTCCTTCATTGGAGGTCTTTAAACAGAGGCTGAATGGCCATCTGTTGAGACTGCTTTGATTCTGTGTTCCTGCATAGACTGGATAGCCCTGGTGGTCTCTTCCAACAATATGATTCAATGATTCAAGTCAGCTTTGACTTGCGGTGACCCTGTCATAAAGGTTTCGTGACATGATGTATTGAGAGGTTTGCCATTGTCTTTTTCTAACCCAACTAGTTTCCTAGCTGAGAGGGGATTTGAACCATTCTCTTCCAGAATCCTAGTCCAATGCTCCAACCATTAACACCATGCTGGCTCTCACCTCTGGTCTATATGACGCTAAATAAAAGAATGGTTTAAATAGGGACACAGGGAAAAGCCTTATAAGAATTAGACCAGGGGTAGGCAACCTTTCCCCTTTAAGGGCCGAGGGACTTCAGCTCCCAGAATCCCAGGAGCTATTGGCCAACGTGGGACTATTGGCCAACATGGCTGAGGCTTCTGGGAGCTGAAGTCCCTCGGCCCTTAAAGGGGAAAGGTTGCCTACCCCTGAATTAGACCATTAGTCCATCTATCTGCAAATTATCCAGAGGGTTTCTCAGCCATACCTGGAGAGATCAGGGATGGAACATGAGGACCTTCTGCAGTGCACAGCCCTACCACTGCCCTGTGGTTTTCTACCACCATTTGAGCAAAACTTTACCCCAGAAGTTTTGTTGTGGGATGCCACCTGGCGCCCAGACCTCCCCTGTGGTTACTCAGAGAGTCTTCTGATTACTAATATTTGTTCTTGGAAGCCCTGGGGCTTTACTGAGTTTTACTCAGTTTCACTTGCTGGGCACATGGGCACTTCTGTTTTGCTTGTAGCCTGGGGCTCATCTCTTGCAGGATGCAACTGTCAGGGATGGTGATGGTCAATGTGCCAGCCAGCCTCAGCTACTGTGCTGCATATATGCCTCTGAGACTACAAGTCACATATCAGTAGCAGCAGGCAGCAGAAAGACAAAGGCAACAGGAAGGAGTGGAGGCTTACTTACCATTTAAGTAATAATATTCTTCTGTTCTTTCTTCCATTGAGCTCAAGGTGGTGTGCATGGTTCTCTTCCTTCCTGCTTTATCTTCACAACAACACTGTGAGGTAGATCAGGCTGAGATGTGACTGGGTCAAGTTCATGCAGTGACTGTTGTAGCACAGTGCAGACTTGGACGTAGATGTCAGAAATCCCAGTGTAAGCACTGGTTTTCAAGCCTTGAAGGGACATTAGAAAGCCTCTGTAGGGATGCTGGATGCTTCATGAAAGCTTCTGGCTGGATCCTCTGAGTTGTCTTTCAGCTCCCCCCCCCCTTGGTATTAAAAAGATTAGAGAAAACATAGTGAAGATGATTTGAGAGATGCTTTGCCTTTAGCAGTATATACCTACTCTTCTTTTATTTCACTGTCAGTACTGGTCAAATAGCTACTTGATTTTCATGGGGAAGCCCAGGGGACTGCATTGGGAACCCATTGCTGCCATAGAGTTCCATAGATTTCTTCCCAGTCAGATACATGGGATGGCTGAGAGGTCTAGTATTGTCAGAGAGCAGTGAAGGGAAGGAGAGGTTAGTTTTCTGAGGAGTGTTTGTGTGGTTGAGAGATAATATGCCCCAGTTAATGAAGCACAAGAAAAACATCGGTCTTGAAAAAAGCTTGGAACCAATGGAGCCTGGTATTGCTCCACCAAAAATGTACCCAAGTGAAGAAGAGCAAATTTCTTTGCTTACATTAGTCCTTCAGATTGAACAGAGATGAAGGAATATGTGTCACAGTGTGGGTCGGAGTATACAAATCAAGGTTAGCACTTGTGTTTCTGGATGGAGCTAGACAAGGTTGTAGGATTGTATTGACTCACTGCTGTTTCTCCCTTTTGCATTCTTGTGAGTGCTGATAGTTGAGAGTTCAAAGGAGGCTTATTTACAAAAAGAAAAGAAGAGGCACAGATGCATTCCTTAATGAGTAACTGTACAATTTTCACAAGATTTTTTTAAAAAATGCAACCATGAAAGAATGGGGATTCTCAGTCTCATTTGGTTCATATGCCCAGATGAAATTCCAAGCGTCCTTCCATTGGCTTCTAAGGACGTTATCACACGTGGGCCAGAAAGCGATAATAAAGTGGAAATGAGGCATTCCGAAAATAAACGGAAAATAAACCTTGATTCCACAAATGGCTTTCACGCGTAATTACCTTAATTGCGAAATTAAAGTAAGAGCATTTAACGTTCACACACAAGTGAGAAAAGCCTGTAAACGTACTAGAAATGTACTAGAAATTCTAAGTGTGCTTTTTGCGGTGGGGGGGGGAGAGAAACCCACCAAAATCTGTATCTGTTTCCATACTGAGGACAGAAAGAACCTGAGGAGTAAGAAATGTGAATATAGGAGAAAGCAGAACAGGCAGATTTTTCTATCCCTGGTGCCCCTCCATAATATAAACTGTTCTTCCCCCAAATAAACCATTACGAATGGAGGGGAAAACATCCAATGTGAACACTGTGTACCCACCCTGCAGGAAGCCCCATCCCCTTCAATTGTTCCCCTTTGTAAGTAAATCTGTTTGTAATCTTAGGACGTTATCACATGGGGGAAATCTGCTGGTTAATCCACACAAATCCCAAACAGAAACTGGATTTGTGCCTCACGATTTCACACGACGTCGCACAGAAACTGGACAGAAACTGGACAGAAACTGATGTTATCCAAGATCTTTTGAAATTCAGTTGTTTGGAGGAAATGCAAATGCGAAATTAAGGTAATTTCGCATTTACCGTAATGTGAAAAGCAAATGCGCATTTGGGAGCATTTCCCTGCTGTTCCCATGGTTCCAGCGAGCATTCCTCTATCTGTGCATGTGCAAGAAGCTCATTTCTAGTACATTTACGGGCTTTTCTCACTTGTGTGTGAATGTTAAATGCGCTTACTGTAAATTCGCAATTAAGGTAATTATGTGTGAAAGCCATTTGCGGAATCAAGGTTTATTTTCCGTTTATTTTCGGAATGCCTCATTTCCACTTTATTTTCTCTTTCTGGCCCACGTGTGATTACGTCCTATGTGAAGTAATAATAATAATAATAATAATAATAATAATAATAATAATATTTATTTATATCCCGCTTCTTGACAGCAATCTAAGCGGCTCACAATAAAATCCATACAGCATATCCCCAGACCAACCCCCCTTAAAACAGTATTAAATAACAAATAGTTAAAACGTAAACAATATAAACATATTAAAATAAACCATATCAGGAGGAGAACAACCAGGGAATGTAGGAGGAAAAAGTAGGTAGGTTCCACCACTGTCTTCGGTTATTTGCCACCTGAGGCAGCCATCTCATTCTGCCAAGTGATTAGACTGGTCTTGAGTACTTTGCCGTTTTAGAGGGATGGGACATTGTATTATTCCAGAAGGGTGGAGGTGGAGAAGAACATTCAGTTCCGATTATTAATGGATTAAGCCATGAAGCCGCCACATTAAAATACCATAAAAAGAAAGAGATGCCAATTTACAAGAAATAATGTATGATTCAAATCCAGCGAAACCAGAAAAAGGCAGGAACGGTGCCAAGAATAAATTTCAAAACCTAGTGACAGTGTGAACCATAAAACCATATTTTAAGGCTAAATTGGAACTCTAAAAATGTCACTTTTGGCTCTTAAGTAGTCCAAGGATGATTGATCTGTGGAACGTTCCACCTTCTTTCAGCATGAATCTCTGGCAAATGCTAACAGCTGTGGAAGCAGTATTGTATTTTATTTGTTTTATTAAAATCCCTCCCCCCCCTCCCAGGTGTAAATTGCAGTTGTCATTCAATCTGTGACAACTCAAAACGTGCACCCCTGTCAAGCTGGGAATATCTATTACAGTGCTAAATATCTGAATGCAGGCTTTGCTGATTTGCGTGGCAGAATCCGTGGGTGGATGGGGAGTCCTCTGCTGCTTCTCCCCTAGCAGTATGTATCCCCCCCCTTTCTGGTTAACTCTGAAAGTAGAAGTAAGAGCAACAGCTAGGAGGAAAGCAGGGTGGGCATCTGCAGGGGGAATTGAAACATGGGATGAGTATGGTATTTCCCCCTACCCTGTTGCTATTGTTTTACTTTACTTTACAACAGAAGATGTAGCAACAAACGTTTGCCAAGGAAACATAGGCTGCATCCGCCCTGCAGAAATCATCCAGTTTGACTCCACTTTAACTCCCATGTCTCAATGCTACGGAGTTCTGGGAATGGTAGTTTGGTGTGGCACCGGAGCAAAGCTCAAAGCAATGAAAATGAAAATGCTATTGTCTTCTCTCCCTTTTTATGGCAGTAAAAACAAGAGATATTAACCTAAACTAACAATTTCACGGTGGCTACAATCAGATTACTAACTATAGGACCAGCCCTACAACTATGGCTGCATCCACACTGCAGAAATCATCCGGTATGACCCCACTTTGGTGCCACAACAAACTACCATTCCTAGAATTCCATAGCATTGAGCCATGGCAGTTAAAGTGGGGTCATACTGGATTATTTTTGCAGTGTGGATGCAGCCATGGTTGAAGGGGCAGGTCCTACAGTTAGGAAGAGTGAGGCATCTGATTATGGCTGCTATGAATTTGTTAGTGTTCAGGTTAATATTACTTGCTTTTAATGCCAGGAAAATGGAGAGAAGACAATAGCAATTTCATTTTCTTCTCCATAGACCAAAATAATTTGATTGTCTTGAAGTACTGTCCAGTTTGCATCGATGGGTGTATGATGCCATTAACTGGGATACTGCAGCAAACTCTATCCGGCAGCAAAAATGCTCTGTATCTGGCAGCAAAATCCTTACAACATTTTAACTCAGGGCTGGGGAACATCTTGCCTTTCAGAGCTTTATTGGAATCCAGCTTCCCACAGCCCAGCCAGCATGGATTCCCCTTTTTTTGTTTTCAAGATGGCAGTTTGTAGGTCAATAACCAGTTCTTTAGCCCTGTTCTGCACTAGCATGGAAAACCATTTGTTTGAGTGTTCCCTTGAACGCACAGACACCTTGGGCACAGATGGGTTTTATGGTAAATTAATTGATCTGTTCCTGAGTAGATAATACAGGAGAATGAAGTGTAGCACAGCATATTTTCAAGAGTATTGTGTCCGCTTTCTTTGGTGATAACGTTTGTGTTATTTTATGAGCCATCATGCTCCAGTATCTGCTAGTGTAAGTGTTCGCTTGGAATGTTTTTCACCTTTGTGCGCTGTGTGTATGTGTTCATCTGGTTGGTTTTTTGTTTTGTTTGTTATTTGCCTTTCTTCTCATTGAAACTACTGGAACACTTATTCTCATTGAAGCTACTGGAACACTTAAATGCTTCTTTCACATGCAGCCAGACTGGTTTTCCTCATTCTTGCCATCTAGCGTCTGCTGCAAACTCTAATCTAAATGGGAAATATGTTTATGCATAATACAATTTCTCAAATGTAATAATCAGTGGCTGTTTCTTCAAGTGTGTGTGTGTGTGTGTGTGTGTTTGTGCTTGGAAGAGTGACAAAACCCATTTACTAGTTTCCTTAGTAAATCTCCAAGCTTTCATGGAAATATCTTTGAATTTATTAATGGTGAGCAGAGATAGGATCTTCAGCTCTTCTTTTCTAGATAGGGTTGCACATGATGTATGTACACATACTTGCTTTGAGGGCATGCACACACACATACACAGAGTTTGTTGGAAACCCTTTAAATATTTCATTGCCGAGATGATTTTCACTTTCATTACCAAAACCATTTCATCATTGCCTGGCTCCTTCCAGCTGTCTTATTCCTACCTTTGATTCCATACTTCACCATTCGTTCTGTGCATTTTAAATTATAGGAATGCAGGTTTGATCTCTTTTACTGTTTCCATGGTTATTTTTGAAAGATCCTGTGACTTTGGAGCCTCTTAATATTTTCAAGGCCTTTTTAAATTAAAGATGGAGGGGGGCGGGATGGGACAACCATTGCAATGACCTTTAATTCACCTACTTTGCAGTTTGCTTCGATTTTAAAACAACTACTTCCATAAGGAATTACAGTTGGCCCTCCACATTTGCGAATTTGACTTTTGCAGATTTGATTATTTGTGGTTTTGATTAATATGGCCTCTCTAGGAATCTCTAGGTCCTCCAGTGCAACTCTGCCAGAGATTGACCATAAAGTTGTGCTAGAGAACCTAGAAGTTCCTAGAGAAAACACTTCTCTAGGCATTTGTTGGTCCTCCAACATGATTCTGTGATCAACCTCTGGCAGATGTTGACCATAGAGCTGCACTGGAGGATCTGGAGAGTTGTTCTTTTAGGTAAAAAGAATGGTGTTTTTTTTATTTATGTTTTTCCACATTCACAGGGATCCTTCACCCCTAACCCCAGCGAATATGGAGGGATCACTGTATTTCTCTCTAGTCCCAACAGAACAGACACATATTCCTGAGAGTGTATCTGTTTCTTTTGGGTGCCATTTTATGACTTACTGGCATTGTTGCTCCATGGCTTCATAAGCCTTGAAGTCATTGGGAGAACGACCTAGTTCAAAAGCCAGACTCAATCTGGGTCACTTGGTTGAATTGTGGCACAATTGTGGCAAACAATCACTGTCTAATTAATCCATTTGTAAGCTGCTCTGATAGCCTTTGGCTGAAGAGCGGGGTATAAATACTTCATAATAATAATAAAAGATGATAGTTTTTGTTCCTCAGGTGGTTTTGGTTCCACTGAGTGAGACATCAACTACCAGATCTTGAGTGGATTGTATGGCCAGTAATTGCTCCTTGGTGGCTTACAAAGAAATTGTGGCCTGGTGGATGAAGGCAGCCCACTTACCTTTTTCAGGACCAATCTGAGATGATAGTTTTGGTTCCTCAGGTGGTTTTGGTTCCACTGAGTCAACTATCCAGATCTTGAGTGGATTGTATGGCCAGTAATTGCTCCTTGGTGGCTTACAAAGGAATTGTGGCCTGGTGGATGGAGGCAGCCCATCTGCCTTTTGCAGACCTTTGCCCCATCCAGGCACCATATTAACTAAAATATTATTCATCAGGATCCTTCCCACAGGGTAGTCAGTGGTAGGCTTGCCAAATTGAAAACTGAAGATAGCGCCATTAATGACTGTGTAGAAGAGGGAATTTCAGTAGGTGTTTGTTACCTGGTTCTGTGATGAGTAACACCTGTTAAAATTCTTTCTTCCACCACAATCATTGAAGGTACAGAAGCCACCCTAGTCAGTGATAGATGGTCCTAGGGTGGGTAGAATCCATCTTGAGCAAGAATTGGAAGGGCCACCTAGTCCAACCCCATGTTGTATTGGAATACACAGCTAAAACACTCCCGAAAGAGACCAATCCAACCTCTGTTTAAAGACCTCCAAAATGAAGAGTCCACTACCTTTGAGAACAATCTATTCCACTCTTATAGTAAGAAAAAAATCATCCTTGTGTTTAGGTGGACTCTCTTATCTTGAAATTTGAATCCATTAGTTTGTGTTTTGGTCTCTGGAGCAGCAAAAAACAAGCTAGCTCCATCTTCTACATACTGTAACATCCCTGAAGGTATATAAAGACAGCTATCATGTCACCTCTCAATCTTCTTACTAAACATACCTAGCTCCATCACTCATTCCTCATAAGGCTTGGTTTCCAGACCTTTGATCATCTTGGTTGCCCTTCTCTGGACACATCCTAGCTTGTTGATTAAAAGGTCTTATATTTATTATAAAAATTAAGTTTTTAAAAAATTCTTATTAACCTTTTTTCAAAAGAAAAATAATTGTTATTATTTATGAGTCTTAATGTTAAGTAAGTTTCTATAACTGAGACTGATGTGTTGAAAAGTTCTTCCCTTTGGGTTTTATCTTGAAATAGCAAGGTCACACTGCAGCCCAGTTAGGTGCCTTCAGATATTCCTAATGCCCAAATGACAGCTGAATTGCCTAGATCTGGTGGGAATGTTTTTGAATTTATATCCCACATTTCCTATAATCAGTTCAAGGTTTTCTGTTCTCAGAACAATCCTATGAAGTAGGTCAGACAGAATGAATGACTGGCATGAGTGTGTTTTATGGCTCTCTGAGGGCTAGAACTTGGATGACCCAAATCCTGGTCCAATGCTGTAACCATTTGCTCCCAAAGTGAAGTTCAAAACATTTGGTCTATTATCCATCTTACAGTTAAAACGTTAAAAAGCAAATGAAATTAAAAGGAAATGTAACAGCAACATTTAAAAACAAAAACTTTAAAATAGAAAGTCATAAAGAAAACAACCATTTGGGTACCATTCTTGCAAGCAAGCAAGAAACTGACTGGCCAGTTTCCAGGGGGTAGTACTGATCCCCAGATTCCCTTGACTCTGCTCTGCCTTTTTGTCATTCGTGCCTGTGTGTATACCTGTTCCAACAAGGGAAACAGCAACAAAAAGAAGGAAGAGGAGGAGAGGCTTCCATTTCCCTTGGCTTTCTGGATTGTGGTGTGGATTGGTTGCAGAAAGGTCATCATCCAAGCATATAGGTTACAATGACAAAAAGACAGTGCACTCAGGAAGGAAGAAGCCCTTTGGGGGCATATTGCCTAAAGCTTCCCAAAAAGCTTGGAACCAGAGCTGAATGTTTGGCTTCATGGAATATTTAATCATAGTCAGATAAACAAGATTATCACATGAAGGCCAATCCCACATTTGTACTATTGGCAGATTAACAGCAGCAAAGCGCTATAGCAATCTATGTTTCCGCACAGTCGCGAAGCAGTGCTATAATGACAATATAAAAACAAAAGGGAAGCTGAGTGCTATTCTGCATAATCACATTCTTGCATTGTTATTATATCGTGATTGAACATTTCACACATGCATTGTTTTCCCGCAACTGCGCATGTCTGAAAAACATGGTTCCGTTCTAAACAGCATAAAGTAAAATTTGTATATTTAACAACATTATGTTTATTTACTTCAAACAAAATCATTCCCTGCACCTCAAATGGACACAAATCTCCTCCAGAAATGATCCCAGCAATAAGAATGAATTGACTGTACTACAAAGCAGTGCTGGAAAAAGGTCCCGGATAGCTCCGCAATAGCACAAATGTGTTGTCATTGACTTCCACACGTTTGCAATAGTGCAATAAATTATTTATTTATCTTTACTATGCTGGCTATGTGCCGTAGTAATCATCAATCAATCAATCAATGAAAAATCAATAAAAGTGTTATTGAGAAACCATTCACAATAACGACTTGTTCCAGGATGAGTATGGGCTATTCACGACCAAAGTACTGGATGAACACGATGTTGTGTGGAAACCTTTGTGCAATCGCACAATTGTGACCGGAGCATTCCACTTCATTCTGTTTTATATCCCCATACGAAAATCTCCTAAGAGTCTGTCAGTTGATCCTTTGTTCCTCTCTTTGACCATTAAGTATGTATACACCATACATTTGGAAGCAAAACTGCAGAGTACATGATAGCCAGTGGGCACAGTGTACCAATTCTAAATATACCTATGCTGAGAAGACCTGGTTAAAAGATCAGTGAATGTAAGGGTGACCAGAAAGTAATAGTGATAGCATGGGGTCCCCAAAGGCATGCTTGGATGGGAGATTTGAACAGTTATTTTTGACTTACAACTCCAGATGGCTGTGATAGCTGGGGAATTCTGGGAATTATAGTCCAGAAAGTAACATTCCCAACCAAGCTTTAGTTTAAATTAACTAAGCCAGCAGGATGCTTTATGTTCTATTTGGGATCCATGGCAAGAGATAATAGCATGTGTCTCTTCCATGTGATTAACTTTCTTTATGAGGACACATTGACAGTCCTTTGGTTTTTCTGACAAGCTTGAACACTTTGTCAAGTTCTCCAGAACCTCCTGAGGTTTTTTTGATGGTGACTTGGTGTTCCAGAGTCCTCTTATCAGAGTTCAACAGCTTGTTTCTATTTGCAGCTAATTTGGTTCTTGCTTTTTTTTTTTTAATGGATTTCTTTTTTTTTTTAATAAACCATAACAAAGCAACCCCAAATTTAAGTTACCAGGATGGCAATTCTAAAACATAAAGGAGACAACATCTGTCTGGGGGGAAAGGAAGTCAGAGGTCCTTGCTATCTGAAGCACCACGCTTTGGCTAATGAGATTCTTCTGAACATCTCAGGAGCTTTCCTAGTCTTGGAGTGTCGCCCAATAAACCCAAGTAGGAACAGACTTTAAGAGGTACATAATTGGTCCCCATGTGCTGCAGCCAGCCAGCCAGCCAGTTCTCTCTCAAGCTGACTGATGAAGTATTTCTTGCCCGAGACACTCGGTTAACTGCCAAACATGTACAGCTAGGGAGAAAGCTCTTCTTTTCAGCTTCCAGCCCCAGTCCTCCAGTTGAGGTCTAAGGTATATCTACCACAGAAACATTGCCCTTGGTGAGTTTTGATGTGCATTTTGTTTGATTACCTATAATTTTTGGAGCTGAGAGGGCACTGCAGCTACCTGGATGCAAGTTGCTTAAAAACAACAACATCTTCATAGTTCTCTTTTGGCCAAATCCATTTCAGCAGGATTTGGATGAAACATTCATTTTGTTCACTTTCTTGCTTGTATTAATGTAAAATATCTAACCATGCATCACATCTTTAAAAGGATGAAACATTCATTTTGTTCACTTTCTTGCTTGCATTAATGTAAAATATCTAACCATGCATCACATCTTTAAAAAGAGATGGATCTTCAGAAGAAGGGAAAAACAAAATAAGTAAGAAAAAGGGAAAAACATAAGAAAAAAAAGAGTATGGGAATGAACACAGATCTCAACTCATAAAAAAGAAAAGGACTTTCTATAATAAATCTTAATCTATATTATTGGAGCATTATTACTAAAGCAAAGATCAATTATATTTGTAGCGGAGTAATATAAGAAGATTAGCCATAATCGAAGACTCTAAGAACCAACAACACGGCAAGGTATAAATAAATAAATAAATAAATAAATAAATAAATAAGAAGCGCTTGCAAGAAAATGAATAAGGAAGTTAAGAAGACTTAAGACATTTGTAAAATAATTCATATTCAACATTCAGATCTTTGATTTGTATTTTAATGGAATTTTGTTTATGTACTAAATGTCTATACATTCATTTTTTAATAATAAAGATTAATAAAAAAAAGAGATGGATCTTCTGAAGAAATGTTGGCGACTTGGGCAGCTGGCTCTGGTTGTTTCCAGCTATAGACAGTTGAGGTGTCAATCTGTTTCTTTGCTGTTGTGTGTTTTGCAAGTATGGACACAAGTCTCCACACAGAAGCTAACTGTTAAGAACCATGGGCCCTTTCACACTACACAATTATAGCACTGTGGTTCTTCTTTAACTGCCATGGCAACACCCTATGGGATCCTGAGATTTACAGTTTTGGGAGGAATATTTAGAATTCTCTGACAGTGAGCGCTATTGTGTCATAAAACAACAAACCCCAGATTCCATAGGATGAAGCCAAAGCAGTTAAAATGGAATCAAAGTGCTACAATTGAGCAGTGTGAAAGGATCCCTCAATGAACAGCATACCTGTGGACTGAAATGGCTTGTTGTTTCAGTGATACAGACTTCCAAGTAATTCCATGGTTTTGAATCACATTTGTATTGAGGTGACAGGATTTTCTTTGCTGTTGTTTAGTGTGGACTTGCACTCCTTGATGTATCGTCTCGAAGGCTCCCCAGAACTAACATGAAAACCAGTTGGAATTACAGGATTGATTGGTATAGATGTAGCCCTGCAAATGTTTTTGGACTCTGAGTTATTCTCCTTTCAGGCAGCATATGATTAGCAATGGCAGATGGAAGGGAGCCAGTGTGGCATAGTGATTTGAGTGTTTGACTATGACTCGGGTTCGATTCCCAGCCATGAAACCCACTAGGTGACCTTGGGCATGTCTCAGGCTCTCAGCCTTAGGGGAAGGCAATGACAAACCTCCTCTGAACAAATCTTGCCAAGAAACCCCCATGATAGGTTCACATTAGGGTTGCCATAATTTGGAAACAATTTGAAGGCACACAGCTCCTGGGATTCTGGGAGCTGAAGTCCCTCGGCACTTAAAGGGGAAAGGTTGCCTACCCCTGGGGTAGAAGGTGTTCAGACAGCAAAATGCCTTCAGCCAGCCCTGGTTGGACTCCAGCTCCCATGCTCCCATCAACTTCACCCAAGATGGCCAATGAGCATGGGTGATGGGATTTGATCACAGTAATGTGATTTTTTTTTTTTTTGGAAAAATGTCCAGTGCTCTTAACTAATGATGTGTTAGCATATTTAGTTTAAATATTATATTCAAACACATTCAAAGCTTTATGTGGAAATTATTTTACTGGAATAATTATAAGAATAGTATACTTTCCACAGAGTAGTTTCTGACAATGCTGTCTCTCCGGCCTATGGTTGGACACGACTTGACAACCTTGTCAACGGGGAATACCTTTACCTATCACCTTATATAAGCCAGTATATGCCTTAAGATCTGCAGGGGAAGTCCTACCAACTGAGGACCCAAAAGAGAGCCTTCTTTGTGGTTTCTCCCAGGCTGTGGAAGGCCATTCCAAGGGAGATCTGGTTGTTGGCTCCCTCCCCTTTTTCTTTCCACTGGCAGGTGAAGATGTTTTTACTTAAGGTGACATATTGTTGTCGTCGTTGTATGGTGTTGGAGAAGAATACTGAGGATCCCATGGACAGCCAAGAAGACAAACAAATGGGTCCTAGAACAGATCAAGTCAGAAATCTCCATGAAAGCCAAGGTGACAAAACTGAGGCTGGTTGTACTTTAGACACATCATGAGAAGGCACGACTCATTGGAAAAAACAATAATGCTAGGAGAGACAGAGAAGTAGAAAGAGAGGAAGGCCACATGCTAGATGGATGGACTCTATTAAGTAGATCACAGATATGAGTTTACAGGAACTAAGCAGAGCAGTGGAGGACAAGAAGTCTTGGAGATCTCATCCGCAAGGTCTTCATTGGTCGAGATAAACTTGGTGGCAGTTAACAACAACAAAAATTATTTGTACCACGCTTCCCCCCCCCCCCAAA
>CM034705.1:16669908-16697167 GCA_020142125.1 Phrynosoma platyrhinos | reverse complement strand
ACAATATTATAACAGATCATTTGTTTAAAAATAGAATACAATTTAAAAAGATATGCTGACAGCAGACATAGCTTATAAGGGGGGCAGGGTGCAGTGTTTTTTTTATTTCCCCATGTTTTAAATGCCTTTTAATACCATAATAATTTGTGCTTTTAAATTAGTTTAATTGTATTTTAACTTTCATATGAAGAGTTTTAAAAAGGTGTTTTTAAGACGTTGTGTGCCACTTTGGGTCCCGGACCAAGGGAAAGGCAGGATATAAAATAAATATTTTGTCACCTCCAGCTGATCCCGTGAACTGGAAATGAAATGGACTGAACTGAGACTGAGCCTGGCATCTTCTGCATGCAGAGCATGCAATCTGTCACTCACCTATGGAGATATGCCCTCCCTTGTCCCTCTTCCAGATAGTATATTTCTGCACAAACGATTGAGTCAAATAGAAGTCTCAGTATATCAAATGCTGAAGCCCAAGAGAGCTGCCAGATTGAAGAGAGGCAATCAATTGACCATATTACGAGTGTGCAAATATTGTCTAATTTATTTAATAGTAGATGTGCCATCTCAGCAGCCCATTGATGAGATTGTTCATTGATGAAAGCATCTATTCATCATCTTCAGCTTTAGAGTCCCAGCTCCAGAATGACAACAAGAGCAACATTTTGAACTTCATGTGATTTCATTCAGTGTTTCAGGTGGGAATGGGCAGTTTTCATGGGTCAAGGCTGGGGTTGTACCCTTGTGTCCCCAAAATTCAGTGGTGTGGTAGCAAAAGAAGGCAAGGCAAGGCAAGGCAAGGCAAGGCATGGCAGAACAGCCCCAAACAAGCAATATGATTCTGAAACAAAACTCATGGAAAATAGCCACCTTGTTTGGAACCTGAATTGAGCTTCTGGGAATTCCATTTGGCTTCAGAAGACATGATCCCCATGTGCTTTCATCAACTTTTTGCTTTTTCCATCCTACCGAAATTCAGCACTGCACTGGAAACTTTAAACAAAAAATTGTGAGTACCTCCCCCTACTACAACAGTAACTTCAGCAGTGGTGGCAGCAAGGATTGTACGATGGGACAAAAACATTGGGGAGCGAGGTATATAGCTTGCAGGCTGTATGTTTCCCACCCATGTTTTAAATTGGCTCTTCCCTAGCATGGAAGAGCCTTCCTTAGTCCACAGCTGTACCTAAGAATTTTGGAAAGAAGAAATAGAGATATGTTGCACCTCTGCTGATGTAGGGATGCAATCTACTTTATAGTGTACATTTAACATTCTACATTCAGGGGTTAACAAGATGTGACCTGAGATCACATCTCCTGTCTTTTAAAGGCACTGTGTGGGTTTTATTTTGATGTTTCATATGCTTCATGTGATTTCTTCACAGACAAGTAAACTGTAAGCAATTTTATTCCACTGTCCTTTTACAAGAGGGTTTCTGTGGGGGCAAAATTGAACTGAGATTGTGGTCCTGCTTTTTAAAAAACCAATCCATGTCTGAATTCTCAATAAATTCAGAAATAAATTCTACCCAGCCAGCCAGCAGCTATTTGACTTGCTAGAGAAAAATTTGGGTCACCTATATGTTTTTCCGCCAGTGGAACAAATAACAGCTTTAGAGGGAGAGAATTTATATCAGGGAAACATTATGGATGGAACGAGTGAAACCTGCAGCATTAAAGACCCAACCAAATTCCCTTCTTCCCAGATGCAGTGAAAAGAAAAAGAAATTTAAATATAGAAATGTAACTTTAAAGAGAATGGAGATGTGGTTTTAAATTCCCAGAGGGTTGTAGTGGGGGCTGGCGATTTCTAGGAGCTTCACCAAGCCTTGGAGAAGTTCTTTTTTTGACTACAGTGCTCAGACCCCATTGAGCATAGTGTCCAGGGGATTCTGGGAGTTGTAGTCCGAAAGGTAATGGTGCCAACTTAAAAAGGATTCTCAGGGTAGCAGGTGCTGAGAAAATACTTCGAATACTTTGGAGTTCCTCTTGCCAGTTAACATGCCTAGGATTCATGGCCTTCTGAGCTTTCTGCCTCAGTATAACTCAGCATCATACAAAGAAGTTCCTCCTGAAAAACATGCTTTGGTGCGACAGCATTGATAATCTCCTTTCTTTGCCAGTTAAATGTCAAGCGACAGTTTACTCTCTTGCTGTGTGACTCATTGCACTGCATATGGAAAAGAGGGCTGGAAAAATCAGATTCCCCTGGAGAACCACTAAACCAGTTTTGGAGAATTAAATGTCACTCAACAGGGACAACAGCCATTGAAGAAGAAGATTTTATGAGACATGAACAATCAGCTGGAGAAATTCTCATATCAGGAATTTCACAATGGCTGGGGATTTTTTTTAGCTTGGAGAAAAAGGCAAGTTAAGTTGGGGTGGCCATGATAGATGGGTATAAAAGCATGGAGTGGAAACAATGGGCAAGGAATGGTGCTTTCCCCCACTGTTATTATTCTAGAACTGGGGGTCATCCAGTGAAGCTAAAAGAAATAAAAGAAAACATGTCTTCAAAGGGTATATAGGGGAACTGTGGCATTCCTGACCATGAGATGGAGTGATGACTACCAACCTGGACATCTTTAATGGGGAATAGACATCAGCAAGAAGTTGCTGTCCTCATGTTCTGCTTGTTGACTTTTCATTAGGGCATCTGGTTGCCTTGTGGGAGCACAGTGCTGTACAAGAATCATAGAATCATAGAATTATAGAGTTGGAAGAGACCACAAGGGCCATCCAGTCCAACCCCCGCCATAGACCTTCAATTCTTATGGGTTCTTAGGAGTGCTTTAAAGATTTCACAAGATGTGTATCCATGGAGCGGGTAGGGAGGAGAACAATTTGAGCAATCCTCATTCTCCTTGCTGTGTAAAAAGGAAAACCAGCAGTCACCCCCCTTCCTTCTCCTTTTGGTTTTGTACTTTGTACCCCAGTTTGGTGTTGCTTTCTTTGCATGTTCTTGGTTAACCCTCATAATGTCACTCTTTATCAATGAGGGCGATGGTCTTTCCTTTTGGGCTCATTTCCAATTTCTGTGGTTTTTTTATTAACCTTTTAAAAATATATATAATTTAAAAATACAAGATACATGATTTAAAAAATCCCATTTAACCCATCCATGCCCTATTTGGATCTTTTCTTAGTATTTTACTATATATATAGTTTAGGGACATGTTCAAATTAACTAAGCGGTTTTCAATCATTCTTACCTTACCAATCATTCCTATAATCATTCTGTCTTACAATTAGCCCTACAATCATTCATACCCCATTCAATTTCTGTGTTTTGTGAGTGCCTGTGGATGTGTTGTCTTTTCTGTACCCTTCGGCAATGAGACACACAGCAAGGACGCAAACTGTTGCTTAATGTTGGGTCTTAACTGGGAAAGAAGTGAGATTATCGATGCCATCGTTTATCAGTATTTGGTTTTCTTCCAAGTAGTGTAGGAATCTCGACTGGGAGGGGGGAATAAGCCCACATGAAATTGCCCCCCCTTCTGTGAAGCTCAGATGGAGTCAGGATCAATATGTCATTTTCTCCACTGCTAATTTGGGTGGGAGGAATGGAGAGTGTGGGAAGAAATAGCCAAGGTGCAGTATTACAATGAAAAGCAGGCCAAGTTGGCGAAAGAAGGTGGAGGGAGGATGGTGCAGAAGAGAACTACTTATTTTGTTGTGATGCAGGGAGGAGATAAATTGTGCTTTGCACTTTGGGAGTTTCTCCATCTGCTTTCCCCAGCCCATCTGCTTTTGTTGGCATCGTTTGATGCTGTGTGTTTAATTAGCCAAGTGCCCCAGTGGGGATGCGGTGGCTTAGTGGTTAAGATGCCAGTTTTGTCGATTGGAAGATCGTAAGGTTGGCAGTTTGAGGCTTGAGTGCTGCATGACAGGGTCAGCTCCTGTCGCTAGTCCCTAGCACAGGGGTAGGCAACCTTTCCCCTTTAAGGGCCGAGGGACTTCAGCTCCCAGAATCCCAGGAGCTATTGACCAACATGGGACTATTGACCAACATGGCTGAGGCTTCAACTGGGCATGCTGGGCAGAGCTGAAAGGAGTTATAGGCCAAACCATTTGAATTGTGCCCCTTGATCTAGAGATTCTTGAGATTCTCCATCTCTCTCTAAGTTGTAAATAATGGAAGTAAATAAATAGGTACCACTTCTCAGTGGGAAGGTAAACAGCATTCTGTGCAATCATGCTGGCCACAGGATCACAGAGTAGTCTTTGGACAATGCTGGCTCTTTGGCTTAGTAATGGAGATGAGCACTGTCCCCTACAGTCAGTTACGACTAGATATTCATGTCAAGGGACTACCTTTACCTTTACCTTTACCTTTACCTTTACCTTTACCTTTACATACACCTACTCAGTTGGAGACTGTATTGTAATGCTGCAACTTCGGCAGCAAAGAGACCTTGCTCTTTGCAAAGAAAGTGTGGTGTTTAGGGCAGGCTGCTGATTTCATATTCAGCATTTCCACAGCACGTTCTCTGACTGGCCAGTGTCATGTAGTGGTTAGAGAGTTGGACAATGACTTGCAAAATCCAGATTCTACACACACACAGCAATCATGAAACTCATTGAAAGACCACTCTTTCTCAACTCAGTGTACCTCGCAAGGAGCCAACCCATATATGCTGATTTGAGCTCATTGGATGAAAGGCAGGTATAAATGTAACTAACTAAATAAAGAAGCCTTGTACCCTCCAGATTTGTTGCATTGAAGTTCCCAACATTACCACCTAGTGTGAACAACATCCATGCTGGCTAAGGATGATGTGATTTGTGGACCCAATACATCTGAAGGGTACCAGCTTGGAAAAGTTTTTGTTAAATACCTTAAATCAAGACTCTTTATAATAGCTCAGTAATTACTGCTTCTATAATTCTTACAATAAGCTTGTCACACAGGCTGGTGGTATGAAGGGTGGTGGATGAAATAAGAGACTATTTGAATTTAACAATTTAGGATTGCATCTT
Source organism: Phrynosoma platyrhinos (assembly GCA_020142125.1). Taxonomy (NCBI): domain Eukaryota; kingdom Metazoa; phylum Chordata; class Lepidosauria; order Squamata; family Phrynosomatidae; genus Phrynosoma; species Phrynosoma platyrhinos. The sequence continues at coordinate 16,692,184 of CM034705.1, read as the reverse complement.
GAAACCCAGCTTGCCTTGGTCATAGTCTTTTCAGCCATTAGCGCCACTTCTAGCTGTTTGCCCTCTGTGACTCTCTTTATAAGTTCACTTCTCTAAAGTACAACTTAGAGAGAGATGGAGAATCTCAAGAATCTCTAGATCAAGGGGCACAATTCAAATGGTTTGGCCTATAACTCCTTTTAGCTCTGCCCAGCATGCCCAGTAGGAAAGGATTGTGAGAGTTGGAGTCCAAAATATCTGCAGATTTGGAAGTTTCCTAGATGCTTCTTATTTCACATTTACCAACAAAAGGGCAAGTGGTGATGACAAAAGAAAGAGTCACCTGCTGCTTTTTCCTACTAGATGGTGATGGATGGCAGGGCCAGTCCTGCCAATAGGCAGATTGAGGCAGTCACCTTCAGATTGCTGGTAGTAACAAGGTATTGGAATAAAGGTCTCTGTGTTGTGTGGCCTGCTCTTCATTCCTGAAGCTAGTCTGCTGCCAGGTGTGCTAGAGGGTGCTTTCCCATCACCAGAAAAATCCCACTGCAAATCCGCTGGCTTTTGTATATGTCTATGCAATGGGTTGCGGTGCCATCTTGTTCTTTGCCTAAGGCAGGAAAATGTCTTGGTCCAGCTTTGGTGGATTAGCTGAGTCAGTGATCAAATAGAGGGAAGAGAAATCATCTACTGTGTTCTGTCTCTGGGATTTCCAGAGAGATGGTCAGACAAGCAAGCGAGCCATAGTGACAACCTCTTCTTCCTTATTGTGTCGCTTTTGAATCTGATCAAGTTTGCCTGCCTGATAGGGAGCACCAGTACGCCAATGGTGGACCTTGTCAGGGTTCAGGAGGCCCTGGCTGCTGCCTGAGAAAGCCATCCCTCTTGGTCATGGTGGTAAATGAAAAGATGGGCTCCTTATAGGCCATTGTTTTAGATTCTGTAACTTTCACTATCCAGAATCAAGTAGGGCAGGGGTAGGGGCACCTACATGGGGACCAGATGTCAGTTCTCCAAGGCTACTCCATGACCCCACACAGTAAGCCCAAATACCTCCATTTTCATCTGCAGTGCATCTCAAAATGCTGGCAGAAAATAACATCACATTACTTCCCGTTACCATCTTGTGATAGTATGGGAGTTCTGGGATGCTTGTGGAAATGAGCGGTAGTATTTTCATGTGTCTTCACACATTTGGGGGCTTGTTCGTGGTTTTTTGGGGGGGAGTTGTCCAAAACTCACAGAGATTTTTTTTTAAATGGGTGTGGGAAACTTTGGGGGCCACTAAAAAGCCTCGGCAGACGGAGGCCCTGGAGCCGCCGCCGGACGGAGCGCCGCCGGAGCGGAGCCTCCGCACCGCGGCGCACCGTCGGCGCATCTAAAAGGAGCACCAAATTGGCGCTCCTTTTAGATCTAAGGGAAAGTGCGCCCCAAAAGCGGCGGGCGCACTTTCCCCGGCTCAAACGGCGCAGCGCATGTGGGCGCTGCGCCGTGAGGTCATCCCTGGTGCGCCGGCCGTGCGGACGGCCGGCGCTTCTGGGGGCGACCTCGGGGAGAGGAAGGGGCGCCGCTCGTGCGGCTGCCCCTCCTCTTCCCTGCCCGGAAGACGACTTTATTAGTCGTCTGCCGAGGCCCTAAAGTGAGGTCCCAGGGTTGCATGCAGCCTGTGGGTTACAATTTGCCTGTCTCTGAAGTAGGGCAAATATGAGGAATGTTTTTCAGCCCAAGGACCAAATTTAATTTTATTGAAGTTCTGGCTGCATTCCAGTGGTAGGTGGGTCCAAAGGCAAAAGGGCAGGGTCAAAATTAGCAGCATAGATTAGATTTAAGTACATACTACCACTAGCTAAAGAGAGCCAGTGTGGTGTCATGATTTTAGTATTGTACTAGTTTTCCAGAAGACCAGGTTTCGAATCCCCCATTGGCCATGGAAGCCCATTGGGAGACTTCGGACAAGTCACACTCTCATCTTCAAAGGAAGACAGTGGGAAATCTCCTCTGCACAAACTTGCCAAGAAAACCTCTTGCTAGGTTTGTCTTACGTTGCTATAAGTCAGAACTGACTTGAAAGCATATAGCAGCAAGCCACTAGCTAAGCCTTAGGGAAGACATTTAACCCTTTTAGAATGAGAAGAAAGCTAGGATGGATTGGGGGTCCTGGTAGAGGTACTAGTAGCCCCAGAGGCTGAGTTTCACTGGGCTTTGTTGTAATACTTGTTGTTGACTTCGACTTATGGTGCCCATATGAATAAGGGACCTCCAGTGGCTCTGTCATCAACTGCCATGCTCATGTCTTGCCAACTAATTCCAGCACTTGCGTTGTTTCTCATTATTGTTCTTCTCTCTCTCTTGGTTCCCTTCATCCTCTTAGCAGAAGAAAGTATGGAAACATTATCATGGCAGGGGGTTGGACTGGATGGCCCTTGTGGTCTCTTTCAACTCTATGATTCTATGATTGGCTAACCATCAGGCAGAACTATATAAAACAAATCCAATACCAAAATGAGTCTTTGTATGACGTTGCTGCTCTGCTGAGTGCTTTGGCCTCTGGCTTGTCAGCACTCCCTTTAAAATCAATTTCAGTCTAGTGACATTTCATTGACATGACAAGGTACGCAAGAAAAGATTTGCAAAGGTAGCTCTGTTCAGTATGTGGATGGAAGACCACTGGGGAACTCCATGCTCAATGCCTAAACTTCAGTGATGAGAGTAAAGTGAGATATATGCACAATCAATATGTGAAAAGGTAAAATTCAGAAAAAGAGTGCCTAATACTGAACTTTCAATGGTGAGGAGGCATCAGGATATTTAATAACTTGTACACCTCTTTTTTTCTTTGTAACTATGAAGAAGGAGAGTAAATGATACAGCATGAGAAATCAATCTATCTTGGCATTAATTTGTCTAGAATTTAATTGGCACATAACTTGGCTTTCTTTACTGCAATATTTTTTCATATATATATATATATATATATATATATATATATATATATATAGATTTAATGTAGAATGTACTGCTTTTCTATAGCACACAAAGCATTTGTTTTCTCCCTTACACTCCCTTTTTGTTTTGTGCACAGCCAGTCCCAAATGGGCACACGGCGACCCACAAAGGTTTTCCCTCTCTATATTATGAGCTAAAGATTTATTTGGAGTTGCTTCTGCAAAACAATTGGTCTTGCTTGCGGTAGCGTCCTTTGACCGTGCCGCTGCATTTATTAAAGCCAGAAATTCTGCCAGAATAGTTTGGCTGACAACCCCCCTCAAAGCCCTTTCCCGCATTCGTCTGGCACTCCTCTTTAACCTCCATCAGTTTAGTTACTGGCAGGTTGTTAATGTTGGTCCCTTCTGTTGGCCTTCTGCTTAAAACCGTGATGTGAGTCATGTCGGCTACAGTCTCCTATTTCAGGTTGCTGTGATGTGGTAAATGTGTGGTTAGCACCCAGCAAGATCTGTGCTTTTACAAGTGGTAGATCTTGAGACTCAATTCTCCAGGCAGCTCAGAATACTTCTAGATGAGTTTTCAGATTGTCAGAAGTCACTCTTCAGAGGAATTTTAGATATTAAGTCACATAGTTAGTGCTACCACTCCAGGAGAAAACGTACCTACACAACTAGTTTGGACATAGTGCCACCACAGGACATGAAAAAGCTCTTGTGCTCACCTTGTTCACTTCAAAGACACAATCTCCTCTTCTGTTTGTCCCATGTGTGGATGTTGATCCTGATCTTGGGCCTGATCCAGCATGGCTCTTCTTGGATTCTTGTGTTCCCTGCCTGATTTGTTTGCGGCTGTCGCTTTTTCTTTCATTCAGAGTGGCCAGATGTAGTTTGTCCTTTTCCTGTCAGGCCAGAATTGGAAAGTGTAGGTTGATACTGGTTTGCTTCCCTTCTTACTTCCCTTCTTTAGACAAACTGACAATACTAAGGAGATTATCAGAGTCCTGAAAGTGACGGGAGCAAAGCAGGATGCTCCAGTCACAATCGCGCAACTGGGGCATGAATATCAGTCGATGTTGCGTGACGTCGCCATTATCCTGTCCTTGTCCCAACCATGGGGAGGAATTCTCCCACTGCTTTTTATTAACGGGAAATTCCCATTAATGAAAAGCGACAGGAGAATTGCTCCCCACGGATGGGACAAATCTGATATTCTTGCCCCAATTGCATGATTGTGACAGGAGCATCCCACTTTGCTCCCTTCACTTTCAAGTGTCTGATAATCTCCTAAATCTACACAATCATATATATATATACTGTATATATACATTTTTTGGTACATTTCTCTTAACCTACACCTTTTTTCAGCAGTTTTACTGCTGTGGATGATGGGACGTGGGATGCATCTTGCCAAGCCCTGCTGTTCATTCGCTGGTACCCAAGTTGTTAGAGCAGTGGTGGAAAACCTATGGCATTGAGATCTTATTGGACTATAGTACCCATCATCTCTGACAATTGGTTATGTTGCTTGGGCCCATGGGCTTTGGAATTCAACAAAACTTGGAAGCCACAGGTTCCTTACTACTGCTTTAAGATTACAGTATTAAGGCAATATCCAGCAGGTTGGATTTAGCCTGGAAACTGGTTGCTGTCCACTCTGCCGGATTTCTTCTTAATAATATTGCCTCTCTGTAAATATGCAGTAGCTTTTTTCTTTTTAAAACCTTGAGTGTAGTTTCAAGGATTTGAATGTATTTTTCTCATCTCTTTGCCTCCCCTGAGCATGCAAAGAAGTATTTCACTGCTTTCATTCCTGAATGCTCAAAAACCCTCAGGCAGACTCCCACGCCCTGCCCAAAATAATGAGATTTTAGAAATAGATATCAGGGTTTGTTTTTTTTTTCCAATTTGCCTCCAGGCATCCTGAAACAGTCCGTCTGAGCTTTTATCTGCCATCAAGAGAACTGGGATCCTTTTTAAGAACTAAAGGTTGATTTCCACCATCACAGAACCTAGAACTAGCTTCCTTTCTTTTAAAAGAAGCACCTGGAAAGAATGCAGGAAACATTAAAAGAGTAACGTTAGGGACGTTTTTAAAATTACGATGCAGACTGACCAGACCAGATAATTGGGTGGATTAGAATATAATTAACTTTTGGATTTTGCATCATTCCTAATTTTGTACTTCATTTGGCTCAAAAATTGTACCAAAATGGATTTCAAAATGATATAGACATGTCTATATTGTCTGTATTTAATGCCCTACGCTTTAACTTCCCCCAGTATCTGGCAGCTCAGCTAGCATGATATGTACCATCTAGGAATTTAAGATCTACAGGCAAAAGATTATTGTTAGTTCCGCCAACGCATATAACTTTATCAAGGCTATGAGCCCTTCAAGATCTGGCTTCGCATTTGTGGAACAGTCTTTCTTTGCATCTCTGGAGGAGGATCTTCTCCATTTTTGTAAAGGGTTGAAGACCTTCCTCTTTGATTTACAGGATTAAACTACTGAGTGTGTGACTTGTGGGATGGTGAGGATTTTGTTTTTAGTATGTTATAGTGCTGTGTTCTTATAGTGTTGTTTTGTTCTAGATTATATGTGTCGGATGTCCCACTCTTTGGTGAAAAGGGCATCATCAATAAACTTTGTTGTCATTTGTTGTTTTAGATACATTCATAATGCTTAGTTTTGAAAAATACAAAATATTTAGATATGCATGCATATGGATACATATTTAAATGCATAGATAGGTAAATAAATGATGTATATATGAATTTTATGCAGTTTTAAAAAATAAAATTAAAATCACATATGAACGTGGAGCAAAATTACATGAAATTGATATGGGCCAGAAATAGGCCCAGGAATTTTCCAAATTATATAGTGGAGGAGCTGGGCATACTGTCTTTCACAATATTTCAGAACAAGCCAACCAGTTAAATTTCATTCAGGATAGAAGGAAACGAAGCATGTACTTAATTTTGATAGTCCACTTCTGCAAGATACAGAGATGGCTAACCAGGGTTGTAATTCTTCATGAATTTAATTCTTACAGGCAAGGACAAATCATTTTACCATTTTCCCCTCACTGTGAGAAAGTTGTTGAAAACTGCACAATATTCGAAGACTATTTGCAGCTGAGGAATTCTTCTGTGCAATAAATAAATAAACAAATAAATAAACAAATAAATAAAAATTGCACCTTCTTCTGTAGAAAATAGCTTAAAACAGGTTTTATGCATATAAAGACATGTTTCTTTCAGAGAAAATTATTTGCCTTTTTCTATAAGAGAAACATGTTTTCCGTAGAAAGTTTTATGTGCAGAAGATAATGTTTTCTGTTGAAGAAACTTGTTTTCTGTACAGAAAATGCTGTTCTCTCTGAAGAAAATGACATTTTCTGTGCAAAAAAACACATGATTTTTTTTTTTTTGCACAGATAGGGCTGCTAACTCTTGTGCCTGTATGGCAGCTCCAAGACTGGAGACTACTGTATATATTTGGCTATAAGTTGCCTTCATGTATAGGCCAAGGACAGTTTTGGGGGGCCAAAATTAAGGATTTTGGCATCGCCTGTGGAAAAGTCAAAGGTAAAACTTAGGGGCATGCAACAGATGATCTAAAGCAGGGGTAGGCAACCTTTCCCCTTTAAGGGCCGAGGGACTTCAGCTCCCAGAAGCCTCAGCCATGTTGACCAATAGTCCCATGTTGGCCAATAGCTCCTGGGATTCTGGGAGCTGAAGTCCCTCGGCCCTTAAAGGGGAAAGGTTGCCTACCCCTGCCCTAATCCGTTCCAAGCCCATAGAATAGCTTCCAGCCCCTTCCAGCTGCAGCCTCGGCTATTCTAGGATTCCTCTACTTCCAGGATCAGCCCAAGAAACGGCTGTGGCTTCCTCCGCTTCCAGAGTCAGCCCAAGGAATAGCCGAGGCTGAGGCTGGAAATTTTCGAGTTACAAAATGCTTCTAAAAAATATTGTCTCTACATACAGATATGTCTCTACATCCATTCGTATGTAGAGACATATTCGTATGTAGAGACAATATTTTTTAGAAGAAGCGTTTCGTAACTCGAAAATATTGTAACTAGAGCCTTTCGTAATTAGAGGTTCCACTGTATGTATAGAGGGAGGTCAGTGCTTCCAGGACAGATGACATTCTTGCTTTTCTGCCTTTTAAAATAAGAGTTAAATACGGTACTTACATTGACCCATGAATAAGTCGACCCAGCTTTTTGGGGTCAACTTTTGACCAACATTTCTAGACTTATACATGAGTATATACAGTATATGCTTCTGAATACCATTTGTGGGAAACCTATGCAGGAAAAGATTGTTGAATACTTGTCTTCTGTACAGGCTTCCCAATGGCATCTGGTTGGCCACCATGAGAAACAAGATGCTGGACTAGGTAACCCTTTGGTCTGATTCTTCAGGGACATTCCTATGTTTTTAAAGCATTTGCTGTACTATTGAGTTCCAGCCACTCACTGTACATAAGAGAGAATTTCAGTGGATGTAGGTTTTCTTACCTCTGCAGCACTTGCATAAATTGTCTTTTCTGAATAGCAAATACAGAATAGCCTTGTTCTCCTTTGCCCGGAGTTATGATTAGTGTAATGTGATTAAATAAAGGCTGGGACATCATTGCTTGGGCCCGAGAGCAAGGAAACCTATGTCTTTCAGAGCATCAACATGAACATTGAAGAGAAATTTGCTGTTCATTTCATCCCCCTTGCCCTAAAACAACAGACTCTGGGTTTCATTTAAATTGCTGTTGGTTCCCTGATAATTGATGTGCGGCATAAAACAGGCTGCTTTACAAACAGAAACGTGCATTAAATCATTCGAGAAGAAAAGCAGGTTCCTCGCAAACTCCTCTTGCAAATAAAATAAAATAAAAATGTTTCTGGTGTCTTGCCTCTTGGAGAACACTCCCTGCTAATTTTCCTTCATTAGCTACATTAGAACATTAAAGTGGGTCTGTTTCCATCTCAAAACTGAAACTTTTGAGCTGCCAAGCTGGCGATGAGAGAGATAATTAGCAAGTGAAATGTTCAGTGTTTTTAGTCAAATTATGCTCTTAATAGCATTGAGCTGTAAGAAAACATGATAGCAAAGGAGATTGTAACCAGCTGGCTTAAAAAAGAGAAAAAGATCAATATTGGTTTGTTTATAATTAAATATTCTGTTTGGTAAAAACAGCAAACATTCCACATCCTTGCACACCACATGCTTTAAACCATTTCCCCCCAACCTGACATCTTCTAGGTATGTTGAACTAGGATTCCCATCATTGTTAAACATTGTCAAATAATGACGAACTCTTTAAAGTCCTTGCATTAAAACAGAAACAAAGAACAAAGCGAGGCATGGTAGTTAGAGAAACTTCTACTGTCTTCCAGAAGTGAAGCTTTTAAGTGGAGGCACTACTTAGGACAAGCAGCTTTACCAGGAGCAGGTAATATGTGAAGCTCATAGGTTTTAGTTGCTCTTTCAAAATCAGGCCTCCTCAAATACTTGGTATTACAGCTGAAAAAACATGAATAATTTATTGTTTCAGGAAATCCATTTCCTTCATCTTCAAGCCTTGCAGCTAAACTCAGAGAGGACGTTGTCAAATAATGGTGAACTGCTACTTCAGTAGGAGACTCATATGTTGTTGCCATCTTTATTAAGCAAAACATCCTTGTGCATTGACTCCAGTGCATCACTACCCAAAATATTCCAGAGGCCAATGCTGGATTTTTAAAAGTGAAAACCTAAGCACTCGTTGCATTTTTGTTGGGTGCTCTCAAGCACCCCACCTCACCTGGGCTTTATTTATTTTTAAAAAAATTCTGGAGGGGGGTGGTCCTGTTAATAAGGAAATTGGTAATGTTTAATGAACGGAATGAAGTTCTGATCTGTTCCAAGTTCCATAGCATTCCAACCTCACTTGTCAATTAATTATCAAGGAACACCAGCTATAGTAGCTGTGCATTCTTGAACCATCAATCATTGCTTCACATGAGGCCAGAACTTAGAAAAGCTGTACTTTTTTTTTGGATTACAATTCTTAGAATTGGCCCTCTGTGCTTTAGTTGTATATTCTTGCAAGGCAGAAGGTTGGAATAGATGGCTTTTGTGGTCCCTTCCAACTTAAGATCCTATGATCAACCTCCCCATGGGCCATGCTAAGTGGGGGATTCTGGGAATTGTTGTTGTTGGGGGGGGGGAAAGTAGCATTTAAACCGTTGCAATCTATATAGTTAGCATCATCCCTCTTCCATCAAGTTACAATCTGTTGCTTTTTATATCCTGCATTTCTTCCAGTGAGCTCAAAGGGGCAGATGTAGCTTTCTGTCTTTCCACTTTATCCTCACAAAATGTGAGGATGTGTCAGGCTGAGAGAGTGATTGCCTTAAAGTCATCCAGTAGGCATAGTGGCTCAGAGGGGACTTCAGTCTAGATTTCCTAAATCCCAGTCCAGCATTCAACCCACTGCACCCACACCGGCTCTCAGATCTTGGCTTACAGAGTTTCCTTTTTGTAAGACAAGTGCCTCTGTTCCATGCCAAGCTTGGATAAAAACTCCATACTGGAGAAATTCTCCTTTTGCTCTGAGAACTGCAGTATTAATGAGGGATCCTTTTCATGACTTCTCATACCAACAGGTTGAGAGTGGTTTGTTGTAAAACTCTCCCCGCACCTACCCAGAGCAGAACCATGCATTTTTTGTCATGGAAATGTGATGTTGCTTTAATTATTGACAGCCAGAAAGACTCATCTGGCATATGCCCACAGATATCAGGAATTTTTTAAATGGCTTCTTTCTTTGAGGGACGAGGTTGGGTTTTTGCTTGATAAACACTGCAAAAAGGAACATTCCATCAGAGAGATGCCAACCAATGGAGAATTAGCACAAAAGGCATCAGATAAGTGGAGGCTTGGTAACCTGATGGGGCAGAACCAACCCAAGACATTTTGTTGACTGAGAAAGAGCAGGAAATAACAAATCTTGCCAAGAAAACCCCACAGTAGTGTCACCATTAGTCAGAAAATTACACGAAAGCAGACAATAATAATACCATACCACAGAATTATGGTATGTATAGTAGCTATTGGCCAGTCACTTTAGTTCAGGTGAAGTATCACACCTTAAGTAGAAAATCCCACTCTCCATCATCTTGGATTTATTCATATTTAAGCAATTTGCTGCCAATTTTAATACCTCTGATCAACTACTTGCAGTGGCTGCCTCACACTGTTTAATGGTTGGAGTTTCTATATGAAGAAGGAAAGATTATTCTATAGAGTCTAGAACATGAACCAGTGGATTCAAATTACAAGAGAAGAGATTCCACCTAAACTTTATGAAGAACCTCTTTTCTGTAACAGTGAAATAGACTGCCTTGGAGGGTGGTGGACTCCTTATTTTTGGAGGTCTTTAAACAGAGGTGGGATGGTCATCTTTCAGGAGTGCTTTAGTTGTATATTCTTGCAAGGCAGAAGGTTGGAATAGATGGCCTTTGTGGTCCCTTCCAACTTAGAATCCAATGATTCTGTGCCCATAATTTGCTGTGAGGCACAGATTGCATTTGTACTCTCATTTGAATTTTTCCATTTTTTATTTATGTATATTTTCATCGACTACATATGTGACCCAGTTAACATCAGTTTCTGGGTGGCTAAGAACAAAAGTACAATTGTTATATACAAACCACAAAACCGTACAATCTAAATATAAAAGCCACAGACGATTATGACAATAGCCACAGCACAGACGCCTGCAGCTCCTTAAACTCATACCTAATGGTTTGCAGGGCACTGAAATATACTGAGCTTATGGGTGTATCTATACCAAGGAGTTATATTTGTTTCTTAACACGTTAACTGCCGTGGTTCTATCCTAAGGAATCCCTAGATTTGTAGACTGTGAAGTAGTTAAATTCTCTGCAAGAGAATTACAATTCCCCAGGTACTGAATGAAGTCAGTTTAATTCTTTTGTATAGACAGACATTCAGGGTCTCAGACCTGTTGCTGAAAGGAATGTACTAGCACTCTCTATCAGAGAATTATAAACCTCAGCAAACTACAAAGCTCAGGATTTGTTAGGATGACGCCATGGCAGACAATTAAGTAGCCTGAAATTAACCTTGTAGTTTCCCCAAGATACACTTGGGAAGGCCAGTAAAAATAAAAAGGACTTCCAAAAGACAAAAGCAAAGATGCCAGACAAGCTTCTCTGGGGTGGTCCTTTCATAACTAGATACCACAAAGCTGGCATGCCTTTGCATGTATAGAGAGGATATATTTGGGAATTCAGAAAGCAACCTTCTCCCAGGCTAAAACATAGGAAAGAAATGTAGAGAGATCTTGCAGCACCTTTGAGACTAAGTGAAATAAAGAAGTTGACAGCATGAACTTTCGTAAATTTCAGTCTGCATCCTCAGATGCGTCTGAGGAAGTAGATTGAAGTCTATGAATGCTCATGCTGCCAACTTTTTATTTCAATTAATCTCAAAGGTGATACAAGATCTCTCTACATACTGATTCTACAAACTAACACAGCTATATCTTTGAATAGGGAAGAAACATGGAGCTTTAGGGCTAAGGGGAAAAGGCATCATCTTCCTGAATTGCGACAGCACATGGATAGATATATATGTAACCGGTTGCTACCTGAATGTAAATAGAGTGTTGAAATAAAATCCAGCTCCATATCCAATATGCTTCTGTATGTGAAATGCTTGGGGGAGGAGTAACAATTTGCCCTTTGCCTCAGGCAGCAAAATGGCTTGGACCACCTGGTCCTGGTAATGGCCCCACTTTAGGCAGACAATCGTTCAGCTGCTCTTTTCTTTCCACTTTCAGCCTCTCCTGTGATAAGTGGATTGCGTCCTTCCATTGTTCACTATCACCATACCATCCCTTAGTTTTCCTGTCTCTCCAGCACCTTGCAGCCCTCCAGATCAAAGAACCAATTTCTTTAGTGCTTTGTTAGCTGCGAAATGTTTCCAGAATTGATGTTTCTCATTGTATACAGTTGTATTCTGTACAGACCATCCATGATAGAAGCAAAATCAGTTTAGGCAATAATGGATATCTACAAAATGGAAGGTCTATGTGATGTTGCATTTTTGGAGGTTATGATAAATGAGGCTGTTTTTTTATGTGGTTAAATATATTTTGATGCAGCATGTCAATGAATACAATGTAATTTGAAACAGGAGACAATATTGATGACACCTAGTGTCAATCCTCCCCTTTCTTTTTTCTTTGTCTCTTTCTCTTTCACCTTCCTTTAGTTTTTCCCTTTTGTCATCTATTTTGGAAGTGTCACTGAGTGTGTATGTAACTGAATGTATGAAACATTTACAAGATCTATGCATTTAATAAGGACAACCTTTCATGGCAGGGATGGGGAAAGTGAAGCCCATTAGTTGCCTACAACCTTAAGACTCCACTTTTGCTATCCCTACATAAGTCCCCAAAGCCCAGCTTCTTCTTTTTTTTTTTTAAGGCACAATTTTCAGGCAAAAATAGCTAGGAAATCACTCTTAAAAACCCCAAATGCATGCAAACATGCCACTCTCTCAGAGCTCCTAATCCCCTCTCAAATACATTCGTTGCTCTTCATTTTTCCTTCAGAAAGGTGACTGGAAATGACAGGACATCCCTTCTGGTCACCATTTTGTAAGAGAAAGGAAGGGGAAAGGAAGGTATAATGGTGTATTCTGAGGAATGGTTTATTGGGAAAGAAGAAAAACTGGCTTCCAGGCCCATGCCTACATAACTACCCATGCCTATTTTATAGGGGGAAAATGGAGTTATATGGCCAGAGTAGGCAGATATTAAGATTAAGATTAAGGCAGAAGATTATGAGTGGGGAGGGCAGCTATGAAAGAACTAGAAAAGATCCTAAAATGCAAAGACATACAACTCAGCAGAAAAGTCAGAATCATACAAGCCATCGTATTCCCTATTGCCATGTATGGATATGAGAGCTGGACAGTCAAGAAAGAAGATAGGAGGGAAATCAATGCATTTGAGAGAATGTGGTGCTGGAGAAGAGTGCTGAGGATCCCATGGACAGCCAAAAGGACAAACAAATGGATCCTAGAACAGATCAAGCTGGAAACCTCCCTGGAAGCCAAGATGACAAGACTTAGACTGTCGTACTTTGGACACATCATGGGAAGGCATGAATTGTTGGAAAAGACAATAATGCTGGGAAAAGCAGAGGGAAGGAGGAAGAGAGGAAGGCCCCATGCTAGATGGATGGACTTTATTAAAGAGACCACAAATTTGAGTTTGCAGGAGCTGGACAGAGCAGGAGAGGACAGTGGGGCCTAGAGATCTCTCATCCATAGGGTCGCCATGAGCAGATATTGTTAGATTGCAATTCCTGGCATCAGTGACTGTTGGCCATAGTGGCAAGGACTGATAGGAATTGCAGGCTAACATTAAACAGATTGGAGAAAGGCATGTGATTACAACTGTTTAAAACAACTTTCTATTGATGTATTTGTAATTAACATAGTGCAAATTAAAACAAGGATGCTTGTTTGTAGCTTGGTATACCCTCAGTTGTATTCTACTTTATCAGGTACATCTGGGGTGGGCTAATTTCAGGCTTCTGGGATCTTCTGTATGTATGTATGTATGTTAGTAGAACCTCAGGTTCTGCCTCTGATCGTACAATTCAGTCCAACAATTCACAAATGAATTTAGAGTAATTTCATACAAAAATCCAGTCCTTCCCCACATTTTTCCTAATTTCTACAAGTTGAGGTTGCGTCTTATTGCTTACAGTTGGGAAACGGAAACCTTTATAGAGCTACTGCAAATCACCTTGAGATCTGTAGCTAGATCCCAACTCAAGTTTTGCTATATATTTTGTGATGATTTGTGAAGGTGTTGTGTTGTATTTTAGATGTGTCTCGAATACATCCTCCTCCTCAACTAAAGGTTTGGACGAGGAGAGTTAGTACTTTTTAATCTTTAAAAAAACCAATGTGGGAAATGTAAGTTTCTCAGCTTTGCTGTGGGTCAGAAGTTTGGACTACAGCTCATACAATCCCTTACCATTAGCTGTGTTGGCTGGGTTTTCTGAGTGTTGAAGTCCAAGACATCCAGAGCAAAAAAGGTTTCCCAACCTTGGCTTAAAGTGTTAAGCTTATTGCATTAGTCCCTGTAAAGTTCCCATTGAATCCCTGGAATGTAACGATATAGGAACGGGTGTTACTGCATTAGACTGCTGATAACGTGATAGTAACGTTATGAGAACACATATTATTGCACAGCATTTACTGTTGTACTAGTACCAGCGCTAAAGCAGTTCCTCAGCCGTCCTTCATTGGCGCATGCTCACTGTTGCGAAAACCCCTCTGTCTGCATTGGAAAGAATGCTACCGAGAGGTTTAGGTAGCGAACATTCATTGTTTTTTCTTGTAAACACAATGCAATTCAATCTACAAAAACAAAAAACAAAACAATTTAAATTGCCTGTTGCACCTTCCTTGCATCAACACCGGAAGAGTTGAGTTTGGGGAGGTTTTAGGAGGGGAGTGGAGGAGGTTGTCTTAGCCAACCAGAACATGAGGACAGATTGAGACTGGTAGGATTATTGCACAACATCATCTGGAACGGTCTGAAAGCGTTCTTGCTGGTTGAGGATGCATTTTTACAGTTCTTCTCCTAGAATGGGCTAGGGACTGTCAGAGCACAGAATGGGAACTCAATGAGGATCATACCATGTGATAAAATATGTTCTGTTCCGTTCTCGTCATCTTCTCATCACATTCCGAGAACACAGTGCGATAAGCTTATGTATCTGTACCGCAAGTTACAACAGATTGGTAACACTTTTAATAGTCATGGCTCAGTTCTGCAGAATCCTGTGATTTGGAATTTGTTGAGGTACATATGATTTTCTGCTATAGAGCTCTAGTGCTGAAGTTCAGGAGGGTGGACTAGAGCTCTCTAGCAGAGAATCCTAAGTACCTCACCAGACTAAAAATCACGGGATTTTATGCTGTGGAGCCATTGTCAAGCTGTGGTATCAAAGTGCTCTATATTAGTGGATGACAAACCAGGTTAATAAGATGAAAGCCTGGATTGCCTTGGCACAGAATTTACTCATTTTCTTTCTTAGCACACAGTGTATATATCCCTGAATAGATATACTAGGAATGCAGTTCTGTAGCTGTGGGGCAAACAGGAATAAAACTCATCATCTGAATATTTTGTCGTGCAACAAAGCATGAATACTAAGCAATTTCTACAGCAACAAATGGGAGACAATTATTTTTAGTAGCAATAGAATTGCACATAATCCCTTATTTAAACATGGGAAGAACAGTCAGATTTACTAATGAACTTCCAAGTTCCTGTGTCGGCTTTCAGTCGTTCTGATCTTAATATGTGATAGAGGATGTTTAGGACTTCTGAAATTGAGTCTCTCCTTTCTTCAGTTTGATATGATTCCTTTTTAATTTGTGTGGATTTTTTTTTTTTGTTCATAGATATTGTTGTGGCCTGCCTAATGCGTGAAAGACTGTAAGCTATACTTCAGAGGAAGGAATTGGCAAAACCACCTTTGAGTATTCCTTGCCTAAGAAAACCCTATGAAACTCATGGGGTCACCATAAGTCACAAGCCTGAAGGCAGGCAGGCATACACACATACATAGGTTTGTCTCAACTCTGGCTTCTCCTGTTTTTTTGGCTTTCTGGTCCATATTCCCCCAGCACCCCAAAAAAGTAAGAGATAGAAAAAGTGCAGGAAAGGGCAACTGACATGATCAGGTAGCCCACCCCAGATGTACCTGACATGGTTGGATACATCCCCCAGGAGGAAAAGTAGTAATGTTCAGGGATGCTTAGCTTATTTACAAAAAGATAAGGAAGGGAAAGATATATAGTTTTATGCATGGTATGGAAAAAGTAGATAGGGAGTAGCTTTTCTCTCTCTTTTGGAATATTAGAAATGTGGTTATCATCCAGTAAAGGCGAATAGAGGCAGATTCCAAACATAGAAAAGGATGTACCTCTCCACACACTGCAGAGTTATACCGAGGAGTTTGGTTACAACAAGTTGTACAGAGTAGCTGGGCAGCTTTAAAAAGAGATTGGAGAAATTCATAGTTATCACTCAGAGTGGTTGTATATTCCTTCCCTTTAGTTCCAGAGACAGTATGCCTCCAAATAACTGCTGCTGAAGAGCAGAAGCAGGAGGGTGGTATTGCAGTCATTGCCTTCTTATGGGCTTCTGGTTGGCCACAATGGGACAGAATACAGTAGGCCCTTGGTGTCTATTGAGGTTTGGATTCAGGACCTCCCGTGGATACCAAAATCCACGGATGATGAAAGTCCTAGTGTATACATTGTGGTAATTCAATTCCTTTATATAAAATGGCAAAATGAAGGTTTGCTTTTGGGAGGGGAGGATTGGAAGATTTTCACACCATGGATGGTTGAATCTGTGGATGCAGAATCCATGGATACATAGGGCTGACTATACTGGTCTAGACAGGCTTCAGTCTAATTCAGCAAGGTTCTTCTTATGTTATGAATTTTGAGAAGCTGTCAGTAAAATGGCCTCTGGTAGGCTCCCTGCTGCTTCGGTGGACCACCCGGCTGTGGGACACAACAAAGAAATAGCAGCTATACTCGAATGAAGAAATTAAAATTGTCTGTTTTCAGATCCCCACTGAGTGTTGCAGTTTAAATGTCCCACCATGGGACTGGATGCCTGCGCTCCCCCTCCTTTCTCTTCACTCACCTGGCTCCCTTCCGGGTCTCCGTTACTCTTGTCTTGCTTCTCTTACCAACCTTATCCTTGCCGGATCCGCTGGGGGAATATTGGGGTGCTTCAGAGGGCCCACCTGAACCTCCTTTATCAGGGAGATTGTTTTGGCTCTTCTATTTTGAGCCAAATCACCACGGCAGCTGTCTCCTTTTCAGCTGTGACCATCGCGCCTGCCATCTTCACTGGAAGGAGATGAAGAGGGAGTATGATAGATATTATTTAGATATAAGAATGTATAGTGTGTTAGCTTAACTATATGTAATTGTATATATGTAATTGTATGTTTTAATAATAATAATAAAAAAATCCCACCATGTCCCAGAGTCACATCGTATCATGGGCACTGTAAGATACTGGAATGGCAGCTCTCAATCTGAATTGTTTAATGAAAAATCATTTGCGGGGGGACATAGAGTTGGGCATCACTGGTGAGCTCCTAAATGCTTGTAGATGCCACACACTGATGCTAGGCCTTCACTGAAGTCTTTCTTACCCACTCCATTTGAAAACAACAACAACACCACACAGCTCTTCTTGTCTTCAGGTCTTGGAGTCCCAAAGGCCAACCCTTCTTGCTTTTCTTCTCTTTTTTCCTCTGTCTCTGAGCTTCCTCCTTTTATCCTTTTCTATTTTGTCTTTCCTTTATCTTCCGCCTCTTAAATGCATTTATTGTCCTGATTATTTAAAAGCATATTTACACCACCTTTCAATCCAGGACCCACTAAAATCAGTAGGCCAAGTGGTCCCTAGCTCCTTGGTCAAACATAGGACTGGTACTTTAGTTTTATTGTAATTTTAATAACTTGTAATTTTATTGTAATTTTAATAATTCTATTGTATTAATTTTATTTTTATTATTTTATTTGGTTATGGTTTTTGCTATGTTTTAATGTTGTTGTATTGTTCCCTTTTATCTTTGTACTCCCGCTTCGATCCACAGGGAGTGACGGGATATATAAAATTATATTATTATATATTTTACATCTACAAGGTGTGACGCCTGCTCCCAGCATCTCTGGTTAAAAGATCTTAGTTTTGCCAGAGTTGAGAGAACCTCTGTGTGAGACCTTGAAGACTCGCTGGCAGCCAGAACAGAGAAGGCTGAATTAGATGGATCAATGGCCTGACTCTTTGTAAGAGCATCATGCTTTCATGTGTAGAGCATCTGTCATCCCTAATGTTCCTTTTCCTAATCTCTGACCTCAGTATTGCTTGGTTTCCCTTTTCCTAGATTCTCCTCAGTAGTTGTTTTTTTTTAAAAGTACTCAACTGTGTGAATTTTGGTTTTCTGCTAGGAAATGCGACCCTTCACTCACATCATAGAAGTAAGGAAATTTAAAATTCAGTTTCTCAGTGCCTTCCTCCTCACAGGTTAACACATTGTTAAACTTTTCCATTATGTCAAAGAAGATCAAACAACAGCAGCAGAGGATGGAGCTTGAGGGAGATGCGCTTTTCATTGTATATGTATGGGGGGAAATACTGTGCATGAAATTAGTTTAGAGCAATGTATGGCTCCCCGTGTTTTGTTCTTCAGAATGCAAAGCAACCCATTCATTCTGCTGAGCCTAGCAGTGTGCTTCCCAGGTTGTTGCTTTGACCTGCTGAAGTTTTCTTGCCCTGCTTTGGATTGGCTGGGGCTCTGTGGTTGGTTTTTCCCATCTCTTGGCTTATTGATGTTTATTCTTTGTTTTTGTTTTCCTTTGTCTCCCTTCTCCTTCCTGTGCTGGCAGCAAACTCTGGAGATGAACCTCACGAACCTGGTTAAGCGCAATAGTGAGCTAGAAAACCAGATGGCCAAACTGATACAGATCTGCCAGCAGGTAGAGGTATGTGTTGGCTACTTATCCATGGTGTTGGTGGTGGCGGTGAGGGCATGTTGATGTTTGGTATCAGGTACGGGGTGAGATGGAAGCAGACCTAGAATGGGAACAGCATACTAGTCCCATTGCCAAACACCCTGCCGTGCAATGCAAGAAGATGAAGCAATATGTTCTTTCAAGATAGGCTTCATGGACAGCTGTTCATCATGTTCTGAATCACTTGCTTCAACATTCTCAATTGTATCCTTTCAAACAGGAGTTAGATGCAAGGGGCAGGAGGATCACGTGTTTGAATGGTTTCAAGAGAAGAAAGTCCCTGAATATAGAAAGCCACCATGGAGTTCATCACACCAGGGCAAAGTGCCCAAATCCTGTGCAGAAACGGGATTTAAAACCCACCCACTCCCACACAAATGCGGGTTGATTTTCACACATATCTGGGTTATTGAGCGATTAACCCAGACAGAAAGTCAACAAAACGCGTTTACTTTTACTTTCAGGATTTTCCGAAAGTAAAAAGAATCACGTTTTGTCCACTTTCTGTCCGGGTTAATGTTGTGTTAATGCTGATTAACCCCAACATTGTGTGAAAATCAATCCGCTTTTGCGGATTTCCCCCACTTTCTGTCCACTTTCTGTCCGGGTTAATGCTCAACGTCACGTGAAAATCAATCTGCTTTTGTGGGGTTTTCCTGTTTTAAATCCTCCTTTTGCACAGGATCCCTCCCATGTGACAAACTCCCATGTCTCCACCAACTACGCCTATTTTGTAATCCCTGCTTTGCTGTTTCCAGGAACAGCTCCTCAGTGTTTCTTTTTTAGCCTTTCGCCTTCCTTCTCATGCAAACAATTACCCATAGTAAGTAAAAGTTTATTCGGTCATTGACCAGCAAGCAATTACCCATATGCCTTGTTCTTAAGCCAGGAGAGGGCAAATGTAGTTTCTAATTGTTTTGGACTATACATCCCACAATCCCCCAATGTTGACTGTACCGGCTTCAGCCGAAGGAATTTGCAGATGAAAACTACCTGGAAGGGCACAGTTGCCTACCCCTGTTAAACATAGATTGAATCTTGGCCTGCAGTTGTCTGAAAAAAAGTTTGCACTATCTTCACCGTTCCCGCGTATTCCTCACATTTCTGCTAATTTCATGTTGACTTTATATAGATCTGTAATACAGACATGCCTCAACTAACAAAGCCTCTGACAAAGAAGCTCCTTTTTACAAGTCTTTTTATGAGAGCCCAGCCCAGCCTCCCCTTTTTTTCTTCTCTTCTGTCTAGCTGGAAGTTTTATACAGCATTGGCACTGGAAGGATGATAAAGGAGGGCTGGAGAAATAAGGATTTTCAGAAACGAGGTTTTAAATAAAAAAAACCCTGCAAAAGTGGGTAGATTTTCATATGCCATCATTGTTAAACTGTTGTTAACCCAAACGGAAAGTAGTCAAAAGCCGCTTCTTTTTACTTTTGGAAAATCCCGAAAGTAAAAAGGAGCAGCTTTTGACTACTTTCTGTTCAGGTTAACAACAGTTTAACAGCGATATGTATAAAAATCAGCCTGTTTTTGCAAATTTTTCCGTGCTGTCTGTCTGCCGTAATAATAAATTTGGATTAGGTTTTTCCCAGCTTTTAAGTCCTGTTTCTGCACAGGATTTCTAGTGTTGGGTTGCAGGAATGTGCTGTAGGAAATAATGCAATAAAGTTTTAGCTTGGGAAGAATGGGATTCTACTGTAGGTGCTCCTACTGTAGCTGCGTGGGCAACAGGTAAACGGCTGTCTCCGGCATCATTTACTGAGCATGTGTGAAGAGCAAAATAGAGAAAAGGGGAAAGCAGATTAGCCTGCTTCACCAGCTAGCATGTTGAAAAAGCATAGATATGTAAATTTCACCACCAACTCATAAGAAAAGTGGAGGCTGTTGAAAGAAAAAAATTAATCCTGTGATGCATTTTGGAAGAAGCTTTCAGGTAGTCTGTAGAAGATTCAAAATGGTTTTGTTTACTTATGCAAGCCTTACCTATCCTGCAGGGGTGACTGGTTTAAACCAGGTTGGTTTAAATCAAATTATTTTTTTTTAAAAAAAATGAATGCACAACCCACTCCTGGTTTTTTAAATCAATTATTCTTTGGGTACTTGGTAGTGATAGGTGAGAAATGAGTTTCATTTTGGTTTTGATAAGAATTACTAATATATTCACATTTCTTCATAGTCAGCATTGGAAGAATTTAAAATTTTAAAACATAAAATATGGGAGAAATTTAAATGTAAAGATTCATTGACCCAGGCTCATGGCACTGAGTGTGTGACTCTTAAAACTCTGGGTTCAAATTCCTTCATGTCCAACTGTGTTTATGGTACTGAATGAGGGTTGCCACTTCTTTTTTATCTTTCATGTTTGTAATGTATTTGTTACCTTTTTCTCATGAGTTCAAGACATATCATATATGACTCTCCTTCCCATCGCTCACAAAACCCCATGAGGTGAGTCAAGCTAATAGAGTGTGACTGGCCCAAAGTCACCGAATGAATTTCATGGCTGAGTGGGGACTAACAGCTAGATCTCCCAGGTCCCAGTTCAACATTTTAATCACAATATCACACTAACTACCTAAATAAATGGTCTTGCCACTTTTGTATTATTCTGAGAGGTTCTTCTTTAACACCTGGCTAAGAGGTAGGCAGAATGGTGCTCTATATTGGGATATCTGCTTTATTAATCAAATTTGACCAACAGAAAGGAGGGAAATTAATCTCGGTTCGCTTATGAAAAGTTTATCAAACTTCACAAACATCTTTATATTGGGAAGGAAAGACCTTGAGGTATAAGGAAATTCAAATGGTGGGAAAAGCAAAACTGACAGATGATTCTTGTCTTTCTATCTTGTTGGTGCATCCCTTCATAAGGGAATTGGGATCTCTTCTTGGGACCGAGAAGGACTTTGGATAGGATAGGAAATGACAAAGGAAACAAGCCATTTGCCCTCAATCCCACTGCGGAAAAGTACCCTTTTCTGTCCAAGCATTTGCTGAAAGTCTTTTTGGCTTGGAAACCAGCCACACACCTTTTGTTTGGTTTCCCATGTGTGCCTACTCTTTCCTTTCCCATCTTCTTTTTCTCTACCCGCTTCCCTCTTATTATACCCAGCCGCCAACAGATTAATGTTTCTCTGTGCCTATTAGTGGTATGATCTGTGACTCCATCCGCTTCTGAAGGGACTTTGCTGCTTTCTTCTTCCAGAGGCAGAACAATTAATTGTGCATTAGCTTGCTGCTTTGTTTACGGAGACAGTGCAAGGGGGAGAAGCCATTGCAATTAGTTTCTTCTTAATTGGCTATTGATTTTCAGTTACTAAATTAAGAAGCAGTTCCTCAAACAAACTACTGCGTCTTCTTTTTAATCATGAAAACTAGTACACAGATCTATAGGAGTGACATCCAAGTTAATGACTAGTTATTTAGTGTAAAGGATTTAGAGTTTCCAATCACTGCAACTGACTGCTCCACGCAAGTAACTCTGCTCTCACCACCACCATCCTTTCCTAAGGAAGGTTTACTCCTTTTATTTTAGCTAAACTATTTTAAACTAGTCACAGTGCAGTTGTCAGACAATCAAAGCCCAGAAGCCACTGTAACAGGAGCGGTCCACTGATGGCATTTTGCTGAGAGCCTGTCCATCAGCAAACAGATACTCTACTAGATTCAGATATACCAGCTTTGGGAAGGGAGCAAGGGAA
>CM034705.1:16630056-16669808 GCA_020142125.1 Phrynosoma platyrhinos | reverse complement strand
AATAGTTTGAAACAGTATAAAATAATTTAAAATAATTTAAAACCATGACAAGAACAACTAAAAACAAATAGCGCACACACACACCCATTATAAACACCTTTCTACTCAGACTCTTAGTCACCAAATACTGATCAAATTTTAAAAGTATTTACTTGTTGGCAGTGGAAGATCAGGGAAGGGGCCAAGCTTGGTCTTCTATGGCAGAGAGTTCTGTAGCATGGAAGCATCACCTTACTCCACTCCAAAAAGCACACATTGCCAATTTGTGGTTATATTTTAAGAGCAACACATGATTACATTATGAAATTTAATGTGTTACTCCAACATGTTTAAAAAGTTACAAAAATATAATTAAAATGGCCAGAGATGTCCAAGTCACCTCTGAGTTCCCCTACAATAGAGGCAGAGAAATGGTGGCATGTGGGCTAAATGCAGTCCCCAAAGCTCCCCTGAATACCTCCATTTTTAATATATATATTTTTCATGACAGTTCTGGGAGGGGATGAAAATCTTCCAAAAACAGTAAGCAGAAATAATGCAATAATGGGTGGTTGTAGTGGCAAAAATTACCACCACCCCCAGTAGTCATCCCTGTCCAGGAAAGTGATATGGCTGAAATAATGACTAAATATTAGTCAATATAACAAACAAACAAACAAACAAAAAACACCTCTTAACATAAACATTGTTGAATTAAAAATAAAAAAGGTAATGAGCAATGAATAGAAAACAACAACATAACCTTTAATGTGTAACTTCCAAGTCGTAGTTAGGGCAGCCATCTCCAATGTGGCACAATCCAATTGTGTTGGATTACAGTTCCTATCATCTTCAACCCTTCTGGCTGTTGAGGGTGGTGGACATCATTCTTGGTGGTGTTCTTGTCTGCCTTTTAAGTCTTTTCCGACTTACCACAACCCTAAGGTGACCCTTTTATAGGATTTTCTTGGCAAGATTCATTCAATACGCATGAAGTTCCCAAGGTCACCCAGTGGGCTTCTATGGTGAGCTGGGATTCGAACCCTGGTCTCCTGAAGTCCTAGTCCCTACACTCAAACCACTATACCACATTGGCTTCTTTTTTCTCCCCTCTCCCTTTTTAAAGTATACTGGGTTGGAGAAAGTTGGATTAGGCTTTATTAGGTATTATGTTGGTTTCAGGTTACAGCTGGGACTACTGCAAAATAGCAAACACTTAATATTGCAGCCCAATAATGTTGTCACACCAGCCCACCAAACCTTTTCCACTGGATCTCTTATTATGCTTCCCCATTTTCCTCCCCAAGTCTCCACGTCTGTGCCAACCTGTCCTTTGGGAATGGATTTGATCTGTGTTTGCAGCAATTTCACTTTCAAACTTTGCTCATTGTAGAAGATCAATTTCCTTCCTCCCTTTTGGCCACCCACTCTGCCTGCTTTTCAGTCATCTAATGGTCAAAACGCTCATCCCGAGCCCCTTGGGCAGGCTGTAAAGCTAAATAAATGGAATCATTGTAAGCAGCAGGCTGGAACAAGGGGAAGAAACACTGGGTTTAAATCTCACAAAGGAATTTATTGGCCCTGAGAGGCTACTGGCTTGGATGATGCATATATACCATTCATTTATAAAATATATGGAGTGAGTCCAGTGGTCCTTGAAAATGTTCAGCCAATTATTCCAGTTTAACAAACCACCCGTATCTTTTAACTTTCTCTTTCTGTTCACAAAGAGTTGTTTCATTGCTTCATTCAGCAGCTCTGGTTACAGCAACTAGTACCATTAGGTACCATTCCCTAATACCTGTCCATGAGCATTTGTATTGCATGCTTGCTGTTGCATATGTTCCCCACTCCCAGGAGTTTAAGGCAGCAAGTACAGAGTTGTTGTCCCTATTATCTGTGTGGGGGCCTTCCTTGGAAATACCGTATTTTTGATTTTTGGTGTTGTGTGCCTTCAAGTCATTTCCAATTTATGGCAACCTCATAAATGGGATTTCATCTTGGATTAAAGGTGAAGTTTATTGTGAAGGGCTTTGGACACAACACCTTTCATGAAATGGGGTTTTCTTGGAAAGATTTGTTTGGAGGTTTGCCTTTGCCTTCTGAGGCTGAGAGAGTGTGACTTGTCCAAGGTCACCCAGTGTATTTACATGGCCAAGCCAGAATTTGAAACCTGGTCTCCAGAGTCATAGACCAACACTCAAACCATTACACTACGCTGGCTCCTCCTTGAAATATAGAGTAATAGATTTGAAAGGGACCTCAAGGCCCATCTTCTAGGCCAGGGGTAGACAACCTTTCCCCTTTGAGGGCCGAGGGACTTCAGCTCCCAGAAGCCTCAGCCATGTTGGCCAATAGTCCCATGTTGGCCAATAGCTCCTGGGATTCTGGGAGCTGAAGTCCTTCGGCCCTTAAAGGGAACAGGTTGCCTACCCCTGTTCTAGGCCAACTCCTGGCATGCAGCAATAGACCACTAAAGCCTTCCTGAGACATGGCCACCTAATCTCTCTTTAAAGAGCTCCAAAGAAAGAGAGGAGTGCTTTGGGAGATCAGCCAACAAGACTCTGAGCGATGGAGGGCTTCCTGGAGGAAGGAGGCAGAGTTTGCCACCTCTTGTGTTATACCACCTGGGTTAAATACCTCATTCTGTCTAATGGGAGGGCCTGGCCTGAGGGCAGTCATCAGTCTTACTACCTTTTTATTAGAATCCAAACAGGAGCCAGGTATGAAATGTAGGGCATGGGGATGTATGATGCATGGCCAGTAACAAAATGGTGGGGCCAAATCCTATCCCATGCCTCTGAACTCCATCTACAAATCTATCTCTGAGTTACTCTGAAAGTAATACCTTTTAGACATTTTACAGCTCCTATAAGTCCCAGCCATTGTGGCCTATGATCAAGGATTATGGGAATTGTTCCTACTCAGTGTGGTAGGATGTTTGGATCAGGGTTCTAACAACGTAATTTAAGGACATGAGGGATGTCTTGTTGCCCTTGCTATCGCTGAACATTTTCCCATCTGTAGCAACTTGTCCAGCTGTCTTCTGGTAGCTCCTGAGCTACCTTCCAACTATCTCAGGGTTAGACAACAGTAGTTTTGCTTAAAAAACACTGGTAGGATGCTACATCAGCCAGACCTTCCATTGGAGACGGACTGGTTAGAAGCATTCTGGAATATAAAGAATGCTTCTAACCGGTATAAGGACTTGGATGCACAGAGGGAAAATGAGAATCGCCATGCCACCAATTTTGTAATTTTTAATACTTCTCAGCTGCATGAGATAAGGTTTCATCACACACCCTTCCAGTTTCTGAGGATCATGGGCTGGTTCTGTCAAAATTCCTAGCCAAAATGTCCAGTAGCTTTTTTCCTCTAAGTCCCAGTGTGGTAGGAAGCCATGTTTGACCAACAGAGCTCTCTCTCTTTCTGTGTTTGCTCAAGTCTTATGATTTTCACCAGTCATAGGACAACTTTGGAGAGATAAATAGTGTAAGGTTTGGGGCAACTTGGGAGAGAAAAGTTGAAGAAGGGCTGAAGAATCCCCATTAAAGACTCTGTATGATATCACCCTACTTGTTCAACTTGGACACAGAAAAAGGAGGGATGAAGATAGGAGGAAGGAGTAGCAACAATCTAAGATATGCGGACGACACCATGCCACTAGCAGAAAACATCATAGACTTGGAACAACTATTAAGGAAGGTCAAGGAAGAAAGTGCAAAGGCAGGCTTACTGCTGAACAGAAAGAAAACAAAAATAATGAGCACGAAGGAGCTACACAAGGTCAGCTTAGATAATGAGGAAATCGAAACAGTTAAAGAGTTCCCATGCCTTGGATCAAACATTGATCAGGACAGAGACTGCAGCTAAGAAATCAAATGACTAGGAATGGGGAAGGCAGCTATGAAAGAAGTGGAAAAGATTCTAAGGAGTAAAGACATACAACTAAGCAAAATAGTTAGAATCATACAAGCCATTGTATTCCCCATCACCGTGTATGGATGTGAGATCTGGACAGTGAAGAAAGTCAATAAGAAGAAAATCAACGCATTTGAGATGTGGAGAAGAGTGCTGAGGATAAAGTGGACGTCCAAAAAGACAAACAAATGAGCCTTTGAACAGATCACGCCTGAACTCTCCCTGGAAGCCAAGGTGACCATACTGAGGCTGTTCTACTTTGACCACATCATGAGAAGGTATGACTCATTAGAGAAGATGATAATGCTAGGAAAGATAACTGGCAGAAGAAAGAGAGGAAGGCTGCACACTAGATGGATAGACTCATTCATATTGGCATGAATTTGCAGGACATGAGCAGAGCAGTGGAAGGCAGGGGATCTTGGAGATCTCTCATCCACAGGGTCACCATGAGTTGGGGCCAACTCGAGGGCAGCTAACAACAGTAACAATAATAGCAGGGCCAAGTCATAAGAAGCCATACAAGGGGTGCTAGGAGTTAAAACCATGTACCATGGAATCAAAACTGAGGGGCAGTGTCAGAAAGAGAAAAGAAGCCAGTGCTAAAGAACTCTCCAAAATAAGCAACAGAGCTGGGGAGGCTTTTGTTGCTCAATCCATGTCCTAAAGCAAATCCTTATAGGCGTTCCTGTCTGGGTTGGCCCAGTAGTCACTCTGAGTGAGCAAGAATAATCTAAGCCTCAAGAATTTTTCATTGCTTGTGAACAGGATGGGGAATGCTTTACCATATTTGGGACCACAGCTCCCTATGGACTATGCTGTCTGGGGCTTCTGGAAGTTGAAGTATAAACCATTTGGAGAGCTAAATGCTCCCAGCCCTTGTGCTCCAGTTTGCAACTCTGCACCATCAGATGACCTTACATAGAGTTGCAGGTTTCTTGTTGTTCCAACACATGCTTGGTGGCCTCGGGCAAAAGAACTGCAGTTTGCTGAAGGCTTGTCCAAGTGTCAGTGCTCTTGCCCCTGAAACTGCCTGCTTCCTTCAGTCTCAGTTGTTGCCATCTCATGCCATGTCACCTCATACTTGGTTGCTTTCAGAAGTGCCTGCAAGGTTAATCTTCCTCCTGCTGAGGCATCATCTTCCTGCCGTTCAAGAGTCCTGGACCACGAAATGCCATTGGAAGCTGCATTGTGTTTCCGCTTAGTTGGCAACGTGATCAAAAGCAAGGCAGATGAAAAGGAGCCGCAAAGCCTTTTCCCTCCTTAGCCTTGCTGAGAGAGAGGGCAGCCAACCGAAAGAACGTTTCCCTCTCTCACCACGTGCGGCTTTTGCCTCTGCTTCTGAAGTCAGTTTTCCTCGGGAGCTGATGCTAACCTTGGTTTTTCTGTGTCACTGGTGGCAGGCGGACAAAAGGAAAAGGCTAGGCTTTGTTTGAGCTTAATTCATTAAGAGTTGAACATATTTTAAAAATCATAATGGCTGTCAGGCTGAAGCTGGAGGAGGAAATGTTAATCCTCCACAGTTAGTGGTGTATGTGGCTAGTAGAAGCTTTTGCCACCACCCAGGTTTCCTGTCACCCCTCCCATTGACCTCCTCTCGTACCACACCATACAGAATCCTTAGTAATGTTTTTTGTAATAATTTTATTCATAAATCGTAATTTCCAGTATCATGGGATACATGTTTGGGGAGCAGTGGTGTCATCTCCCCTTAGGGTGTCACCCGGTGTGGTCCGCACCCCCTAGTGATGCCCCTGGGTCGGAGGAGTATTACTGGGTGGAGTGGCAGAGAGAGGAGGAGGAGGAGGGAAGAGAGAATGGATGTGTGGGAGAGACTGAGAGGATGTGTTAAAGGATAGGTAGACAAGAACAGCCAGTGTGGTGGAGTGGTTTAAGTGTTGGACTATGACTCTGGAAACCAAGGTTGAATTCCTGGCTCAGCCATGGAAACCCACTCAATGGCCTAGGGCAAGTCTATGTTATTTGGATTTTATTGTAAGCCACTTGGCTTGTTGTCATTAAGCGGGATATAAATACATTTATTATTATTATTATTATTATTATTATTATTATTATTATTATTATTATTATTATTAAGTCTCACGCTCTCAGCTTCAGAGGGAGGCAAAGGCAAACCCTCTCTGAACAAATGTTGCCAAGAAAACCCCTTGATAGGGTCACCATAAGACAAAAGTGACTTAAAGGTGCACAGCAACAACAGAGATAAGACAAGGCGTGTGTGTGTGTGTCCATGAGAAGACTCCATCTCCTCTCCTCCCACCAGTGGCATTCAACCCCCAGCAATTTTCACAGAAGGGAATGCAACCTTTAGAGAGGAAAAAATGTTTCCCTCCTAGGATCTAAAGCAGGGGAGGGGAAGCTCCAGCTTGAGGAGATCTGTGGACTCCTTCCCCATCCTGAAAGCCACACCTTGGAGACTACCTTGAAGGAAATCCTCACTATCTCTCTCATAAGTGATTAGAGGAGCCAGTTTGGTGTAGTGGTTTGAGTGTCAGACTGCGACTCTGGGTTTGAATCCCTGCTTGGCCATGGAAACCCACTGGATGATCTTAGGCAAGTCATACACTCTCAGCCTCAGAGGAAGGCAGTTGCAAATCTCCTTGGAACAAAGCTTGCCAAGAAAACTTCATGATAGGTTGGCCTTAAGGTGGGAAACAACTTAAAGGGACACCACAACAACCAAGGTGACTGGTGATAGTTTGGGAAGGGAGATGGAGTCAAGGCCAGCCAAGCTTATGGCCAGCTTTGCTCTTCCTCCCCTTTCCTTGCACATGGAAGAAGAGCAAAGATGCCACCTAGAAGTGCCAAGTAGAAAAGCTCCTCCTTGGGCTTCAGCCAGGGAACCTATTATGTCAGGAAGCATAGCTATACCCCTAAAGCCAGGGGTAGGCAACCTTTCCCCTTTAAGGGCCGAGGGACTTAATCTCCCAGAATCCCAGGAGCTATTGGCCAACATGGGACTATTGGCCAACATGGCTAAGGCTTCTGGGAGCTGAAGTCCTTCGGCCCTTAAAGGGGAAAGGTTGCCTACCCCTGCCTAAAACCATCCATGCTACCAAAATCTGTAGGTGGAGGAATCAGATGCTCACCTATCCAGTGTTGGGACCCCATCCTAATCAAAAGGATCACCTTGTCTAACACAAACCTGCCTGAATGGTGAGAATCTCTACAGAAGCATGCTTTTCTGTGCAGCAATGTATCCCAGCATCAGAGCTGGCCTGGATGGCAACCAGAAAAATGAACCGTGTCTGTTGGTGTCCCATCTGTGGAATTCTCTAACTTAAGAGAGCTTTCAATTTCTATTTCTACTCTTGGTTTATTTTAGATATGCTTTTAAGAGATTCTGCTTTTCTGTTTTGTGATTTTTTGTATTTTCATTGCTTTCCTTTTGCAAATAGGAAGCTGCTTTGGAAGTTTTTTGAGGAAGGAAAAAATAAGCAAGCACAAAGAAGTGAAAAACAGGGATAAAACCTCACACTGAAGATATAGTTTTTTCATTTTTTAATGAAATCAATATACAAAACCTTCAGGGTGTACAGAAATTCTGCTTTTTTGGGGGGTCCATTATGTGATAGTTGAACTATTATTAATGTTTGAATTATAAATTCTGAGCTGTCTAGGAAATACTTAAAAGTGAATTGCAGAATATTGAAACAAGGGAGCTCTGTTACTGATGATTGCTGCAACCAGTTTTTATGCATCTTGGATTAAAAGTGAGGTTTACTGTGAAGGGCTTTGGACACAACACCTCTAATTTGAGAAATAAAGCACTTGAAAAAATGGAAAAAATGAATCGGATTTGAACCAGGTTCCAGTGATGCCATCAAGGGACCCCATTAAGTAGAATGAGAAGGAAGACTCCCAAAATGTGGCAAGGCAGGTTTTTGTTATTTTGAAGTAAGTAAAGTGAGGCACATTGACATCTAAGGAATATAAATCCAGAGTCTTAAAATTACCCAACTGCGATATTGCAAGCAATCAGTATGGAGGTTTTCCCCCTTGTCTAGAAAAAGGCTCAGAAATTTTTTGTCTGTCTCTTCATTTGGTTGCCAAGACAGAGGGATGGTGGAGAAATAATACCTAGTTGGATCGTGGTCCATTTTTCCAAACAGCCCTGCCATTGCTGGAGCTCTGTGTCTTAGGTGGGCATAGAGGGCAAACCCAGATATAAGCAATTACATCTGAACTGCG
The DNA here is from genome assembly GCA_020142125.1 of Phrynosoma platyrhinos. NCBI lineage: Eukaryota > Metazoa > Chordata > Lepidosauria > Squamata > Phrynosomatidae > Phrynosoma > Phrynosoma platyrhinos. The sequence continues at coordinate 16,661,696 of CM034705.1, read as the reverse complement.
GATCTGCAGGGAAAGCACAGCTGGCTCTATAGTTTGGTCATGCCTTGTTGACTTTTAATGGAGTCATTCACATGTTTCTTCCAAAGGTATTAAAAATCTTTCACTTTCATGCATTCCTCTGTATCCATCTGTGTTTTTTCTGGTTCTTCTTCCATATTAGGTTGTGATGTTTTGTATTCAGGGACGGGGAAAGAGAGGGAAATCAATCCTATTTTTGGTATACATTCCCCCCGCCCCCGAACATACACACGTTCCTATACATTTAATTACATATAATTCAAAAAAGAAAGCATGGGAAAATCTGCCATTGTGGATTCTTTGCAAAAATGGGAAAACAGAAGATATGCATGCACTTTTCTTGATAGATCATAAATTGGATAAATTAATTTTTAACATTACATTCATATTAACGTTAATAGTAAGACTATCTTTTCCATCTGTAATCTCCCCATTTAAGTTCAGAGGTTCAATCTGAATTGCTGCCTCCCATTATTAGCAGCAGCTGGGGCCTACAAATCCCATGCAAAATCCTGAGTTTCCCAGTTGTAATGTTTTCAGGTATCTTTCATTTCTGGAACCCCCTTCGTCTCCCCATATCCCTTACTTTTGCAATTTGATCTTGTAACTTCGCCTTAATTGCAGCTGTTGTTACCTTCTCTATCCTGAGCTACTGGCAATTAAAGTTCATCTTTGAGCCGCACCTTTCAGATCAAAGTCAAACATTCTTTCATCAACTCTCGGGCCTCTTGCAACTTTATTTTAGGGTAGCTCAGCTCTTTATAAGCTCATTAGCTCACCAAAAAAATCTTGACTTTTTTGGAGTTAGCCTTGCTTTGATCTAGTAGAATCCAGTCTCTGGGCTTAACAAGCTTTGCAGAACCTGATGTGGTCAGATCAAAGCTGATCCCTATACAAGATGTCTGTTTTACTGGACATTGGCTACTTGACAAGTTTGTCAAGATGAACTACTTAATATGAGCTGTTAGGTAGTTCAGACTGAAGGCTTTACAAGCATATTTATGTATTGAATGGCTCGAATCCATTGAAAACCAATGTCTTTATATTTTTAAATTTAGAAAGCATTTAGGAATAGAACCTGTCCAGATGAATGTTATAGAATGTGATATTTCTGGTATTACAGGCCATTCTTTAGTTTACTAAAGTGAGGGGTTGAGGAACTTTCAACTCTCCAGTTGCTTTTAACTCCAGCTCTGTGTTCTAGTCTCATAGAATCATAGAGTTGGAAGAGACCACAAGGACCATACAATCCAAATCCCTGACATGCAGGAAATCACAATCAAAGCATCCCTGACAGATGGCCATCCAGCTCCTAGAAGTTTCAGCCAGCATGGTCAGTAGGCTCCCCAGCCTGACTTAAATAATGGAAACAGATTTTAAAAAGATAATAGTTACCCAGTGTGGTGTAGTAGTTTGAACATATGACTTGGACTCTGGAGATTGAAGTTTGATTCCCTGTACTGCTATGGAAACCTGCTGGGTGGCCTTGGGCAAGTCACATACTCTCAGCCTCAGAAAACCCATGATAGCTTTACCCTAGGGTCACCATAAGTCGGAAACAACTTGAAGCCACACAACAACAACAATAACAGCAAGAACTTACCCAAATAGTTATATTTCTATTCAATTGAGGGAGGGCTAATGCACTGTTCAGTAAAATTGGGAAGGGATTAATTTTTTAATTTTTTAATTCTATTGTATTCTATTTATTTTTATTGTTGTAACCTGCCCGGATTCTTTGGGGCGGGCTATAAATAAACAATTTATTATTATTATTAAAGTTTCCTAGGACCTGATGAAACAATGTAATTCGTAAAGTAATAATAACAAAATCACTTTAAAAGCCAAAACAAAGCAACAGTTAAACAACCATTTCAGAGAGCAGCAACAAGCAGTAGGTGCAGCTGTATTTTCTCCAACTGAAACCTGGTAAGAAGTACGGTAAAGCGAGGGGTTGTCAGAGTTGCCTCTCAGAGCTCTCTACCAAGATAATAATAATAATAATAATAATAATAATAATAATAATATAAAATTTATTTGTACCCCGTCCCTCTGTGCACAATTAGGTTAAGCCTGTTTAGCTGTGCAGGAACCATGTTAGAAGTAAGAGTGTGTTGGGAGAAGTGAGAAACTGCAAGGGATTGTTATGTGGGAACCAAGATCATATAGCCGCCTGGTACTGAGTGGGAAAGACTGTCGGCTGGTGGAAGAGGAAGCTCCCGAAGAGGTTTATAGAAGCAAATCTTAACCTGTAGATTTACTTCTGGCGATTGACTGCTACTGTGCTGAATCTGATAGTCGATAAACGTTTTCTGGTTTCATCCATGCAGTCTGTTCATTGAGTTAGGTAGAGAACAGGGCATTGCAGGGGTTTTCTCTGCCTGTTCAGATAGACCAGCGGTCAAGGAACCATTTCAGGTTAGGGAGCAGGATTTTCTCCACTTTGGGAGCCAAAAGGCAGGAGGCATGGCAATGTTCCCTGGCATCTCCTTGGATTCTGGGCAAATTGCATGCACATGTTGGCTTGAGAAGGTTAGGCATTGGGCTTCACTCTGACTCTTCCTCAGTAGCGAGAACAAGAGCAATAGCAAGTACATTATCAGTGAACTGACACTCTCTAAGCAGTTTACAATGTGTAAGCTAATTGTCCCCAACAAGTTGGGTACTCATTTTATTGACCTACGAAAGGGTGGAAGGCTGAGTGGACCTTGGAGCCCTACCTGGGATTAAACTCACAACCTTGTGGCTGCAAGACTGGCATTTAACTACTACGCCACCAGGACTCCCAGAATACTCTCCCTTTCTCTCTTTTTCTCTCTTTTGGCCAACAATGGGGAACCATAAGGCCCTCCTGATGTGGTTCCCCTCAAGTCTTATTTGTGGGCTTCCTGGAGGTCACTACAGAAGCAGAATGTTTCCCTAGATGGTCCTTTGTCTGACCACACGTGGCTCTTATGTCCTTCGCAGTTTGTGGACTTTGGCCACACCATTGTAGCAAATGCATGCATATTCTTTCCCCCTCTCTCTGTCTCTCTTTCTCCTTCTGTCTCCCGATTCTTGTCTCTGTTTCTCCCCACCACCCCCCTCCCTGCACCAGATGCCGTACGTTGCCTCAAGACCTATAAGGGGACATACCAAATGGGATTTGCTCTTTTCTTTCAGTTGTCAAGTCTCAGAATCCCCCCTTAAGGGCTGCAGTTTTCCACTTCATTTAAAAGTTTTAAGCTCTATCAATTGCTCCTTCCAGCGCAGCTGAGGAAATGCACTTTTTCCTTCTTGGTGAGCTTGCATCTTGCCAGTCTTCAGAGGAAAAGGCCTGAGAATAGGCATGAAATTAAGCAGCAGCAGACCTTTGAAGCTAAAGACATACTCCACCATGCCTGCTCCTATGATCCCCTGTCTATCCGGAGAGACAACTCAATCCTGGCACTGCAAAAGCATATTCCACAACCCTTTGAATGGGGGTCTAATTGCAAAAAGGATGACCTTTTTGCAGGGGCAGAGTTAAAGAGGCTAATGCCCCATTTGTCCCCTTCCCATTTCTAACTGCCCTTGTTGCAAGTATGTTTTCCTGTCCTGAAAACCTAATTGAATATATACTAGGTACGGATCAATGGTGGAATCCCTTTGAATGCAAACAGCAGCTTCAGAGAATCTATTTTTTGTCAAGACTAGCATTGGAGGAAGGGCTTTTAAAAAAAGGCCTAATTGCCTGTTACAATCCCAATACTTAATCCCTTTTTCCTAGTGGCTTCAATTTATATTTTGCTTCTTAAAAATGCACTTAGAGTGCAAAATCCCATTTATGTCCAGGTGGGTGAATCTATTTCAGTTTTGCTTTCTTCCTCATCTCTTTGTCCCTAAGGTGGTTGCATCTTATTTCTGCATCAGTTTTTGTGTGTGCAGACTTTTGAAAGGCTACAATTATTATTATTATTATTATTATTATTATTATTATTATTTAATTATTATTATTATTATTATATTTTAATTACTTTATTTGTATGCCACCTTTCTCCCAGAAGGGACCCAAGGCGGCTCATAGATAACCAAGGCAGCTCACAGATAAGCATGTGTACCCATTGTAATGAATTTTTGTTTGATGTTTCCACTAATATATGCATTTCTGTGCATGCATTTCTTTAGTTTACATCTGTTTATATTCCTTTTTTAACAAAAAAATGAAAAGCAGTACCGGTATTACCAATTTCTGAAAAGTGCAACAATCAAAGCACAATTGCAGTTCATTCATATAGTTCTTCAGTAAAATGCAGATTGAATGAATTTCTCCACTCCTGTTTTTAACACCATCTTTGCTCTGAATATAGCATGAAGATAGTCATCTAGCAAAATGTGCCCTGAGCTTCTCTGATAAATAGGCTTCCATGTAGCTTTTAAAAATGGCTTCTCAATTGTGATGCAGGCATCCTAGCGCTCCAGCACAGCACAGACTCAGAAACACTTTGTTTGGGACATGGAGTTTCCCAACTCACAAATGAATCATCCTTGAAATGTTGGGGCAGTGGGGAGAACATACCGGTAGTTTGTTTTATATTTCTGTCTTTCTCCATATTCTGGTACTTAGAGTGCCTCCAAACAGGGCTGAAGAAAAGATAGAAATAAAACACAGTAAGTTACATCTTGGCCTTTTGACTAAGATCAACCTAAACATTACAAAACATTTTGTGTGCAACAACAACAACAAAAGAATGAGAGAGAGAAAGAGAGAAAATGGGAGGCAGCAGTTGTGAGTAGCTACAAAGAGGAGATGCTTACTCCTATTCTGATCTGCTGTTTTAATGCTCCAGATTACATCCATGGGACCAGCTAGTAGCGCAATCTTGAATGTAAAAATCAGGTTAATGTCAAAAGAGTTAGATAGTCCCCACCCATTCTTGCTCAGAAAGATCCAGATTATTTTCCAAGGAGGACTCTTCTAAATAGGGGCATGGTGGGTAACACTATTTTGCCTAATAGCAGGGCCAGCCCTGCCATCCGGTTCCTTCTTACAGCTTCCTTTGTTTTTTCTGACTAGGTGAACACAGCCATGCATGAAGCAAAGCTGATGGAGGAGTGCGATGAGCTGATGGAAATCATCCGTCAGCGTAAGCAAGTGATTGCTGTAAAGATAAAAGAAACAAAGGTAGGACCACAAGACTCTGCTTATTGGCCTTCCTCCACTTTGCAACTCCTTTTTCTCCTCTCCATCATCGTGATAGAGCCCTTTCCATTTTGGTATATCATTTTCCTTTTTGGCATGTGAAGATTTTCAGTGTGCTCGTCGGTCCCTTAGGAATCATGCCAAAGCCCATGTGTAAAGCCCTTTCATTCAGATGGGCTGGCCAGCCGAAGTGGCCAGGATAATTAGCACTCTTATATCCAGAGTTTGGACAATTTACTTTTTGAATTACGGCTCCCAGAATCCCCCAACCAATGTAGCCACTGACTATGCTGGCTGGGGAATCCTGGGAACTGTAGTCCAATAACTTTCTTTTTGAAGCTCTGTTTATATCCATGTCAGAATTTTGTGATGGGAATTTGGCCAAAGGAAGAAAGAATTTACAGTCACCCCTCCATTCTCATGGACTTGAAGTCTATGTTTTTGCATATTCACGGAGGGGTAACCTCTGCTAAAACCAATGGGGTGCGCCTGAGGGGGTGCGCCCCATTCAAGTCTATGGGGCTTGAATATTGGTGAATCTCTGTTTTCACAGGTGGATCCGGAACGGATCCCCCGCGAAAAGGAGGGAAAACTGTAGTATGATATTGTTATAGGACACTGTCTCACCAGGGACTGCTGTGTGTCTGCGTCTGGATTATATACACCTAATTTTCTTAGACAGTCTTGGTTTCCCTTTCCATGATGTAAGAAAGCCAGTAGTATCTCTTACAAAGTTAATATGAGGCTAAATCAAATGAAGATGACAAAGCACAGATTTCCACATTTCAAGAAGCAATATCTAAATCAGAGGAGTGCTTGTCATTCCCCCCCCCCAGTTTTTGCTGAACTGCAGTTCCCAGCAGCCCCAGGTAGGAATGCTAGAAGCTGTAGTTCAACAGCGTTTGGAAAGCCACACAATTCCCACCCTTACCTAAATAAAGAATGTTAATATGATATGAGAATAAAGGGTAGAAGTCAGGCATAGTCTACAATCCTAATGTTCTTCATTGGGATGAAAGCCCATTGAATGCTATGATACCTACTGCTATGTAAAGATGTACAGTATGCAGTTGCATTGTTATGTGACTTGTTTCCTTTTGAGAAAATCTCACTGAACATGGTGGGCCATAGATAAGTTCACGATGCATATATCACCAATGAAAGAGGCATATACTGCAAGTGCAAAACTGGGACTTGGTCCTTGAATAAGAGTGAAAATGAAGAGAGCAATAGTGGTTCTCTTTCCTTCAGAGAAATGGCTTTGTACAGAGAAATCAGTTTGTAGGCGTTTGGTTAGAATTCTGTATATGCCCATATTCCATGGGAAACAGAGACACAAACAGTCAGATCATGTATTTGGAGCAGAATTTAGCTTTCTAAGCAACTCAGCTTCCATTTTTGATCAAAAAATGAACCAAGCATGTAGTCCTTGTTGTCAAATGCTTCCTGGGTTGGAAGGTGGAAACTTAGAGAAACTGGCAATCACCACTGTTCTCAACTCTCTTATCCCAGAGAGTTTTCCACAGCTATTTCCAACCCTACATAACTGTCCAGCTCAGTCCAAGTCAGGGGACCGCTAGACCTTACAGGTAGTTCCTGAAAAGAGAAGGAAACTAGGGGCAAGTGCAGTCAGCCCTCCTTATCCACAGACTTTTTTATCCATGGATTCAAGCATCCGTGGACTGAAAATATTTTTAAATATATAAATTCCAAAAGGAAAGCCTTGATTTTGTCATTTTATGTAAGGGACACCATTTTACTATGCCATTGTATTCAGTGGGACTTGAGGATCTGCCGATTTTGGTATCCACAGGAGGCTCTGGAATCAAACCCCAGCAGATACCAAGGGCCCTCTATATCTATTTTTCTTTAAAGAGATTATCACACTAGGGCTAATTCGACAACAATCGCACTATTGGAAGATAACGGAAGCATAGCACTATAGCGATCAATAGTTCCACACAGTTGCGCAATTGCACTATGACAACAAAACAAAAATGAAACAACAGTCACATTCCACATACAAGGTCAATCAGTTGCTGTATTGTTAGTATATCGTCATTGGATGTTTTTCACATGCGTCATTATTGGGCTACTGCGCATGTCTGAAAAATATGGTCCTGTCCCAAACAGAATAAAATAAAATTTCTATATTTAGGTAAAGATAAAGGTAGTCCCTTGACATGAATGTCTAGTAACCGACTTGTAGGGGGTGGTACTCATGTCTGTTACTAAGCCAAAGAGCCAGCGTTGTCCAAGGTTTGCTCTGGTGGTCATGTGGCCAGCATGACTGCTCAAACACTGGTACCTTACACCAAAGTGATACCTATTTATTTATTTATCTATTTATCTACTTGCATTTGCATGCTTTTGAACTGCTAGGTTGGCAGAAGCTGGGACTAGTGACAGGAGCTCACTTGGGCCTCGAACTGCCAACCTTCTGATCTGCTGATCATCAGAAATGGCATCTTAACCACTAACCACCACTTAGTGGTTGTATTTAATAACATGATATATACCCAGTTCAAGTAAAACAGTGCCCTGTACCTCAAAATGAGATAGAAATCTACTGCAGAATTGATCCTAGCGATGAGAGCAAATTGCCTGTGCTGAAATGCAGTCTGGGAAAAGCTCCCCAATAGCCCAAATGCATTATTATTAGCTTCCACACATTCACAATAGGATGAATGGAGCATTATTGGCAAACTATTCAGAGAGTTTCCCCATTAATAAAAAGTTCCAGGACAGTTCCAGGTTATTCACGGGAGAAATACTGGATGAGCATGACATCATGTGAAAATTTTCATGCGGCCGCACTATAATGACGGGAGCATTCCCTTTCTCTCCCATTTTATAACCCCACGTGATGATCTCCTAAGTCTCAAAAACCAATTTCAGTAGCAGTATCTAAGCAGCCACACACTAGATTTAGTGTAAAGGTTGCAGGTAATAACCAGTATTATATAATATTTCTCAGTGGATAGATTTATTTGCATTGAAGTGGTGGTGGTGGTGGTGGGGAGCAGCTTGAGAATGGTGCAGCAGAGAAAACCAAGGAAAGAATAACTGAGCCTGTATTTTACATATACCAAATATGTATCTCAAATAGATCAAGATTAAAATAACACAGGACCAAAAAGCATGCAACAACAAGAAAAAGCAGGTACCATTACCAGATATTTTTTTTAATCTTCAGTACCCAAGGCAAGTTGAATTCATCATTCATAGCTCAACTGTTCCAGCTTAGCTTTGCAGCTGTATGAGAAACCATGTTCGGTCCCTGGTGAACGGAGCTGAATACAGTTCATTAATTAGTAGAAGCTCTTGTTACTAGCCTTTAGAAATGAATAACACAGGAGAGATAATTTAAAGAGATAATGTAAAGTGGAAAACAAGGTCAATGTGAGGCCTCCTCTCTCAAGGAATTGGGACAACTTCCCAGAGTTCCTAACACAGAATTTATCATTACTAACAATCGGATTTTTCCCCCCACACTAGTGACTTTGAAAGTGCGCTTGATATTAAACGGGGAGTATCTGCTGAAATATCAGAAGCTACAAGGCTGGCTGAGTAAGATTTCTTATAGTTGTGGGCTGGACATCAGTGCCCAGCAGGGTTATTCTTATCTCCTGCCATTACTAGTGAGACCAGAAAAAACAACGGAAAGAATAGAAACCCACTAAAATGAGGGAAGTATATGTAATAATTTATCTAGTTTGCAGAATTCAGAATTCTATCCTCTCCCCTGGCTTTCCCAGCTCGCTATAGACTTCTTTTTTTTTTTAAGCCGGAAACACAATTAAATTGGTTTTTGTGGGGTTTTTGGGCTGTGAGGCTGTGTTCTAGAAGAATGTATTCCCGATGTTTCTCCTGCATCAAAAATCTATGGATGCCGGCAATGAAAGCCTTCGACTTCACAATTAAATTGGCTTTATGTGGGCATTGCCAAGGGATGCAGGCAGAATTGATGCCTGCTTGACAAAACAAAGCAACAGTTACACAACCATTGTGGAGATATGCCTCAAAGAAAGGGAGAATTGTTGACCCGAAGGTTGAGGAACTAAGAGTACTCCACTATATGCGTCTGAGGAAGTAGATTGAAGTCTACGAAAGCTCATGCTGCCAACTTCTTTATTTCATTTAGTCTCAAAGGTGCTACAAGATCTCTCTACATACTAAGAGTGCCTTGTCTTTTAGATTTGAATAGCTTATTTGGCTTTTATCTTGGTTGGTTGGACTTAGTTCCAATATCAGCTGTTTTAATTACTAAAATCCCACGTTGCTCCAGATAACACAACACGGGACTCCTCATCTTGTATTCGCCCCTACCTGCACCGCTGTCCTTCCAGCGCCTTCTTTGGTGTGCAGGGATTGCTGGGCATCATGCCATTCACCTCCCTGCCATGCCAGGTGTTTGCTGCTCCCCCCTTGCCTTTCTTCCAATCATTTTCTTGATGAGTCTGGGCATAAACAATGAACCATCCATCAGCCCATTAAGTCCCAGCACGAGAGTCATTTCCTTGTTCAAACAACCATTTGAAGTTTGGTTTGCTTGCTGCTAGCTGGAATGAGCCTCTCTCTGTCTTACTTGGCATTGGCTTTGACACTTCATAGTAATGATGAATGAAGGTGAGCCGTGGAAGATTGGCAGGAGCAGCACCAGTGAGCAGAGTTTGGCAATAAGAAGGAAAGAAGTGTGTTAATTGCTCTGCACAGCTGCATTTTACTCACTTTCTCCCCTACCTCCTCCCTGCCACCTGCAACTCTCCTCCCAGATCTTGGAGCAGAAAGACACCCTCTTTGTCTCCTAGGTTTTTCACCTATATGCCTTGCTTAGATGTAAGGGGAATTGCCATAGTTCAGTGATAGGGACATGTTTTATGTATAGAAAAGGTCCTAACCTCATATCCTGGCATTTCATTTCCAGATAAGGTTGGGAAAGATTTCTATCTGAAACCCTAGAGAGCTGTGGACACCTGGATTGTACATGCACACTGCATGCATCGGTGATATGGGTTGCATACATCAGATATGTGTGATAGAAAATTTTACACACACACATTTGTTCATAGTTGTCTGGACTGTTGTTTTGCTCTCAGTTGTGTTAGACGGGTTACATATGGGATATGATGTCCTAGTTATGGGAGAAAAGCACTGACAAACTCTGTTGTTCAGAGGGATAAACTAAACAGTGAACTCTGCTAAGCTTGTTTCTGTTTTGCAAAATCTGTTGCTTCTCAATCAGCCAAAAGTACACGTAGTTCAGGCAAATGTCATGAGTTGCCCACAAACTCACACATCTTTTAGTGAAATGAAATATTCAAAAGATTGTTATGAATCAGATTTTTCTCAACTTAAAATGGAACTGATAAGTAATGCAGAGAGTGAATAAGTGAAGGTGAAGATGTTACAGTTATGCCTCTGCAGAGGAAAATTAAACTGTCAGTATATATCAGGTATCACTGTCTTTCAGTACATATCCTAAGAAAAGTGAGTACCAGCAGGGTATAGTGGTTTGAGTGTTGACTAGGGGGGGTTGCAGACTGCCAGAAATAGTGCAAATTCAGTCCACTTTTAGGGTTAGGGTTAGTGCTAGGAAATCATGGGAATTGTTTTTTTTCTGAGACATTGAGCCTTCTCTGTCAGAGAACTCTGGTGCCACAATAAAATACAGTTCCCATGATTCCCTAGCACTAACCCTAACCCTAAAAGTGGACTGAATTTGCACTATTTCTGGCAGTCTGCAACCCCCTTAGGACTCTGGAGACTAAAGTTTGACTCTCTGCTTGGCCATGGAAACCCATAAATAAATAAATACCCCACTGGACAAGTCACACTCTCTCAAGCTCAGAGGAAGGCAATGACAAACATCCTCTGAACAATCTTGCCAAGAAACCGGGGTTCGCCTTAGGGTTGTCATAAGTTGGAAACATAAGGCACCAACAGCACAGCAATGACATTTACTTGTAGCCATTCAAGTGTAGTCATTTTTTGTTAAATATAAGAGAAGTACACTCATCCCTCCCCGTTCGCAGACCTGGAGACCGCGGTATCGCTCCTTTGCAGATGTCAAGTGGGGAGGGACAAAATGGCGCACTTGCTGAATGTGTGCCCATTTTATCCAATAGGCTTTGAATATTTGCAGTTTTTCCAATTTGCAGAGGGATCCAAAACAGATCCCCCACGAATCGGGAGGAATGACTTTTTATGCTATTCCCTTTGTGTTGTTAACAAACATTGAAATAATTTCTGCATCAAGTTTTGAACATGTTTGAATGTAACATTTAAACCAAATGTGCTAAATCAGACCATCAAGAGTGCTGGAAACTTCCCTGTTCTACTTTTTCCAGAAAACACACATCACTGGTGTGCATCGCCAGCTGTCATGTGGGCCCTACTAGCTTCATCTGGTGGCATCACTAGAAGCTCACCTGCCAAAATTGAGCACCTTTTTCCTTTCACTCTAAAAGGGAGAGGGATACTCTGTCCTGCCAGTCTAGAAGCATCTTTATGATTTATGAAGGTGCTTGGGAACCATAGAGAGACATTGTATTCGTAATCAAATCATGTTGGATGGGCTAAACATAGGATATGAAGTTTAGTTACTGGAGACAAACCCTTGTGCAGCACCCGGTGAGTTGAGGGCATGATACCTTACAAATGCTGGGGAGTTACCTGTTCTGGTGTAGATGCAGTTGAGCCAAATGACCTAGTAGTCTGATTCACTATATAAGGCAGTCTCCTATTATGGGAACAGTTATCTCACATAGTGAAAAAATATGATTCTTAGTAATAGCTGTAGCAAGTTGTTCACCCATGATATGAATCCAGTTTGTCTGTGTGGTTTAATCAGACTCCCCCACTCTCGTGCTGGGAAAAGTTACTTTTTGGACTACAGCTCTGAACTCTGCAGCCAGTGACTTTGTTGACCAGGGGATTTTGAGAGCTGTAGTTGAAAAAAAGTACTGTTTCCAAGCTGTGATTTGCCAGACAGTTGCAAAACTCACTGAGAACTGGAGTGGAGGAAGTATATGTTGATGATATGGTCATTTGTCAGTATAAGCCTCCTTTGTCAGGTATTTGACTTGCTGAAGTTGCTACTGGCAAATAGCATCTGGCTGTGTTTTTACTGAAGATGCTTCAGACCACCTCTGCTACATTCTGCTTCCTCTACTTATTGGGGAAAATGGCATCATCTCAGAGCAATATACCAGAAGGGTGAGAATCGTGTGCTCCTTCAGATATTCTTGAACTGTGACTCCCCAACAGTTGTAGGCAGCATAGTCAATGGGAATTCATCCATGCAGGCACAAGGTGTGGTGTTTAATTTTAAATTGGGTTTGAACTATTACCTTTACATTCAGCGATATATGGGAATGACAATTTATGACTAACATTAGTACAAAATGGGGTACATCTTACTTGGAATTCTGTATGGTGTGGTATGGTAGGAGATCAATGGGGGTGACTCCATGAGTTACCTTACTGGATGATGCGAACCCTAGTGAAACAACTGTATCGATCTAAGACTCTACTATTGGTTGTATGTTGGCCCTTGAGTTGTAGAATCTTAAGAGTGTCTGGTTTAGGTCTGAGTTTCCTTTGGCAGAGGCTGAGTGGACAGTGGTAAGGAAAGTTTACCGTTCTTGGATCCAGTAAGTTGCCAGAAGACTCAAGTCAATGGGTGACACTAGAGACCTGGAGCCTTGGGCTTTGGTAGAGGAATCTGTCAGTTTTGATTTCCACTGTGTGTGAATGATTTGCATCCTGAGTTTTTGTTTTGTTTTGTTTGTGTATTGTTGTTTTTTTACTTACCTGAATATGAACTTGGATAACTTCTGCCATGTCCTATGAGGAGCAATTTAAGGAGCTGGGGATGTTTAGCCTGGAGAAGAGAAGGTGAAGGTCATGTTTAAATATTTGAAAGAATGTTATATTGAAGAAGGAGCAAGCTTGCTTTCTGCTCTTCCAGAGACTAGGACACAGAGCAATGAATACAAATTACAGGATAATAGATTCTATTTAGAGCTTCCTGATGGGTAGGAGCTGTTTGACAGTGGAATACATTGCCTTGGAGAGTGGTGGTCTCCTTCTTTGGAGGCTTTTAACAGAGGCTGGATGGCCATATCTTGGGGGTGCTTTGATTGAGAGTTCCTGCATGGTAGAATGGGGTTGGATTGGATGGCACTTGTGGTCTCTTCCAACTGTGTAATTCTAGCATTCTGAACTGAATGAACTGAATTGAAATTCTTACCCATCCTTACCTGGTGATTGGGTTGGATAATCATAGAATCATAAAGTTTCATAGAGTTGGAAGAGACCACAAGGGCCATCTTTCCATCGCTTGCCATGCAGGAATACATAACCAATAGACTACACTATCTATTATAGTACAACTTCCATCTTCCTCAGCAATCATCCATTCCCATGATGAAGGAGTTTCATGGAATCCAAAACATCTCAAGGGCACCAGGTTGGAGCTAAGGGATGAAGAAGGGATAGAGTTGTGTGTTGCTTTTTCAGAACTCCATTCATGGAATCCTAGAATTAGAAGAGACCTAGTCCAATCCCCATTCTACCAAGCAGGGACACAGAATCAAAGCACCCCCAACAAATGGCCATCCAGCCTCTGTTTAAAAGAAGGAGACTCCATTGTTGTTTGCTCTTTTGGAACTGGACATGTTGGTGATTAGTTCTTGTTTTTTATCAATTTTTTTTGTCAAACCTGAGTGTAGATTTTTGCACACAGTTGTACACCCCTTCCCTCAAAAACCCTGGAGAGAAAACAGGTTTGAGCACATCCTAGGAAGGGTGGGAATTATGTTAAAGTTGGCACCACATCAGAGCTTGGAAATTTGCTTTTTGGACTACAACTGTTAGATGTTTTCTGGCAGTTGTCGGTTTTTTAAAAAAGTAACTTCTGCAAGCTCAGCATCAAGGTAAAGGTAAAGGTATTCCCCCTTGACAAAGTTGTCAAGTCATGCCCAACCATAGGGGGTTGTGCTCACTCCATTCCTAAGCCGAAGAGCCAGCGTTGCCAGAGACTACTCTGTGATCCTGTGGCCAGCATGATTGCACCAAACGCTGTTACCTTCCCACCAAAGTGGCACCTATTTATCTACTTCCATTTGCATGCTTTCAAACTGCTAGTTTGGCAGAAGCTGGTACTAGTGACAGGAGCTCACCCCATCATGCAGTACCTGGGCCTCGAACTGCCAACCTGCCGATCTTGCAATCAACAGAGTCAGCGTCTTAACCACTTGAGCCACCGCATTCCTGGTATCAGCATCAAGGCGAGGGTTAATTGTGCCCTCTTTGATAGAAGTGACAGGTACCCAGAGAGTAAAAGAGAGATGTTGCAGCATCTCTGCCTGTCTACTAATGCAATGTTCTGCCATCTTTCTGTCGCTTGTCAGAAACAGACTTCAAATTGACAAGTTGTCCCAAGGCAGCAGCTCCAGCTCTGATTTAGAAGCTCAAAGGAAAGTGCTGTCACGCGGGCTCAGTGGACCTCTGAACGGAGCACAGGAGTACCCCAAAAAGTGGCGAGGAGGGAATTTGATTGAGCTGTGTGCCCAAACCTTTTGAATATAGATGCGTGCTTGTATGTACAGTGATGTGTGTATAACCATGTAACCCTTGCTGTACTCCCAGCCAGGGTGGGAAGGAGAGAAGTGTGTGTGTCCAAAATCCTTTTACTTTTCCCCTTTGAAACAGACCCCATGCCCAGATGCCTCTGGGCCTATGTACATAATTAATTGAGCATCATAAATAATTAACACAAAAGAGTCCAGATTAAAGACAGAGATAATACTACAGAGCTCCAGCTCTGATGCCTTCCTCAGTTTAGGATAGCTAAAAATGATGAGACATGGATGGAGGTTGGTCTGTCAAAAAGGCAACTGTCTAAGCCTGTCTAAACATGCCATCATCCACACATTTAGTGATTGTGCTACAGTTTGGGTGATAAGTCTGATTGAAAAAACCCCAAACAGATAGCACATGCAGGGCCGTTAACAGATTAGGTCTCTTGCAGCAGGCAAAGTGTTAAAGCGTTCCTTGTCCCTACTTGAATCAGGTCCTGAATCAAGATCATCCCTCCAGCAGTCATTTACTTTAAAGGAGTGGAATTGCTAATTGCCTGAATGGCATCTGTCACCCACCCAACCACTTTCTTGGATGACAACCCAATGGGTCTTCCTGATCCCACCACCGCCACCAATTATGTGAAGGTGATGGCCAAATTTCTCACTGTGAGACTTGAACCCGGGACTCTCTTAAGTGTCTCCTGCACTATAACCCTCTTTAGATGCCAGCACTCTGGGTTTCAAATTTCCCCCCAGCTTGACACCAACTATTCTTTGACATCCACACACCCACTTTCCAATGTGTGCCTGTCAGTGTGTGGAGGTCCTCAGACTTTTCTCAATGTTGGTAGCATTGTTAATATACTTCTGAAATCACTTCAGACATCTGCTTGTTAAAACAAAGTCGTAAATTTATTTACAAGGCAGGCTGAATACAGTATCTCTTTTAGTGGATGGTGTTCACAGTGGATACGGTGTATAAATACTTTATTAGTTACACAGTTTAACAGTTTATTTAGCTTGTCTTTGTAATTATTTCTTTATAGATTTACATATATGCTCCCTTACAGGCTAGGTTCTCACAGAACCTTTATTATTAAACTTTTGTATCTTATAACCCTTCTGGTTACCTGTGACTCCACTAGTCACCAAACATTTATGGAGATTATCACACGGGAGGCTAAAGTGTCTTTAAAGTGCCTTTAAATTGTCATTAACATGTGATCGGAGTTCAGACGCTTGCACATTTGTCATGTCTGTAAATTGTCATGGATATGTCCCCGGATCCCTGCTCGCCTGTCCCATCAGTAACGCATCCTTGGAGCCAACATTTTTCAATAACGGAAGATTGTGTTATTGAAAAATGATGGCTCCAAGGACATGTTACTGATAGGATAGGTGAGCGGGGAGCTGGGGACGCATCCATGATACTTTACAGACATGACAAACATGTGAGCATGTGAACTCACACATTATTGGCAATTTAAAGGCACGTTAAAGACACTTTAACCTCCCATGTGATAATCTCCTCTGTCTCCCGGAGAACACTACAACAGTTTAATTAAGAATGCTCTTCGTCCTTTTCTTGGGTACCTAAAACCCTTTCTAACTTCCCCTCACAGCAGCCTAACCTAGCTTCAATGGCTCTTCACCCCTCAGCGCACACTAAACATCACCATTAACAACAACTCTTTCAAACCTGCTCCTCCCTCTTATATAGTCACTCCTGGGAGCAGCCCCCACCCTTTCCTGGCTTCACTCCCATTGATTGGTGCCGTTCTTTTTTATTTATTTTTATTTTTAATTAAATTTTATTATTTAAAACAATGCAACAGTGATAATGAAAAAAATTATTACAGCATATTCTTCTAGTTTACCCAATACCCTTCCCCACAACAGATAATAATGTTAAATAACATAATTCCAAATTAATAACATAAACAGCTGCAAAATAATATCTATCTAGAGCTAAGCTTGACATCTTCCAAGTAGTCTATCTAAATGGTGTGAGATATTAAATTAGACTTACCCACTTCTTATCCTGTATTTTTATGAATACTCAAATTTCGAAACTTTGTGGTGGTTCCTTAAGAAATACAGCACCAACTTAAGTGTAAAATCTGAATTCTAATCTTCTGTTTTTTAATTTACACAACTCCAAGTATTTTCACAATATATTAAGAAGATCTGTCTTTGCACTTCAGAGGAATCTCCTTTGATTGTTCTAGATAATTTGTCCATTTCACAGGCCTCAAGCATTTTTAATATCCAGTTATCTATTGATGATGTCTCTTTTAATTTCCATGTCTGTACACAAAAAATTCTTGCTGTTCAAACTATATATAGAATTATTCTCCAAAATTTAAATCTTGTTTTTGCTTGGATGGTTTGAATCATGTTAAGTAGATACAGTTCCGGGGTGAAATCGTAAGAGATGTTCAATATATGACATATTTTGTTGTGAAACAGTTTCCATTTAACGTTGGTTAGTGCCAATGTTCTAATCTGCCTGTGTTCTCTCCACAGCATCCTATTTACTTTGACCCTAGCATGAGCAAGGCACTGGCAACAGAAGCAAATTTTATGTTGCAATGCTGATATGTGTTGATTTCTAATGGGAGAGTGCTTGTGTCCTGTAGTACATGCATGGGGAACATCTATGCTGGCTAGATGCTGTTGGGCTATAGCTCCCAGTATCTCTCACAACTGGCTATGCTGGCTAGAACTAATAGATGTTGTAATCCAAAAACATATAGAGGGTTGGGTTTTTGCACCACTTCTATAGGGATGGCCAGGGCATTACTACGGAGGTGCAGGTGGTATGGACTGACACCCTAAAGGGAGGTGACACTGTTTCCCAAATATCTGCCTTCTAGCAGAGCTGGGCTGTGGCATTTGCTTGTGTCCCTTTAAAATGCTGAAGAGATGGTGTGAGTAGGGTGAGGCTCAGTGGGAAGAGAAAGGAGAGGTCCTAGGGTTTTTAAAAAAGTAAATTTTAAAATTTAAAATTAAGAATTAATTATTTTTCAATTTTCTTTAAAAAAAATCCCATTTTACCAAATTTTCACTTTGACCAAATGGAACAATGTACATGTAAATACATTTAGGCTGTTCACATGATATTGTAGTTTGAAGGTATAATTTTAATTTTGCCAGTTGTTTATATCACAACTGTTGTAACATATTGTATATGTTCATGTACAAGTCTAGAAATTTTAGTCAAAAAATTGACCCCAAAAACCTAAGTTGACTTATTCACGGGTCAATGTAAGTACTGAATTTTTAACTCCTATTTAAAGAGAAAACATCCCTTGGTGAAAGTCAAGAGCATATTTGTCCTGGAAGAACTGATCTCCCCTCTATTCTCTCATCTATCCAGCCTTTAGTGATAACACAGACAGTTATGCCTGCTGGAATTTTGTAAGTTTTTTTGCATTGTTTTCCTTTGCTTCATCCTTTAAATCCTTTTCTTCATGCCCCTAAGTTTTATCCTTAACTTATCCATGAGTCATTTCAGAATTTGCAATTTTGGCCCAAAAACCTGCCCTCAATTTATACATGAGGTTGACTGATAGTTGAGTATATACAGTAATGTTATGAGTAACATTAGAACAACAACAACAACAAAAATCCCCATTACTAAGATTCTGTCTGTTGTGGTATTGGACAAGGTCAGTGGGTGAGGGGTGACACCATGCCTTACTGCACAGAGTGATGCCAACCCTAGTTGGGGATGGCAACTTTCATGGCTGGCTATGGTCACATAGCCAGAGCTTCTCTGATCTTCCTCACTTCCTGCAAGGCATGGAATTGGCCATGCGGGAGGACTTCAGAGAGTGTATGGTAAGTCTTGGAGAGGGTAGGTGGGTCAGCCCAATGTAGTCTACATGTTGAATTACTACACTGTGCTGTGGCATACAGGATTTCGGACAGTGTAAAAGAAGTGCGTACATGACAAAAGATCCAGTTATAGAGCTCGGAAAAATTAATTTGTTTTGGACTATAACTCCCAGAATCACCAGTGGCCACACTGGCTCGGTGCTTGTGGGCATTGTACTCAGGCTTTGAGCGTTATTTAGAGTTGTGATAGGTTTTCCTTTGATGAAAGCCTTCAAGGAGAAGTTGGATACCCTTGGTTGGTAGTCCTCTCATTCTGGATTTCCCTTTTCAAGCACTTGGATTTGTTGGACTAGAGAGTGGTAACTCCAAATATTGGAGTCTACAATAACAAATCTGTCCATTACAATAACATTTCACGCAGCGCCTTCTTTTCCCATTTGTCTAAGAGAGTCATAATTAGCTATTCATGTGCTTGCTTTGTTTTGTGGCTGGCAGCAAAATAGATGAACCTCATCCTGCCCCTGCAGGTCCACAAGGAGTGCTGCTGTGCGTTATGTACACAGCACCATTAACACAGGTGACAATTTGCAGAGGAACAGAAAGCAGGACAGCAAACAAGAAGTGATAGGTCCACTGCCCCAATGGGCATCCAGTCTAAATTTAGATTTTAATGCAGAAAGTGCATTCTAATAGAATGAGTGAGTGAAATGGGAGAAGAAGAGAGAGATTAGGGTATCCTGACACTGTATTCCCTGAAAGTAGCCTTTTTCCTCCACACTCCACAGGACAACAGTTACTGTTAAATATAATGATAGATTCCAATCACGTACCCACCAGTGATCCTTTGAGCCTCTAAAAGCTGTTCTTTCCTCCAGGGCCTCCAAAGCCTAGATTCCCCATGGAGAAAGACCCTGCCTATGATGGCCACAACACTTCCCTTCCTGGCATCTGTCTGGCAAGGAGGATTCCCTGGGGTAGACTGGCCCCCCAGCATTGTTCTTTCATTCATTTATCTATTCTACAGCCTCCCCCACCATGAGGAAGGCTTCGTTTTTCTCCTTGGTTTTTATAGAGGTACCTCAGATGTGCTTGCAATTCCTTGGTGGCACCAGCTGTTCCCTTCCAATAGTGCGTGCCTGGACAACTAATGAATTTTCCATTTAAGCATCCTCTTGTTTGTTTTTTTCCTTCCTCTCCAAGGTGATGAAGCTGAGGAAGCTGGCCCAGCAGGTAGCCAACTGCCGACAGTGCCTGGAACGGTCAACCGTCCTCATCAACCAAGCCGAGCACATCCTTAAGGAGAATGACCACGCACGGTTCCTGCAGACGGCAAAAAACGTGGCAGAGAGGTATTGCTGCAAGCCCCCCCCCTTCCCTCTTCAAAGGGCTTGGGAGAACAGCTAGCACTTTTGAGTGGGGGGGAGGTCCACATGGCCATCAACCTGAGCTCCTGTTCTCCCCATGACATTGTGATGGAGCATCATTACAGGTATTGTGAAGCTCATGGATGTTATAGAAAATAATTGGGTGGGGACCTTACCCATCCTTACAGTGCCAGCTCCTATTTTATTCATGCCCTTGTTCAAACCACTCTTGCTGGGTGTCAGTGGGCCCCCTTCCTAAGATTGCCTTTTATTGCCAAGCCTTTAGCACCATAGCTGCTATTCCTCTTCCTACTTCTCTTTTTACTTCTCTTTACCTTTATTACTACCTCTTGCTGGCTTGACAGGCAGAGAGACAATGAGCAAGTGCAGAGTATTGTTTAGGCAAGAGAGACTTGCTGGGTGAAGAAGAACAATCCAGAAGCTCTTATTGACTGGGCTGTGGACCATCAATAGGTGCTTGAACATACCTGTCTTTGATGCCAGCCCTACCCTTTTTGACCCACTTGAACTCAGCCATCCATTGAAAGAAATTTGCAGCAAATCTAGGATAAGCCAAAGTACTGATGCAGGACAAAAGCTTATGAACCTTTTGAATGCCTTGCTACAAATGTGGCACTCACACTGAGTACTTTTGAAAGTGTGATATACATCCCTCAGAAAAATAGTCCTGTTAGTGCTAGTAGCCACAATAGCTAGGAGTGGAACTCGCGTTTGTAACATTCTCCATTCATTGATGCAGTTCATGCTGCAGTGAGCCACATGTGTTTGAGGGTGAAGATCAGTTCAATCCATGGCATCTCCACCTGAAAAAAAAATCAGATGGCAGATTTTGGGAGGGCCTTATGTTTGAGACTCTGGGATGCAGCAATTAGTTAGATTAGACAGTACTGAGCAATGTATGGGCTATACTGCACACAGCTGCAGGGGTTATGTAGTGGAAGCCATGCTTTCACTGTTATAAAAAGGTAAAGGTACAGGTTTCCCTTGACATGAATGTCTAGTCATAACTGACTGTAAGGGGTGGTGTTCATCTCCATTACTAAGCCAAAGAACCACCATTGTCTGAAGATGGCTCCACGGTTATGTGGCCAGCATGACTGCACAGAATGTTGTTACCTTCCCACCAAAGTATTTATCTACTTGCATTTACATGCTTTCCAACTGCTAGTTTGGCAGAAGCTGGGACTAGTAACGGGAGCTCACCCCATCATGCAGCACTTGGGCCTCGAACTACCAACCTTCCAGTTTTACGATAATCAGAATTGGCGTCTTAACCACTAAGCCACCACATACCTTTCAATATTATACATACTATTATAATACTATTATATACATCTCCTTTTCTTACCCCACAAGGGAGAATCATGTTCAGGAAATCACAGCAAATATGAATTTGCTATAATTTTAGAGAGGAAAGGTTCTTATAAAGATAGGTGCTTTTGTTGTTCTGTGCCTTCAAGTCATTTCTGACTTATGGCAACCCTAAGCCAAAGTTACTATGGGGTTTTCTTGGCAAGTTTCTTCAGTGTGGGTTTGCCATTGCCATCCTCTGAGGTGGAGAGAGGGTGACTTGGCCATGGTCACCCAGTGGGTTTCACGTCCAGAGGGGATTTGAACCCTATTCTCCAGCATCATAGTCCAACCTTCAGACCACTGCACCATGTACAAATTGGAACCATGGATCCATCTTGGTCATTATTGTCCCTCCTGCCTATCCACACCCTCCAATGGCAACAATGGGCATCTCTGAGCAGTAATCTACTTTCTCAGTAGCAATTCTGAGTAGATTTGGACCTTTACAGCTTGTTCCTCTCAGTCTTTCTTTCTGCTCTGTTCTCCAACATAGCTCACCCAAAACTAAAGGCAAAAAGGAGTCTTTGGTTTTGTTGCTTTCAATTATTTACCGATTTAATGAGAGCTTTCCGTAAGTACATGAGAGCGCCTCCAGCTCAGCCAAATTAACAGCTGGGAGTTGGAGCTGCTGTTGTAACTGTCAAATAAGCCCCAAAGAGATCAGAGAGAATACAAAAGTGGGCCATCAGGCTGGGGAAGAGAGCAGAAGTAAAGATGTATGTGGTTGGATTGCTGCTGCCAAACCGGGTCAGATTTTCTTTCTTTTTTTCCTTTTTCTTTTTGGGTCTCATGAGTTAAACCACAGTTGCTAGGGGCTAGTTTCCAAAAACTAGAAAGTAGGTCTCCTGGGAGCTTTCCTGTCTTATGTAGAATCAGTATCTTCCAACCCTTTTGGTGTGTGAGTGGGTTGTAGTTATTCTGTGATTTGGGAAGGGAATGTGCTTTGAGGCTTCATTTTCTTTATTACTTGATGTGACGGCTCTTACTAGGTCCTAGCATTAAATACAGTGCAGGGGCATGGTCCAGTGATAGAGCATGTCCTGTGCATGCTTTTCTGTTCTAGAAATCAGACCTTGGTGAAGCTTTATGAAGACCTTGAGGTAGCCCATTTGAGGCCTCATGAGGGTATTCCATAGCACTGAGCCATGGCAGTTAAAGCAGTGTCAAACTGCATTATTTCTGCAACCTATGTCTTGAATGAAGTAAGACCTGCAGTCCAGTAGACAGCAAGAATCTGACATACTGGTGAGCCCAAAACGTGTGATTTACATGCATCGTCATTACTGTTGGCAATGCTGGCTGAAGGATTCTGAGAGTTGTGTCATGCAAGGATGCCATACAAATTTGTGAAACATTCCATATTTTTCACTTTGGAAGCACATATACCAAGATTGGAACAATACAAGGTCAGAGTCCAAAATACCATTTCTGGATTCTGGCCTGTTGCCTTATTTGGTTCCTGGGGCACTAAAAGAGATCTGTATGTGGGGAATGGAGGAAGGACAGTAGTCTCAGTTAGTTGTAGAAGAATGATGATACTTGAGGGTGCTGGCCTTTGGGAAACAAACCACTTTCATCCTAGGAAGGGAGTTTGGATTGTTTGAATTCTAATGCCATTGTAAGGGAAACAGATCTCCAGTTCTGGCAAAAACCTCAGACTGTGAACTTCTGTCATGATGTCTGGAATTAAAGTCTTTTGTTTTCTACCACAATAAGATGCTTTCTTGGTTATTGGGAACTGAGTCCAAGGATCCTGACAAACATGCTCTGTAATGGTCTTGTTGGCTATAGAAGGACTCATTTCTAAGCAGACATGCATAATGCCATTATGTTATGATTCGATCATCTTTATTTACTCAGTCATTAAGCAGAAGGGGAGAAAGAAGCATTGCCCCAGTCTGGTGTCCTCCAAATGTGTTGGACTACAAGTCGAACATATGCTATGCTGTGCTGTGCTATGGGTGACAGAAGCTATAGTCCAAACAATTTGGAGAGCACCAGGTTTGGAACACTTATAAGATTGGGGAGGGGGGTGTTAATGCAGTGGAACTTCAATCCATAGCATGAGGTTTAAGGTATTGTGAACTGGGGGTGTAAGAAATAGTTCAGATCTGTGTTTTGAAATGGTTGTAAGTTATTTGTGAGACAACGCTTATCCCATAAGCATCTCATCATGCTCAATTGCCACTCATTAGTTCTAAGACATTTTCTCTTGTAAAATTATAGAGTTGGAAAGGATTTGCAACTAGTTCAACTCACTCTCAGCACAGGAATCTACAAGTTAAAGCACATCTGAAAGGAGTCTGTCTAATCTCTGATTTAAAAACCCAGTGAAGAAGAATTTACCACCTTCTGAATGAGGCAATTTTACTGTCAAGGAGTTCTTACTGTCTGAAAGTTCCTCCAAATGTTTAGATGGAATCTCCTTTCTTGTCATTGGAATCTCTTGGTTGGGGTCCTGTCATTTGGAGCAGTGAAAAATAAGCTCATTCCATTTTGCACAGGAGAGCTCTATTTATTGGCAGATGCGGCAAGGGTTATCTTCTTTTTAAGCGACATTGGAACATAAGAAAGAGCAAAGATGGAAGTGAAGGAGCATGTGGAAGGAAGGTGGCAGAAATTGAAATTGCTCAGAGGATACCCTGGTGTATAGGGGAGGAAAATGAAAAGTGGATCCCATATTATAGATTGAACTTAGATATTTATTCATTTAATATCCTACTTTTCTCCCAAATATGGAATCGAAGGTAGTTTGCAATATAAATTAAAACAAAATTTGGCTAATCATCATCATCATCATCATCATAAAAATGTATGTTAAAGAAACTGCTTTATTTAAAAAAACAGTAGTAATTTAAAACAATTTAAAAGTATTTCCAACATAACAGTGATGATAAAAGCAGAATTACTTAGTTTGACTACAGGTCTCAGAATTCCTCAGGATTATAGGTCTCAAAATCTCTCAGCCATCATGGCCACTGGGATGGGGAATTCTGTAAGGCATGGTACAAAAAAGTAACTTCTCAAAGCTCTGACTTTAAGGGCTGGAAAGTAAAAAGCTACTCTTTTGGCAGAGTGCAATTGCCTCACCACCTTGTTCACTGAATTATATAGGAGCTTTAGGCAACAACAGCATCTTCCATGCTTCTCTGTGAGTTCTTCCATGTTGTTCCTTCCCTGGTAGTTTTAGGAATCATGGAAGCACACTTCAAGGGCTTCTGATTTTTGCACATCCTGAAGGCGAATGGGGTGTTGATGGTTGTTGTAGACATCAACAAAAAAATATCTGAATTAGGGTGAATCAGTTCACCATCGCCCAACCACCAGTCTCTCACATAAGTGATTTAAGGTCCTGAATATTAAATCGGTGAGTCTCTCCTCCTCCCAACCCACTTCCTGATGGAGGTTGCATCACTGCAAGGCTGTTTGCAGCTCTTTAATCAAAAATCAAAGCGCCGACTGGGAGTTGCAAATACTGCCTAATGTATATTGATGCTCTCTTCTGTCTTTCAGGGTCGCCATGGCAACCGCATCCTCTCAAGTTTTGATACCCGATATCAATTTTAACGATGCCTTTGAAAACTTTGCTTTAGATTTTTCCAGAGAGAAGAAACTGCTGGAGGGGCTGGATTATCTTACAGGTTTGTGCCAGTTTTGCAGTCCCAGCCCTTCCCCACTCACTCCTCCAGCACCAAGCCCTATTATTTCTTCTGCCTCGTTCTGCTTTACCATTCCTTCATTGCTACAGTCCCCTATGAATGGGGATGAGGACAAGAAATTTATCTCTAAATTACATCTGAAGTTCTTTAAAATCAGTAGTATAGCTCATCTGATATTTCGGCGGGGCTCTGTTTCTATCAACTGAGAGCAAAGAAGGCCACTAAATGTAAGATATGGCTATTGGTTTGCCACTGCAGATCAGATCAGTGTGGATTCACGGTTTTGTGCAAGTTAGTTCATCCTGAAAGTTACCAGATGTGAACTCTCACCTGTTATGTTGAAGTAAGCCCTGGGAGGTGTGTGTCACTTGGCTTAGTGTGGGATCTATCTACAACAAGACTGAGAACATTGTTGTTGTTGTTGTGTGCCTTCGAGTCGTTTCCAACTTATGGCAACCCTAAGGTGAATCTCTCACTGGGTTTTCTTGGAAAGATTTATTCAGAAGGCAGTTTGCTTTTGTTTTCTTCTGAGGCAGAGAGAGTGCAACTTGCCCAAGATCACCCAATGGATTTCCAGTGACTGAGCAGGGACTTGAACCTTGGTCTCCAGAGTTGCAGTCCCAATACTTAAACCATTGCACCACTCTGGCTCTCATGGAAACACGTACTCCAGATATTTTGTGAACTGTAATCCCCATGATTCATCACCATTAACTGTGCTAGCTAGAGCCAATTGACACTTCAGTCCAACAGCACTTGAAGCACTTCTCGTTCTCTGTCCTACAATGTAAATGAAACTACAGTTTCAGTGACAGATGGCCATCACACCTTTGCTTAGATAGCACCAGTGAAGGAGACCCACCAACCTCATGACAGTGACTTCCACTGTTAAACACAACACTTTCATTAGGACATTCCTCCTTGGGTTCAACCAAATCTGCACCTCTGAAGTTATCTCTCATTGGTTCTACTCCTATTTCTTGGAGCAACAGAAAATGGCAGCTGTTATCTGATCCTCAAAGGGACCTGTGATCTTTGCTTGCCCAGGTGGACATTTCCATATATTTCCGATATATGTCATAAATAAAAGCATTCCACAAAGGACTGGTTTTCCAGTGGTGAATCTCTTATAGGAGAGAAGGCAGCTGCCAGTTGACTGCATTTCCTGACTGTACCATCACCAATAGATTGCTGCTTAAGCAAGCCAGTTAAGAAAGTAGAGCTCTTTTAAATAAAACAACAACTCAAAATTCAGTTTGGAGAAGTTTCTCCATGGTTCCCTAAAACAACGGTTCTCACCCTTTGGCCCTCAATGTATTGTTGGACTTGCTTCCAAAATCCCCAGACAGCATGGTCAGTGGTGGGGGATCCTAGGGGTTAAATCAAAAACATCTGGAGGACCAAATGGTGAAACCACTGCCCTAAGAAACATATAAAGAAGCAAATCCAATATCTTCTCATAGGAGAGCATATGAAAATTGACTGTGAGCAGCAGAATGTGACTTGTTTGAAAGGTTTCAATTAAAAATGCCATTTCAGGCTACCCCACCTCCTGCACCACACAAGTTGTGATGGGCCAGCTTGGTTTTAATTAGTTGTTAACTTAATTATGTCTAAATACTTGCTTCAGATTTCAATATTACATTATTAATGTTGAATCTCATTGTCTTCTGTGGATGGGTGTTCCTCCCAGCCATCTGTCACTTTACAGAAATGGCCACCAATCACATTGGTAAAGTCTCCTGGTGGGTATAAGCTGTAGAAAGAATGAGAATTAGCACCTTGTTAATACCTTGAGCAATGCAAAATATTAGGCCTTTAAAAGCAGGAGTAAGAAATGAAATAACAGGCAAATAATGCTTCTTCAACCTGACGTCCCACCCTGGATGTTTTGGATTAATATTCTTATGATCCCTAGGTAGCATGGAGGTTGTTGTCCATCTGGAAGGTGCCAGGTTGGTAATGTCTGAGCTAAAATATATTGCATCATCATGGAAAACCAACAAAAGCTATTGGCCATTTGCCATATGGCAGCTGGACAGATAAGAAATGCACTGGCCATCCAATATGTGGATATATCTTACTGTTCTTTCATTTTTCTTCAGTACTCTACATCTGCCTTCCCCATGGTTGTCCTGCTGATAGTTGCACCACACATCCCACCATCCCCAGCAAGCCTGGCACAAGGCCTTGGGTTTAGTCCTTGCTGTCACAAGTTAAAAGGATCTTGTGTACAAAGATCTGACCTCTGCTCTTAGGATCTTTATCCTTGTGGTAGCGCCTACCCAGACTAGGCTTTTCTCAAGCCACCTTAAATTCTGCTTTAATATTTCTGTCTGCCTCTAGCCTATGTGTCCTTCAATAGACAGGGGACAGAACTCATCAATAAGCTTATCAAGGTGGAAGAATGGAGTTGGGGTGCTACTGAGAGCATTCAGAATTTGGAGAGGAAAAGTTCCTCTTTGAGACAACAGTTCCCAGAATCTTCCTGCCAACATGACCACTGACTAGGGCTAGTCAAGGAGTAGTAGTCCCCCAAAAGAATGTTTCCAGGTTCTGCAAACAATTGTAAGGCCAGAAAACAGTCCAGTGGAAAATAAGAAATCATAGTAGAACTGCTGTCTACAAGGTCAGTCTCTTTATCACCAGGAGCCCTGGTAGTGCAGTGGTTAATTGCCTGTACTGCAGCCACTCACAAACCACAAGGTTGTGAGTTCAGTCCCAGCCAGGAGCTCAGGGTTGAATCAGCCTTGCATCCTTCCATGGTTGCTAAAATGAGTACCCAACTTGTTGGGGGCAATTGGCTTACACATTGTAAACTGCTTAGGGAGTGCTTAAGTGCACTTATAAGCGGTATAGAAATGTACTTGCTATTGCTATCCCTCACTTGTCCATTATTTTCCCCTCACTGACAGAGTCCCATGTAAAGCTGTTTCCTTTTAAGAAAGTGAACATCACCTGCTACCTGATCTGTTTTGAAAAGTTGGAATTGCTAATAATTTAACAGCAGACCCTCCACTTGTGAAACAAGTGGTCTTACTACTGAGTTACAGACTCAAAGACTGTAACTTGAAAGGTGTATATCATGGGTAGAGACCATGTGGATCATAACTGCCTTCATCCCTCATTATTGCCTATGCTAGCTAGAACTGATGGGATTTGCAGTCCAACAACATCTGGATGGCCACCAGTCAACCACACCTATCATAGATAGGTAAATACAGGTAGGCTGAATTTAGTAGTCCTCCATCCAGTCATGCTCTTGCACAGCATCTGTTCATTTCAGCGTGGTTTGCAGAATGGATTGCATCTTATGTTTAATTAGCAGAAGATCCATGATGGGATTTTGTTTTCCTTTTGTCCCCAAATGGTTCAGCATAGACTACGTTAACAGGGGCGCAATACAGGTTTTGGGAAAAACCTGTCAATTTGCTCATCATCGAGTTACAGATCTTTAAGCAAATTAAATGCCTCGTTTTCATGTGGATGAGTCTATCAATTAACTGATTAAAGCAGCGTGTAATTATATGCTGCAGCAGCATGGCTTAAAGGTGCTTTTTTGACAATTCTGAATGAAGAGGAAATTTAAAGAATTGAACGCTTCCTGTCACGGCAGCCTTTCTAAGAATTACGGAGGGGGGAACCCCCTTTCTCCCTTCTCTTCCCACTCTGCTTCCCATTGCTACTGGAATCCCTTTCCCAGATACTGCTCTGCCTCCCTTGCTCCCAGCCCTTTGACGCAGAAAAAGGGAAGCCAGATAGACTCAGTCCTCCATCTCAGCCTTGCGGTGTCCAGCCCAAGCTCCAACTATGGATGTGCGGATCCAATTTTAATTATCTGGAAAAGGGTATGCAACCTTGTGTTTTCCAGATGTCCCAGCCAATACAGCCAGCATACTCAGGAAGCCTGAATAGGAATTATGGTAGATGCAGTTTAAAATAACTAGAGTGTGCTAGGTTGCCTAACCCTGGTCTAGAAATTGAGGACAAGCCATTGCTGAAATGAAAGGAGATTTTGTGTTGTTGTTTTTTAGTCATTGGCCTTGACTTGAAAGGCATATACAGAACTGTTTTCCTGCATTGAGCTACCTGGATACTAGAGTCCGCTTTTGAAAATACTTCTGTTATCTCCTGGCGGCTAAGAAAAATATGTGGGTACAGTGTCTTGTTAACCCATGTCTTTTTACACAGAGCGGTATTGCCTAAGGGAAGAACCTCAGATGGTTTGAAACTAGCTGAAAATATAAAACTAGCTAGATAGGCCCATAAAGCCTTAGGTACAGATCTACCTTTAAAGTAGGATTCACTTTTTTTCTTGACATAAAGTCCTCAGCTCCATCATGCATTTGGCAGATGTACATATCAGCAGTTAGAGGCTTAATTTCTCCTCTGCCTCGTTTTTCATACACATGCTTCCTGTGGACTGTCTTGCCTATTGTTGTTTTTCCTACGTTCCACCGAAATGAGTGTTTAGTTAAATGTTATCTGTTGAAGTATTTTTCTTGAAGAAAAACATATTGGCTGAAATTTGGTTGCTAATCCCAAATAGAGTAGGGCCATTGAATTAATTGGATTTACATTAAGTGTTGATTTACCATTCAGCAATTGGTTCAGTTTTTCTCCTCTGACTGGGAGTAGTATTTAGATCAGGGGTAGGCAACCTTTT
Organism: Phrynosoma platyrhinos; assembly: GCA_020142125.1. Lineage (NCBI taxonomy): Eukaryota > Metazoa > Chordata > Lepidosauria > Squamata > Phrynosomatidae > Phrynosoma > Phrynosoma platyrhinos. The sequence goes on along the minus strand of CM034705.1, from coordinate 16,632,027 downwards.
TGAGCCGGGGGCTGGGTTGCCGTCCCTCAGACAATTGGGGGGGGCGAAGTACCAAAAATAAATAAATAAATAAATAAATAAATTTTTACAATTTTAAAAAAATTTAAAAAAATATGCATGCACACTCTCTCAGCCCCAGAAAAGCCATGCCAAAACCCTTGTAGAGATTTTGTCAAGAAAAACCCAAGAACAAGTAATAATAACAATAATCAATATCATCATGGCAGACAGCAGTGGCGGCAGCGGGGGGGGGGGCGGCGGTGGCAGGACTGGTCCAAAGGCCTTGGGGGGCTGCATCCGGTCCCCGGGCCTTAGGTTTCCTATCCTTGATTTAGATTTAGGTTATTCTAGGCAAACATTATATTATAAAAAGAGTTGCAGAACTGGGGATGAATGAAGTCTCTGTGATGCAGGTGCTAGCCATTGAAGTCTACAAGACAGATGCAGTTTGGCAGAAAAGTTCTGCTTTAAATTAAGTTCTGACAAGAAAGTTATCTATCTGTTCGTGAGCCTATGGACATACTTCCCTAGTGGCTAGATTGTACAAATTGTGCCCCGACCCAAAGTTACCACTTTTAACTTGGTCTTGAACCATGTGGATACAAGATCCTCATTCTTTTAAAAAGATATTTCAAAGCATATGAGAGCCACATCCACAAAAATGTTAATGTCTGCTCTGTTATGTTCTGTTTTCCTTACAGCTCCCAACCCGCCATCAGTCCGTGAAGAACTTTGTACTGCCTCCCATGACACCATCACCGTCCACTGGATCTCAGATGATGAGTTCTGCGTCGGCTCATATGAGCTCCAGTATACCATCTTCACTGGCCAGGCCAACTTCATTAGTAAGTAACTAGATTTAACCTGCCTCCCAATTTCTACAGACAACCTTGAAACTTTGTGCACTTTTTAGTGAAATAACTGCCTCAAAACCATAGTCAGCCTCAACATAAATATGTCCCTCCCCTGACTAAACAGTCTGAGAGAGTGTGTAGGCTCTAAATGTTTGCTTATAAACCTTTTTTAGGGTAAAAAAGGCATTTGAGAATGGGAAAATTGCTCCCCTGTCCTTCCTCTCACTCACACGTATATACGGTGCCATTTACCTTTTCCCAAACATTATTCATTGCCAGTTTGTTTCCTCTGTGTCCTGAAGCATGGCTATCACTTTCCTAAATGCATGAAATGTATTCTTTCTTTGCCAGACTTGGTCACTTAGTCAGGCAGTCTAATGATGCCATGTCTTCACATTGACAACCAAATATGGGACAGTGTCACAAAACCACATCAGAATGAGAGCAGTGCTTCATGCCTTCAATCAGAATGCCCAAAAACCCTCTTCGTTTTTGCAGCCTCCTTTCTCCCACAAATTCTGATATAGGGTACATTTTATAAAGGCAGAATCCTTCAGCAGAAATACCATCTGTGAATACTTTGGCACTTGCTGTCTCTTGCACCCACTCTGTCTCTGACTGTCTGTCTTTCTGTCTGTATCTCTCTTTCTTCTTTCTTCCTCCTCATCCCTTCCTCCCTCCCAGACGTAGACACATGGTTTTAGTTTTGAAACAGTACTTAGATTCTATAAGGAACTGTAGTTCAGACAACTAAGGTACAGAATACTTGCATATGCTGAAGCAGTACAGCTGTGGAAGTGACAGGTGTACATTAGGAGCCTCACATGAGATTGAGGAGAGAAAGCACTAAAGTATTTTTATTATTATATTTATTTATTATGTTTATATCCTCTTCAGAAATGCTCTCAGAGCAGCTTACATTTTAGTAATTAGATAATTCCCTGCATCCACAGGTTTACACTCTATAAAGACATGACACACAAGGAAAGGGGTGGCAATTGGGAAGAGAGTTAAGTCTAGCAGAAACTGCCTCTTCTTCTCTCCCTCCAAGGCCATGGCGGTGGCAATAGAAATGGAGGGAGGTCCTTTTTTTCTTCCTCTGGGCTAGGCATGGCTA
>CM034705.1:16609632-16619883 GCA_020142125.1 Phrynosoma platyrhinos | reverse complement strand
GTTACTTTGTCTAGCCCACATTTTACCAGCTTGTTTGCAAGAATGTCTCCCACAGAGAGAGTAAAGGTCAAAGGCCTTACTGAAATCAAGATATACTATATCCACAGCATTCCCCTCATCTACCAAGCTGGTAATTTTATCAAAAAAAGAGATCTCTGGACTCCATTACCAGATGATCAGTCTTATCTCTGGATTAGACACATTTACTAGTAATTCTCATGGCTTTAGCCTGCCAGTTGTTGAGGAGGTCAGCAAGCATCTGAGAAAGGCTATTGCATTTATGTACTGCTGGTGGGCTTCCAATAAGCATCTGGTTGCCCCCAAACATGGGCAATGCAAAATTACAAATTTCAGTATTACTGGGTGCTTTAGTCCCTACCAACCCATTTCAGTTTGCTTTTGCAGCAATTTGCAAGAGCAGATTTGTCAGAGAAAACCTTTGTGAACATTTATGTGCATTTTCCTTGTTGCAAGCACATTTCCCTCGACACAAAGGGGTTTGTGCATACTGTACTTCTTGATAATGTATGCATTTTTATACCCTTTTCCTTAATACTTGTAGTTTTGTATCTTTTATTTATGTTGGAATCACAGGATACTGAAAAGTGTGGCCTTGGGGTGCAGGGCTACACAAGCATTAGCTTGTAATTTTGGCAGGTTCAAATTTGGGATGTTTGTACAAAAAAAAAAATCTGATGAACTTCCTTTGTTTTCATATAGCTTCTGGAGAAGGCCAGATAGATGTAGTTTGAAAGGTACTTTTGAAAAGTAGTTAGTTATACCTCTGCAGAAGTAATTTAGTTTAGCATATTGATAATTACAAATATTAACAGCAACTCTTTTATTTCTAATTTCTCATAAGAAACTAAAACAGTCACATTCAATTACTTTCTTTAGATAAAAAACTACATACATACATATCTGAATGCTATAAACCCGCCGCCTGTGGTCCCTACAACAAAGCATGAGGCAGCAACATTTCAGCCATGGGATACTCCTTCTTCGCCATCAATTTAATAAGCCTATGCCCCTTTAATTATAAATGCAATATTAAGTTAGAGTTCAAATGTGAAAAGAGTGAAGTCATTCTTTGTTTGAGTTACAAGTGTAATGTAACTCAGTTATTTCTTCATTATATGGAGAAAATAAATTAATTGAAGTTAACTAATAATTTATGATGTGTTATTTCTATGCTTTAGCTCAATGGCTCTCATATGTCGCCACGCTCAACATATGTCCTCTGTGCTCTCCTCCTTCCTTCTCCAGGCTTGTACAACTCTATGGACAGCTGGATGATTGTCCCCAACATCAAGCAGAATCACTACACAGTGCATGGGCTGCAGAGTGGCACACGATACATCTTCCTTGTCAAGGCAATAAACCAGGCTGGCAGTCGGAACAGTGAACCCGCCCGACTCAAGACAAACAGTATGTGTCTCCAGACCTAAGCTTTTGTTTCTTTTCCCTGAGCTGCCAAGAGGAAGGGGAAACCACAGTGTGAATGGTTGAGTTATCAAAGCCTCTTTATAGCTATATGACACCCGTGGTGTCATAGTATATTTTGGGGTGCAGGTACTCCTCTTGAGAGTTTCAATGAGCAACTCCCACAGAGAGAGTAAAAGAAAAAAATATGGCAGCTCTTCTGTTCCATATTAGTAGGTATCATCTCTACCAGGAATTAATGTTTTTTTTTTAAAAACTCTAATGGGTCTTAACCTCTTATTCAAGAAAAGAAGTTCATAAGGTCAGTGGTACTGATTTACCATTTGGAGATTTCTTGCAATTAACCAAATAATACATTATTTTAAAATAACTTTTCAAACCCTGCAAAGACCCACTGAGACACCCAAGCCAGTGGAAATATGATTGAAACAGTGCCATTTTTATAGATGCTCTTGATTAACTGATTTCATTTATATAGTCCCTTTTGGTCTCCCCTGAAAGGGTTTAGAGAGGCTAACACAATTCGGATAAAAACAAATACAATTTAAACAGAATAGCAGATTAAGAACACATTAGTAAAAAGAAGCTGCCTCCTTCAGATGAAGCCCTGTTTAGATACCAAACCTTGTTTGAATAAGAATGCCTTTTTGTGCTGGCACAAGGAAAAAAGGAAAAAAGAGTCTAGATTCCCTTAGGAGGGAATCCCAGAGCCTGGGAACATCTTCAAGAAACTCTTTTCTTGTACCACAAATATGCCTCTCAGGGCAGTGGAGCAGAGAGAAGGTACTTCTCTGAAGATCTTCAGACCTAGGAAACTGTCTTTGCAATTTCTTCAACCCAAATTGTTTAGAATTATTGAATCAGAACTAGGATCCCCCATGGTCAGATCAGACATCTCCAGAAATAGGAGCAGGTGGAGTACTAGCTTTAATTGTGCAAACATCTTTCTGGTCACCAGCTGAAATCTGAGCATCCGGGTTCAGGATTGCATCCAGTAGTACTCCCAAACTGCAAATCTAAGGCTTCAAGGGGGTAGTAGGACCATCCAACAGAAGCTGAATCCTTATTCCTTGATCAATAGAATGAATTATGCAGGAGGAAAAGAAACAGAGAAAGGGGGGCAGGTTGTGCAGGAGATCTATAAAGCCAAGTCCTAAATCTGTTGTTAGGAATAATATGTCCCCAGCTTTGCTTGGCCCACTGAAGCTGGACTTCAGTGTGTTCAGGAACCCACTTCTCTCCTAGCCTTGATGCTTCAATCCCATCTCCTTCTGCACACTTGACTGGATGTTTAAAATGATGTATTATCTCCCATCACTCCTCAGGAAGCACAGTGTGCATGCAAGATAAAAATTAAGTCAGATCCCACCCATGCTTTAAGGAGAACTACATTTGTCCTTCCCTGTCTGCGGGCTTCCCATTCATGGCTTTGAGTTTCTGTGGATGGCAAGCCAGGAGATACAAAATGGTATGCACACCCGTGGCATGTGTGCAGGGCCTCACGCAGGAGCGCACCATCATTATAGTCAATGGGGTTTGAATATCCATGTTTTTTCTATTTTGCGGGGGATGGCCGAAAGAGATCCCCCGCAAACGGGGAGGGACGACTGTATTTGGACTTTGATGAAAAGCAAGCCTCAGATCCATCCTGTTTTTTTGAAAACCATTATTATTGTTCAGAAAGTACTACTTAGGTATTTGTGTGGGCTTCCAAAGGGGAGAATTGTTAGCTTGATGGATAAGCCAAGTGCTAACAGACACCCCCCCCTTTTGAGGGGTGTTGATTCATGTCAATGAATTGGGAACAAGAGGGGTGGGGGAAAGTGGGGCTGCCTACTCTGTCAGCCAGCCATGCTAAGTGCTCTGTATCACAGAGAAACTCCATTTGCTAGATTAACCCAGCACCCAGTCAAAGTCTTCATTGGGATTCTTTGCTGTGGATTTGTCAGCTTTTGGCTTCCTACGCTTGTCAGATATGGAGCAGGGATTGCCGGGAAGTGCCACAGAAGTCCCGACTCGACTGATTATATTGCCAGCTCGTAATAGAGGCTGTTAACAGGAACAGCGCCTGCCTCCCCTTCCCCTCCCTTTTTATACCAGGAAGATTGCCTGACTGTTGAAGCACAAGGTATCTAGCTTCCGAGAGAGGTAATAAAAGGATGTTCAAAGAGAGAGTGCCACAATTGCTATTGCTGTACTCATATAGGTCAGCCTACTAACTAAAGTGGCTCTGACTCTTCTGCAGCAAACCAACCGACAAAGGAGCTCCAGAACCCATAAGGCTCCTTTCCCAGTTGCTGGGCCTTTGGAAGTGTTCCTTGGCTGTCTCCCTTTCTGTTGACCTTCCCAGTTTCGGGGGGCAAATGTTCCCATTGTTTTGTTGTTGTTTTAATGACTTTAAGGAGCCATATTTGCTTGGCCTGGCCAGTCATCTCCAGCCAGGTTCACAAAGTCTTGTCTTCAAAGACCCCATCAAGCCCTTGGTACAAGCTGCTTTCCAGAAGGAGTGTCAGAAGCATCAGCAAGAGCTCTAGGAGAGGGAGAAAAGGCAAAGGGACCCTGGGATGAAAAGCATTCCTCCAAGCATGGCAGAGTTACAAGCATATTAGGGATAGTGGGTAGTGGAAGCGAAGGTCACAGACCCCCATGTGGTTCACACACCCCAGCCATTCAGATTTGGGGTTCCATGGATGTTAATCCTGAGGAGCACTTCTAGGGCATGGGTGAAATTCCAGCAATGGCAGATTGGGGCTAAAAAAGCAGGCTATGTAGTTGCAAGTGAAGCAGTTGAGAACAGAGAAGATGTCAGGTTAAAAAAAATGGTGTCAAGCCAAGATCTAAGTCAACATTGGGGGATCTATGGCTTTCCAGATGTTGTAGGACTCCAGTACCCATTAGCCCCTGGCAGCCTGGCTAATAGTGAAGCAGACATTGGTACTGCAGTCCAGCCCCTAACACACACACACACACACACACACACACACACACACACACACAGCACAGCATTCAACCTGTTGGGACTGACACAGACACAATGGCACAGGAAGTCACAGGGCAGATTTGGGCTGCTGTGATCTAAAATAAACACACATGTGTGGGCAGGAGGGCTCTGGGAGCGTTCATCAAAAAAAAAAAAATAATGTTTCCAAGCTCTGTGCATAGTCCATTATTTGCTGCCTTTTAGAAAAACCACTTTAGTAAAGCCTTGTATAAAGTATTTTTCCCTCTGGGCAGTGCCAAGATGTTTTGCTGCCTTAGGTGAAGTATAAGATGGCACAACCATACTCCCTCGGCACAATTCCATGTGCATTATGAACTCTGATCTGATAGTTTCAGGGCTGGTAATGGGGCATTGTCCTCTATTTCATTTGAAATAGGGGGTGATGCACAGGTTGTATGACCTGATTTTGTTGCCTAGTCTGCCTAATGCTTGAGCTGGCCCAGCTTCTGTGTTGGGTGCTGGATTGTAATGTAGGGCAGGATTGTGCCTTCCTCCAAAAAGGTGAGTTAGTCTTGGACCTCTTGGCTGAAACAGGAACATAGTCATGAAAAAACTGACAAACTGCTTTGTAAAGAGGAAGAAGGCTGTACCACCACCTGGTGACCTGTCCATGTTATACATGTTGAGCAGGGCTTTACCAGCCACCCTCTCAAGATGTGCTTGTCCCTTCCCCATGATAAGTCACACCAATGCAATCCCACCATATCTGTGGTATCCTCTTTTTCAAAAAAACAAAAACAAAAACAAAAAGAGGATTTCAAAGATATCCTTCAGTAGTCTTTGTTTGTAGCAGGAGGCTTTTTTGTTTGTTTGTTTGAGCCTTCAGAGTCCCGCTGAGAGCACAGCAACAGGCTGTCAATATCACTTGTGGAAGTGACTGATTTGTCTCAATAAGCCTTTATTCATGAGGAGGCTTGCTTTCTCAAGCAATCATTGCTGCATCTAGTAGGTGATCAAGCCTGCAACTTCAGGCATCTGCGTTCTTTGGGCCTACAGTACATCTCTCTCCAGTTCAGAGAAGTATTGAGAGGATAAAGTTTGACTACCTTCCCTCACATGAACCTTAAATACCCCTGATCTGCCTTAAGGTCCTGTCAGGTTATTCCTACAAAGGTTCTTTCTCCATGATCAACTCAGGGAATTTTAGGCCACACTCGGTAGAGGATTCATCCAAGGAGGGACGTAACAGGTAGACTGATCTGACAGCCCTCCTGAATTCTAGCAGAGACATGCTTTAGGGGATCATCAGTAATTCTGCTTGTCTTGAGAAATCAAAATAGAACTGTTACTCTGTTCCTTCCCAAGCACACATGTTTACCGTCCTTTCATATACTGGATTTGCAGAAACTGCCTAAGATTGAAACTGATAACTCCACCAAGTTTGAGAACACCCTCAGAGGGGGTCATAGGCTTTCATGGCCGGCATCCATAGTTTTTTGTGGGTTTTGGGGGCTGTATGGCCATGTTCTAGAAGAGTTTCTTTTTGACGTTTCGCCAGCATCTGTGGCTGGCATCTTCAGAGAATGCTGGAATGGAAGAGAGTGGGTCTATATATACTGTGAGACCCTGGGTAGGGAGGAGTGATTCCCATGTAAACTGTGTATTGTTCTGTTGTTGAGTAGGTATTGTTCTGTTGTTGATGGCATGGCTTCAGCACTCAGCAAATGCAAATGGAAAACTAACCAGGGTCAGGGGCTTTCCCAGCAGACAATAGCAGACAATATCCTTGTGAAGTCGTAGGCTTTCATGGCCGGCATCCATAGTTTTTGTGGGTTTTTCGGGCTGTGTGGCCATGTTCTAGAAGAGTTTCTTTCTGACGTTTCGCCAGCATCTGTGGCTGGCATCTTCAGAGAAAAAAGATGCTAGCCACAGATGCTGGCGAAACGTCAGAAAGAAACTCTTCCAGACAATATCCTTGTTTGCATATCCTCCCACCCTGAAGCCATGCCATCAACAACAGAACAATACCAGTAAATACAATGACATAGTAAAATAACATCCCTTATATAAAATGGCAAAATTGAGGATTGCTTTTTGGAATTTATTTATACTTTTTGAATATTTTCAAACCGTGCATGCTTGAATCCGTGGATAAAGAATCTGTGGATACGGAGGGCTGACTGTAGCACTAGTGGCGGTCGATGGGGAGGCGCATGTTGATTCAGATGCTGGCACATTGCAGGAATATTCCTTTTTCCTGTTCCCTTTTAGTCGTGGGAAATGTGTACTTTGAGGGCAGAGGTTGATCACCCTAAATTCATTTTCTGCCTTTGATTGGTTTCTGCAGTCTGAGAGGTGTGTGATGAAAAGGCCCTTGAAGCTGGGACTTTTCTATTGGTGCCAGAAAAATTACTGTGAAGCCACAAGGGCATGTTTTCCTGTACAATATAGTAGCAGAGCATCTGCTGCAAAGAATGACTGGAACTGGCTCTGGATGGGAGGGGAGGGAGAAAAAGTAAATGATGCACTGCTGGACTCAATGGCTCCGTGAGGCTATTATACCAGCACTTAAGGGGGTTGTTCTTTCCCCTGCAATGTGCCTGGATAACTCCCATTAATGCTAATAGAGAGGAAAGTCTTAAAGGAATTCAAACCGCTTACACTTGATTTCTCCCACTTTGCTGGGTCTTTAGCTCCATTTCTGCCCCTTCTGGAAACATCTCCCTGGCTGGCTGTTAGCAGTCCTGGAGCAGATGGAGCTGTTCTTTAAGTGTGAAAACTGTCCAGTTGGGGCATCCCAGTAAATACCTCCCAGAGGCCACTCCTGAAATAAAGATTTATTTCTTGGTATTTTAAAAATGCACATGCATCCAGAAAACGTCCCAAAGGGTCCTTGGTTGTTTTTGTGTGATGCAGAGACAGCCTCGAACCTCTCACATGCTCAGCATCAGTTCCACTCTAACCATGTAACAGAGTCCTGGGGATTACCATTCTCCGTTTCTAGCAGAATCACATTGATGGGGTTGCTTTTCATAGTCTATCTATATATTTATTTAATGTGCTTATGGGCCACCTAAAGGTTAATAAAATGCATTTCTCAAGCATCAAAGCAAGCCTTATAATTGTAAACAGCAGCATAAGCCAGTGTGGTATGGTGGCTAGAATGATGGAGTAGGGTTTGGGAAATCCAGATTAAAGTCCCTCCCTCTCTTCCATGGCCAAGTGGGGATTTGAATCCTGGTCTCCCAGATCCAAAACACATTGCAAAAATAATCCAGTTTGAGACCACTTGAACTGCCCTGGCTTAGTGCTTGGGAATTGTGGTTTATTGTGGAACCAGAGCTCTCTGATAGAGATAGTTAAATATCTCCCAAAACTACAGTTCCCAGAATTCTCTAGCATTGAGCCAGGGCAGTTCAAGTGGTCTCAAACTGGATTATTTCTGCAGTGTGTTTTGGACCCCAGAGTCCTAGTCCAACACTCAGCACCACATTGGCTTATGCCCATAACATACATAGCCAACATTCAGATGCCAAACAGATCAAAGGCATTTTTTAAACATCTAATTAAAAACCATGACAAAAGGAGAGTCCATCCCTTTGTTCAACTAAAATGATCCAGTCCTTGGTGCCTACCAGTATGATACTTCTTCATGGCACACCAAAGAGGGCCGCAAAGGCCAGTCTGAAGGCCAGGACCAAGTCTTCAGAAGCCAAAAAGAGTTCTTTAAATGGGCTCTGGAAACAACAGGCAACCAGTCTGCTAGTTTTGGGGAAGCTGTAGCTACGTACTCAGCATAGTGCACTATGACAGGGATGGGTAGTGTGCATGTTCATGTGCATTGGTGACTGGGGAGTCCTTTGGGGCTACATCGGTTAGTGGTAGATAGAAGGCTGGTAGGCTAGTAGAGGGCAGGGGAGCCATATGTGGGGCCAAGACAGGCAAGCCCCCCCCCCTTCATACCCATACTAGCCTACCTTGCAAAGCTTTTGTGAGGATGAAAGAGTGGTGGGAAGAACCACTTGCATCCCACATGCATCCCACCATGCTCCTCCTGATATTTCTGATACTAGGCAAGTAACTATTTTAAGCCAGGAAAGATGCAGAATGGAACTGAACTCTTGGTTTGCAAACCAAGAAGCTGTTGCACGGAGACCGAGAGAAACGCACAGGATAAAAATGCATTAAAAAGGCATAACATATTGCTCTATCCTTTATTGTGTGATTAATAGGCTACAGAAGCCATTTCCTTGTTTTTATGGGAAGCATCTCCTTTATTTTACTGTTCTTCCTCCCAGACAGCTAGTTGATGTTCTTCCATTTCTGGGAACGTGAGGCTTTTGACAAGATTGTGCCTTTCATAAAGCAGCTGAAGACTTCAGTGAGCAAACCATGATGAGTAATAACTTGTGAAAACAAGTTGAAGGGGGGGCATACCTCTGTAATAGTGCCCATGCTTTGCATACTAAAGCCCATACATTCAGTTTCTGGTGTTTCCAGCTGAAATGGAAGCAGATGGGAAAGGTGTCTGGAGGAGACTCCCTGTCAGTCAGATCAGACAACAGTGGACTGGATTGAGGTGGACAATGGTAGTCATCCAGCTGTTCCTGGACTACAGTTACAACTGCCCTAGCTAGCCTAGTCGATAGTTGAGGAATCATGGGAGTTGCAGTCCAGAAACATCTGGAGGGCCCCTGTTGTTAACCTCTGGCCAAGATGGACAAATAGTGTGACCTGGTGCAAGGCAGCTTTCCTGGATTTCTAGCCAAAGCACTGCATTTCTTTTCCTAAACCCAAGCCTTTTCATAAAACCAAGCCTTGATTTTCAAGTAAACGTGCATATAAACAAACTCAAGGAATTGCAACAAGCATTCCTCAAACTACAGTACCTACCACATGAAGTAAACAACAGCCAAATAAATGAGGCAAGACTTGTACCCAGGACTGATCTATTATAGAACTGACTGAAGAGAGAAAATGACAGAACCCCACTAGTGGTCACATACAGCTCCCAACTGGGACATCTCAGGTGCATCATCAATGAACAATCCATTCTGGACAATAATGCTACTCTTTCAAGGGCTCTTGGTGGCAGACCTTTACTCGCCTACAGACAGCCTCCAAACCTCAAAAAGGTACTCACCCACATGACACAGATGGGGACACAGGTATTAAGCCTTGCCACAAAACAAGATGCCAACTCTGCCCATACATTTATCCAGGAAATGTCATCACAAGACCTAACGGCATCACCCACAATATTAGGGGGACCTTCACGTGCTCATCCTCCAATGTAATTTATACCATACTATGTCATCAGTGCCCATCAGCACTCTACATTGGGCAAACAGGTCAGTCCCTACACCAGACATAAATCAGACATTAGGAATGGGAATACACAAAAACCAGTGGCAGAACATTTCAGTCGCCCTGGTCATTCTATCTCAGACCTCAGAACAGCAGTCCTTAAACAAAAGACCTACAAAGGTAGATTGGAAAGAGAAACAGCAGAATTGGAATCCATTCATAAACTACAGTCCCTCAACAATGGATGGAAGCAAGGGCCGATGCAGAGAGCTACCCTGGGGAACAGCGGATCGGGGCTGTGGCAACTCTACACCGCGGCCCCGATCCTTCCTTTTGCCACCGCTAAAAGAGTGGCAAAATGCCCTTTGGGCTGGTCTGCAATAACCCAAAGAGAATTGTTTCTTGACCCACAACACACATTTCAACACTCTCTGACCCCATCCTCATGGGGATGCCCTGCATGCATCTATTCTTCTCACAACAGGCTAGTCCCATTGCAAAACGGGATTATTATGAAAAGCACAGATATATGATGGGGGACACCTGGCTGAATGAGACTA
>CM034705.1:16590520-16609532 GCA_020142125.1 Phrynosoma platyrhinos | reverse complement strand
GATGGCCCTTGTGGTCTCTTCCAACTCTATGATTCTATGATTAACATTGCATTTTACTCTAAACTGCATTGTCTTTCCAGGCCAGCCCTTCAAACTGGACCCCAAGATGGCTCACAAAAAACTCAAAATTTCCAATGATGGGCTCCAAATGGAGAAAGATGAGAGCTCCCTGAAAAAGAGCCACACACCAGAGAGGTTCAGTGGGACGGGGTGCTATGGTGCCACGGGCAACGTTTTCATCGACAGTGGTTGCCATTACTGGGAGGTGACGGTGGGCTCCTCCACCTGGTAAGTAGCTTCATTCCTAGAGCTGTGCAGAGCTGGGAAGTGTTACATGTTTTGGATTACAATACCCAGAATCCACAGCCAGTGTGGACACATTGGCTAGGAAACTTTGAGAGCTGTAGTCCAAAACATATTGTTTTTTCAAGCTCTGTTCATTTGTCATGCTGGCTGTCAGATTCAGAGTGTAGTAATTCAAAAAGTAACATTCCCAAGCTCTCAGTATTCTCCAGAAGCCTGACAATTGATGATTTCTTTTAGTTTAGTAAAAGGGAGGAATCATTCCTTTGAAACAAGACAAAGGTATTTGACTGACATGACTTGTTCAAGAAAGAGCACTACATAAAGTATAATCTTGATGCCACAGAGAGCAGAGTAGTCAGGTTTAAAAATCAATGTATTGATTTACTAAAGAAATACATGATATCATTTTTTATTTTGTCAAAAAAAGTCCTAAAGCAGTTTATACTGGTAAACATTATTAAACTAATTAATAAAATAATAAGACAATGTTGACATAAGAAAATGTTGCCTTAAAATCAACGGGGATGTTAAAATTAGAGGATACCCCGGTCAAAAAAATGTGTATTCAGTTGGTGGCAAAAAACATCCCGCCTAGGACTCTGGATCCATTCACATTACACAATTAAAGTGGTATCATACCTATATGGAAGAAGGTAGTTTATATGGAAGAAGCCAGTTTCTCAAATAACAGGCCCTGAACTGTTTAGGGTTTTATAAACCAAGAATTGCACTTAAATATGAATCAATAGCTAATAGCAGATTGTTGACTTATTGAGCTGACCTGCAAGGAACCTCCTATTCCCACCTTCTCCTAAGTTCCTCCAGGGAACAACTAAAATAAAATAACTTTTCAGGCTATAGTCTTTAGCAGAGATTGGAAAAAGTCCCTTTTTGGAACTACAACTACCAGAATCCCCTGATCAACATGACCATGGCTTGGGGCTTTGGTCCAAAAAAAAGGAAACTTTCCCCAGCTTTGCTTCCCCTGTTTTCTGCTGTTTTTTTTTATAAAGAAAAACACATGCAAATTTTGCACAGAATGAATCCTGAACTGTCACATTTTCTGTGCAGAAAACTGCTGTTTTCTGTGAAAAAAATGCCACTTAAGAAATTTGTGCAGAGTAAGTCCTGAACTGTATATGGTCTGTATATAATAATAATAATAATAATAATAATAATAATAATAATAATAATAATGATGTTACATTTTGCATTGTAATATTGTGTATAAATACTATGTATATTACGTTGTATAAATCAGAAAGATAAGAACTGAAATCAAGAGAATGAGAGAAATCGTTAGAAAGGAAATGTAGTATAACTGATATCCAGATGCTCAAAACCAGTTGTTTAAACAAGAAGCCGGTAAATAATCAAATAATTTAAATAATTATGTATGACAGCAATGATAAGTTAGAAGAAGCTATACATGTATATTCAATTCTATCTATCTATCTATATATTTCTTATTTCATTTTTTGTTTTGTTTTTATGTTTTGTTTTGTTTTAAAAAAAGCATCTATGATTAAAATATTATTGTAATGCTGTAAGAAATAATAATAAAGATTTTGATTAAAAAAACAACAAAAACACAAAATAATAATAATAATAATAATAATAATAATAATAATAATAATAATAATAATAATAATAATTTATTTATAACCCGCCCCTCTGCTCAGCAATCGGGGCAGTGTACAACAGGTTAAAAAACAGCAGCTAAAACATTCATATCCCGCACCCTAGCCCTCCCACCATTATATGTACTAATGGTACAGTTTTCAAAGACTTTCTCACAGTGGGAAGAAAATGGCTAAAAGGACTTGTTGCTTCGTTCAGGAGCGAAATTAGCAAAGAAGTAGATCCCTAGGCAGAAGAGGCTTTCAAGTGCCAGCGGCCAGCATGTCACACGGCCAACCCAGAAACTTTACAGATTGCATTAGTAAGCCATTTTTCAGGGTGCTGTTTTGGCTTTGGAAATGTGTGTGTCTCACTCTGCAAGCCATTTTTGCCTTTGGGCTTCATTTCAAAACCAAAAGTGGCAGCAGGAATGGCGCACACTCGTATGCGCTCTTCCAGGTACACAAAGAGCCAACCGCTCCGTTGGCACTACAGGGAGGACAGGCACATATAATTGAGCTTGGGTATGACTGTGATTCAAAGCGAGCCTCAGGCATGTGTCACGCAGAAATGCATTGATCAAAGCACAGCAGGGACATGCAGCTTCCAGCCATTGCTATGGAAAGTGCTCAGTCCCTGCACAGTCTCCCGACTGAATTGCCTTTCTCTGAGCCAGCATCCAGCCTTCCTTTGCCTCCCTCCCCACAAAGCTCACAGCTCAGTTTTGTGCGGGAAGCTTGCCTGATAGCTTCATGGCCAGCAAGCCACTTCAAACTCTATGCAAGCCCTTAGTTACATTTCAACTAATAGGGGTGTTGCAATGTGGTTGTCGCTCAACCTTGGTGTGGCGGTTGAATGGTAATTTTGATTTAGAGCTGACCCTAAAGGCTCAGAGTGAGTCATAATATATTTCAATCCCTAGACTCTTACCCGTGTTAAAACCTGATTCTTGTGCTAACCTGTTTAACAAAAGGTCTCATGTAGGTTCACACTTAGATTTTCAGCAGAATCCTGGGGTGGGGGACCATTAGTTTTTGTTGCAAGGGAACTACTTACGATTTAGTCTTTTGGTTATGTGATTTGCAAAATCACATAATCTGACCTTCTTGGAGTTCTCAGAGCAGCATACCAAACATTGCAGTAAAACATTAACACAAGAACTCGAGAACACCACCATACACAGCAAGCAATAGAAAAGCAGTCCACAGAATGAAAAAGAAGCATTTAAGCAGGATTTTTTAAAAATGTACAGGGGATTCATAGGGCCTGGGAAAATAGAAAGGTCTTTGCCTGCCACCAGAATGACATTAAGGTGGGCACCAGGCCAACCTCTTTGGGAAGAGCATCCCTCAATCCAGTGAAGCCCCATCTCCAAGTAGGCTCTGACACCTGGCAGAGACAATAAAAGAAACACTTTATTATCATCTACGTTTGCATCCCTTCCTTTGAGAATCTTTAGCTGGCACACATATTTCCCCTTCTACCGTATCATCCACACAACAACCCAGTGAGGTAGGTTAAGGTGAACGTGATAATGACTGGCCTAAACTCACTCAGTGAGTGTTGGGGTTGGATGGATATTCGAATTCTGAGCTTCCTGGAAGAAGTCCAGCCCTTAGCCTCACAACTCCAATTGTTCATTTTCTTCAATCCATTCTCCTGAAGATAACTCTTGTTTTTTTCCTGTTCCTCTAGGTATGCTATTGGCATTGCCTACAAATCAGCCCCCAAGAATGAGTGGATTGGCAAGAACTCCTCCTCCTGGGTCTTCTCTCGTTGCAACAACAACTTTGTAGTGCGGCATAACAACAAGGAGATGCTAGTGGACGTTCACCCCCAGATGAAGCGCCTGGGCATTCTCCTGGACTATGACAACAACATCCTCTCCTTCTATGATCCAGCCAACTCCCTCCACCTCCATACATTTGAGATTTCCTTCATTCTGCCTGTCTGCCCCACCTTCACCATTTGGAACAAATCTTTAATGATTGTCTCGGGTTTGCCTGCTCCAGACTTTATAGACTACCCTGAGCAGCAAGAATGCAACTGCCGACCACAAGAGTCCCCCTATGTATCAGGAATGAAAACCTGTCATTGAGGGGTAAGGGAATCCCCTTTCCCTTCCAGTCCGGTGATGCTCGACAGTGACTTGCCACATCTGGCTAGCTTCGTGTCCCAAGGAAAACTCACCTTCTGTGGCACAGCCATCAGAGGAGTGTGTGTGTGAGTGTGTGTATGTGTGTATGGAGAGGGGTTGTTATCATGGACTAAAAATTTTATTTTTATTTTAGTAGCACTACTGAATTTTCTCAGATGGAATTGGCATGTCTTGTCCGTTTCCTAGTGGGGAAAGGGGTGTCATGGCAGGGAGTGGGGGAGGTTGGTCCCTCAGAGCTGCCGGGAAGTTGTTAAAGTGAGAGTTTTCTACTATGTGGGAGGGAGATAAACCATACATATGAGTTCCCAGTGGACCTTGTAATGGTTCAGCCTGCCATTTTGAGACAGAACTGCCTAGAAAATACAGGACTGTCTCACATCATAGCAAACGGTCACATGCATGGGTCTTTTTAAAGTCCTCTATACATTTTCACTATGTGTGGAGAAGTGGTGTAGTGGTACATTTTGAAGTTCAGGCACTCATTACAACAGTCCCAATAGCCAACCCTCCCCCACTCACCCATCCAATGCAGACAGCCGTGTTGATCCAGCCATTTTTATCTTAAACACAAAAAGACCTTTTATGAATGCCCTTAGCTGCCCAATCAAGACCAAGCCATTGAAAATACGACAGTGATAGTTCATAAGAATACATCATTACTGGGGAAATCCATTTCCCCATGCCCCTGCCCCTGCTTCTCTTAGGATTGCAAGGAAGCTCAGATTGCAGGGAAGCCTGAGCAAGGGGGCACATGATGTTGTAAATGTTGAAAATGTTAGGATGTTGCAAATGCTGAAAATGTTCCTTTAGATCCTGGTTCCACTTCACCACTGCCAGGGAAGAGAAGCAGGATGGCATTGCATGCCCACCAGCATTGCATGCCCCTACTAGCTCTGCTTGCACCAGGTTCTGCACATGCAATGCAGTGTCTGCCAACAGGAGCTCACACATAATCAGAAACAAATGGTTGCCTTTGCAGATATCCGCAAATACTGGAAGGGGCAGAATTGATGGGGTATGCAATGTTAGGAGAGAGACCATTTGATTCAGTCTTGTTTTTTTCCTCCACACATAGTTTAAATGCTCAGAGACAACATCTGCAGAGCACTCTTGTGAAATGAAGTGCGTATGCTTGAAAGCCTTGGCCCGTCAGACCTCCCATGCATGCTTACATGCTATTTAAAAAAAGGAAAAACTCTACTGCTTAAGCATCACAAGAAATGAGTGAAGCAGTGGCTGTCTGGAGGGTTGTGACTACTGTAGCATATCTGGCTTTTGTGATGGAAAGAACTGGCCCTTTTCTATCAAGTGCACAAATGCAATTACAAAGAGTTTTCCTATCTGAGTTCAGTTTGGTTTCTCAGGGAGGTTTTCCAGAAAGGGAAATGGAATCGCTAAACAGCTCATAACGGTGAAGCACGAGGAGAGTGAACATGTATTGCACGCTAGAAACCAGTCAGTTGCTTGTTAACTTGTTATCGTACCTACCGTAATCGGAAGGGCTGAAATGTCATATTCCAGTCTCTATGTGTGAATATGGTCATCATCTTGGTGCTGGGCATTTTCTGTGTGGTAACTCCTCACAGAAAACTCACACTTGAACAAAAGTGGGTTTGCCGGTCCCTCATGCTGATGACAGCAGGTGCCATTGTTTGGCTTTTGGACTCCAAAGACAGATGGATGGAAGAGCCAAGAAGCCTTTAGAACAGCCCCCCCAAAGCTGGTTTCCTTGATGTATTGATATCAGGGCCAGCCAACATGATCTGCAAAATATTTGGAGGACACTGAGTTGGGGAGGCTGTTGTGGAACATCAGTAGTTGCTGACCTAGCAGAAAAGGAGTCCCAGGCAATGCATGGTCCCAAAGAAGAAGAGGCCAGGGGATTGTAGTGGGGAGAATGTTGTAGTCCTAAACATGTTGGGCCAAAGAATCCCCATGCATACATCACAGTCTTCCAATAGGCAGGGCTGCTGCGTCTGAAGCTCATGCTGTTCTAAAGGCTAGAGCCAGTCCAGAGATGGTGTCCTGGCATCAGCCTTTATGACCTGTCTGAGCTATTTTGCACAGCTCTGGCCCTGTCGTCCCTCTGCTGTTCAAGGAGCTCCAGTTCCAGCTGTCAGCTGTTCATGCTGAGTTCCTGTTGATAACAGGCTGCCCTCCCACTGCCTCCATTTGTCACATCATGCAGCCCATGCTGCTGCTCTTGGGCAGCACTTGGTCTTCCTTTGGGGCTCTCTGTTGTGAAGGTGTTCATGCACCTCAAGGAAGTGGGTGATGGAGCACCCAGTTGCAGACCTCTGCCAGTTTCAGCTCACATGGAAAGCAAAATGGGTTGTAGAACAATCATGCAGGGTGGTGGCTGCTGCCATTGTTGCAATGACCAGTGCTTTTTCATCTACTTGGGATTGCCTTTGCTCATAGTACAAGGGTGAAGATAGCTCCTTGCAGAGACAGCAGAAAAAGCCAAAGACTTTCCCCAGCACAATGTACATGCACACCATTTTGTGTAATTCAGCAGCTTTCAGGGGCTTGCTGTTTTATTAAAAACAAAGTACTGCAGCTGCAAGCAGAGCCTAGATTTTTTTGTGGGTTTTTTGGGCTGCTTTCCTCTGAAGATGCTAGCCACAGATGCTGGCAAAACGTCAGAAAGAAACTCTTCTAGAACATGGCCACACAGCCCGAAAAACCCACAAAAAACTATGGATGCCGGCCATGAAAGCCTACGACTTCACAGAGCCTAGATTTCTTGTCATGGCCTGAAAAAGTATTGTGTGTCTGTGTCTTTGGAAAAGAGAGAGGAAAAGATTCAGTTCTTGGAGATATTGTGGGCCACCCACACAAGAGGTTGGACACAAGAGTCCTGCTTACCTTTTTAGCTCAAACCAGCCCAAGCCAATAAGTTGTCCCCTGGTACTTGGTGGGGATTTTTTCACTGCTTGTGATTTTTTCACTCTCTCGGAGGGCCCAATTGCAACATCCTAACTTGGATGTTTACGCTCTTTGAGCTGAAATCCTGTTGGTTAGTCCCAACTAGAGTAGGCCTATTGAATGAGTTCTTGAAGAATGAAATCCAGTTGATCCATTGGGTTTTCTCTTATATGGGACTAAGAATAGGTTTTAGGCCATTGCTGGCTAGGGTTGCAAGGAAATAATGGACTTGCTTCCTGTCCCCTCGGTATAATTGTTGCAGGTTGCTTTGGAAGGCTATGTAACATTTCTTATCTCAGACTTTGCTCTAGCCTGGTGCGTGTCAGATGTGATGGACTCAGGTATCCGAATCTTCTAGCAGGCTATACTGACTGGGAGAATTTGAGGAGTCATAGTTCATCACATCTGGTGGCACACGAATGAGGGAGATTTCAAGAGCATTTTGAGCGCAAGGGCCATTTCAATGTGATGCTTAATGCCTTTATGCAGGATGAAGGTGCACTGATTAAAGTCATTCCTACAGCAATGGAAAGGAAGAGGCAACATCTGGTTATGGCTGATGCTTACAGCTGTGTTCCAGCTAGCACAAAATGTTTATTTCTTGGCTTTGGTTGTTAGCGTACAACCCACTCTCATGTTCTCTACCAGTAATTTGATGGAGGAAACAACCATAGCCAGCTAGGTACTTGCTGTTAAAACTCTACCCATTGTAACTGTATTCAGTTTGCCAAACATCCCCCCTGCAGCTCTGTGGCCTTTTACCCCACTGTCCCAACCTGTCATCTCAGTTTTCCCTGAGCTTGTGTGTTGGACTACAACTCCCATCTTTCACAGACAGTGTTGCTCATGCTGCTGAGTGATTTTTTTAAAAAAATAATAATAATACTAATAATCACAGTCTGTTTAGAGGGCACCAAGTTGGTCCATATTATAGGTGGTCATTTTCTCCCTGGTCAATGCTCCATCCCTAGCAATATGTACCAACCTCTCAAGAGGGAAATCCCCAGTGGAGAAACACCTCCTGACATGGAGAGGTTCTTCATTTGAGACAAAAACTCCTTTGACTTGACTATATGGTGTTAACTCCCCATCTTATGTTGAGCTTCCATGTGTCAGACAGAACTATGGGATGCCAATTCAGGGAAATTACTCAGCCCCCAAGGGATCAAGCAATTTGTAGTGCAGCCCATAGTAAGTCATCTAGTCAGCAGAAAGAGACTGGTGTTAAATTATGAGTTTTCCCAAGTTACCTGCAGTTATAAGATTCTTCTCCCTGTCTATTTTGGAGCGATCGACAAGGGAAAAGAGCCTCAGGGGAAACCCTTGTGGAGTTCCTCTTCCCTCTGAAAACATGTGTTGGTTCTTCATGATGCCCAAAGCCATGTCGGGTTGTTTGTATCATACTAACTGCATTATATCCAATTTTGGGGATGTGGTGAGCTTTTAGTTACCGTGAAACCTGTCAAACTTTCTTTTCCTGTGTATCATAATCGGTTTTGCAACTTCTTTGTTAATGTGTATATATAAATATATAAATATATATACATAAAAATATAATATATATGTATACATTCCAGATGTGTCTGTGTGGAATCAAGGATCTGGTTAACCTGCATGGCTGAATTTCTGACACAGGCATCCCCATCATGAATGAGAAAGGTCAGCCCTGAGACTAAACGCTGTGAAGTGTGAAACTGCAATTCTTTTGTCTTCGCCAGTAGGCTCTCAGCATTTTCTAAAGGCACAACATAGTTATACATCCAGCATTTTTCTCCTCCCATCCCCATTTTGGTGGTAAAGTAGTTTTGGGAGGGACCATCGATGGTTGACCACCAGCCTTAAATGTAAAAGTTATGGTGACTCTTCCCTGTTTGAGATCCTGCATAGTACTGATCTCTGTTCTCAGTGAGTTTTGGCAAGTTGTCAGTGACATCTTGGATATGCATTCCAGGAAAGCAGCACACTTTCCAATTCATCTTGTCAGGCTGGCACACAGGTGCCTCTATACCCATGAGCAATGAGTTGTCAACCATCAGCACCTCTCTTTTCTTCTTCTTGTGGCCGATAGTTACCTTGACTCCTTGCTTGGTGTGCAGTATCCTTTCTTGCTAGTTTCCTGCTTGAGCATCTTCACTGCTGCTTTCCTCATGATGATGTAGGAATTCTGAAACCCTTCTGTATGATCTGCTCCTGGCAGTGATTGTCCTCCAGGGTGCTTCTTCATTATTATTGGACTCAATATTCCTTGGAAATTTCTTCCTCTCAGTTCTGTAGGATCAGTTCTCCCCAGGAAGACTTCATGTTATTTTATGCATTCAAGGGACTCAACAGGTGGCTATAGTGTGTTGACCTTCTCTATACCAATGTGCATTTGATGAAGGTCTAGTCGATAATTTCTGGAAAGAAGACATACTTTGTACATACATTGCAGCAGATGACTACGGATCCTTCTGCCTCCATCACTGCAGTTGTTTCTCTACCGTTCCTCCCTGTAATATCTATTGGGGATACATGTATATGCCACAAGGTGCCAAGAAGAAGGCAGAGTCATAATAAGAACAATAACTTACCTCACAAGGCTGTTGTGAGAATAAAGTGGGAAGGAAGAGAACCAGGTATGCCATCTTAAACCCTCTGGAGGAAAGGTGGGATTTAAACGAACTAGTAAGTAAAAAAGGGCTGACACTGCTTCAGAGGACTATGTGTCCCCTCATCCACCTTGAAAGCAGTGTAAGCTGCCCAACACATCTTTTTCTGTGTTGCTGGACAGTAGGAGGATCAGTAGGGCATGTCCAGCTATTTTTGTGTAGCTGCAAGCACTGCAATAGGCATCCACCGGGACCAATGGGGATCCTCAGGAGATCCCTGCAGATGACATCTATATGCCTCTGCTGACCCCCCTGTTGTTTGAAGACATGGAAATGGCTGTGCTTCTTACAAGGTGGGGTTGCTTTTGTTTTGTTTTTTTTGAGGGGGAATTCCAGTCTCCACAATGACCAAAAAAGTGAGTTGTGATGGTAAAAATCTGATGTATACACCATAGTAATTCACCAACAGGCTGTCAGCTAAGATTTCATTTGATGTGCCTTTTCAGACTGAGCTTTCTCTATCTCATATTTTGATTGCCTTGCTTACAGGATCCTATCCCTTTCCCCATCTCCATCTGGCAAGCACAGGTCTGACAGCTATGCAGGAATTAGGGAAAGCAGGTGGTCCTCTGAGCCAGCCCAGCTCAACCCAACCCAGTATTCTAGGATGACATTCCCAAATTATCCAGTCATCCCTTGGACCGTGGCCATGTAAGGAAGCCATGGCTCTCTCCTTCTTCTTTCTTCTGTAATTCAGCTTTGACAGGGAGAAAAGTAGGTATGGTGCCCGTGCCATCGTGGGAAAATGAGATGCTCTGATGCAGCTTGAGCCTGTCTGAACATAAGTTTATAAAATATTTATAAGGCAGAGAACATATGGTGCAAACCAACACTGTAAAATTAAACATTTCTTTCTCTACTCCTTCGCTCAGGGCTTTCTCCCATGAAACATTCATCTAAGAGCTGGGGTTAAGGATTGTATAGCAGCTGCTCTTATTGGAATGGATCCACAGTCTTTTAAAAGCTGCTTGTAGGCAATGAGCTCAGAACAAGAGCAAAGATGAACCTGATCCATTCATTTGGAATGGGAGCGGGTTGGAAGACAAAAGGAGAGATTTCAGCTTTTCCTATGTGGCTGGAAGGGGAAGTGCAGGGAAGGAATGAGAGAGGACAAGCAGGAAATATTTTGAGATATTTCAGAAGGAAATAAGAAGATGCATGCTGGATCAGAACAAAGGCTTACCCAGGTCAGCATTCTGTTCAGACATGATCAACCAGCATGGCATGAGCAAAATGGTACTTTCTGGCTTATGTTTCCTCATAAATGATATACCACCAGACGTACAGCTTCTGAACTGTATAGGGCTATAGATTCCCATTCTGACAAGTAGCCACTGGTAGTCCCATCCTTCTGATTTAATGTAATCCACCATCACCCCCCCCCATTTTTTTTAAAGCTTTCCAAGTTGACAGACATCACAACTCAATATTATTTATTTATTTATTTATTTATTTCTAGGATTTATATCCTGCCTTTCTCCCACAGTGGGATTCAACGTGGGTTACAATATATTTAAAAAGACAAGGCTAAAACATTGATTACAATAGTTTAAAAATAATTAAATACTACTAACAAAACATAGATTAAAAAACAACATAATTCAAAATAATAATAATCATAAAACGTTAAAACAGCACACCAGATTACCCAAATAAAATCTACCCATCAAACGCCTGCCTAAATAAAAATGTCTTCAGCTGCCAACGGAAAGAAAGCAGGGAGGGGGCCAACCTGACCTCCTGTGGCAGGGAGTTCCACAGTCTGGGAGCAGCCATGGAGAAGGCGCTCTCCTGAGTCGTCACCAACCGCAGTTGCGAAGGTGGTCAGACTGAGAGAAATCCCTCTCCTGCTGATCTTAGCACTCAGGTTGGCTTGTATAGGGAGATATGGTCCTTCAGATAGTCTGGACCCAAGCCATTTAGGGCTTTAAAGGTTAAAGGCACCTTGAATTCTGCCTGAAAATGGACTGGCAGCCAGCATATAGCCAGCATAGCTGTTTCAGCAAAGGGGTGACATGATCCCTGTAGCATGATCCCTATATATATATATACATATATATAGATAGATAGATAGATAGATAGATAGATATAGATATAGATATAGATGTATAGCAATGCCAGCCAACTTGAGTTTAACTCTGTGCTGTGTGAAGCAGTATTTCCTTCTATCTGTCCTGAATCTCGTGCCGAGTTCTAGGATTATTAGCAATGGAAGAAAACGTTTCCCTTATCCACTTTGACCTAAACCCTCCTGTTCATTCTCACTAGAGTAGCCCCACTGCATCAGTAGAATTTGCATACATGTTCACCTACCAAGTTCCCATTTCTTCAGTTGATCTACTCTGCTTGGGGCTACCAATGGCATTTAGGCTTTTATCTACACTATGCATAATTTCATATACAGTTGTCCCTCCATTTTCACAGACTTGAAGTCCGTGATCCTTGCTTATCCGCGAGGGATGAATGGAGGGGCACAAAATGGGGGGCGCCCGCAGCACCCGCATGCTTGTCCCCATGGACATGCACCTCTATTCAAGCCAATAGGGCTTGAATATTTGCGTTTTTCCTTCTTCTCAGGGTGGGTGGGTTCTGGAATGGATCCCCTGCGAAAAAGGAGGGGCGATTGTACTTTAACCATGTCTCTTGCTTGCTGTTTTTTCTTAAGTTCTGTGCTAGATAACCAATGTTCTGAATCAATATAAGCCTTCTACCTAAGATTGTATGTACTACTAGAGATGGGTAAGATTTTGGTTTATTTCTTTTTCCTTTCCTTTCCTTTCCTTTCCTTTCCTTTCCATTTGGCAGCCTTTTAAAAGGGATGGATGGATGGATGAACTGGGACCAAAGAATATAGATACATTAAAAATTGGGACTAAAACCTAGTGACAACTTAGGAACAATTTGTACAGCCTTGGCAATGGATACTGGACAAATCGTGTGACCTGCTTGCCATCAAATGAACCCTGCCTGCTTAGAAAACTCTGACAGTGGGGGAATCGCATGGGCATGGTCCGCTTGATGGCTCATCCCCTTCTCATTTTGGAATGAAGCAGGTCCAGCAGTCCATGCCCAGCTTCATCCCCCAAATTCCTTACGGGCATCCATCAAATGGGGAGACAAGCATTGGGGGGGGGGGGTTCCCACATTGCCACCAGAATCCAACCTGGTGCCAAAACCAGTACAAGACATGGACAGGGTCATGCCCCAGTGTGAATCTTGCAGAGGCCCCCATAGCTGAGACCAGAGTTTGTAGCATGTTTTCCATATCCAAATGCTCTGTTCCATTCCTGCCCTATCTCATTGGAATAGGGCTTCCATCACAAAAACGGTGGTCACTGTGCAGGTGGAAGGTGTCACGGCCAGCCAAGACCAGGTCTTGGAGGATGAGGAGGAGGATGGGCCTCCTCCAGAGCAAGAGGTAATGGAGGCTACACCAGGGACTAATCCTGCTCCAGTGCAGGAGGTAATTGAGACTACACCAGGTGTTAATTCTGCTCTGCCAGAGCCCAGGCCTGATCTCCCAGCCCCAGAGGAGGAGGCTCAGCCAGGTCCTAGTACTGATGGAATTCCTCTGGTGGTACAGCAGCCTAGTGGTGACTCTGGGGAGGAATCAGGCTTGAAGGTTCCCTCCTTCAGGCAGTGCAGGGCTGAAAGTGCTGGCAAATGCAGATCCCAGAGAATTGCTGCAAGGCAATTAGCTAACCATCCTCATCTGGTACAGGGGAGGGTTTCCCCTATTTAGGAAGCAGAGAGATGCCAGCTCAATGTCAGAGTTTATTGCATGATCCTTTGGTGTGATTGCTGCCCGCACTAGCTCCCTGCATCTCGACTCTTGACTTCGGAACGGACTGGACTATTGCTGCCCACTGGCTGACCTGACCCTGGACTGGACCGGCTATCATGACTCTGGTATTCCTGATTTCAGCTTTGACTTTCGGTTTGCTCTTTCTCTCATTCCCTGCAAGGTTTGTGATCTCCTTCCAGCTGCTTAGCTAATTACCTTGTTGAGCCATCCTTATCGGCATAGGTTTGTGTGTGCTGGCTGCAATCCAGGACAGAAGGCTCTTAAACAGTTTTGTGCAGCCCCTTCCACCCTGAACCAGGAGGCTAAACTAGAGTATGCTCCCCTGGCTATTTAGTGGCTGAGGGCAGCTGTCCAGGCAGCATCTGTATGGCTGCCATTCTGAAGCTGGTAGAAGAGAGCTGATGTTGCCCTCCGATCTCCAGAGAGTAGTCCAGCAAGTGCAAGAGTACTTGGTGGAGATCCAAGAGGAAAATATCAGCTCTCTTTCCCTGGCTACAGAATTATAATCAGGCAGTGCCCAGGTGCCTCTCTTTCTCCTATGAGCACTAAATAGGAGGAAGATGCTCCAGTCCTTTGAAGATCCTTTCCAGCAGTGAATGTTGCAGGTTGTTGTGTGCCTTCAAGTCATTTCTGATTTATGGCAACCGTATCACAGGGTTTCCTTGGCAAGATTTGTTCAGAGGAGGCTTGCCATTGCCTTCACCTGAGGCTGAAAGCATGAGACATTTTAAAAGCAGTTGAAAAAGTGAGATAGCAAAGGATGGATTTGGGCTTTCCCTGCCAAATTGAGACAGCTGGAGGGTATGTTGGATGCTCAGCTCAGGTCTTTAGATCCAGCTTCCCAAGTACAGTGTACCTTGACTATATTCTTTAGCAGGCCTTCCTGGCAAGGTCTGTAATCAAGGCAGTCCAGCCATTTGACATGAATGATTCAACTCATGCAATCTGTCCAGGTTCTGCTCTGGGAACAGAGTACTTGTTCTTATTGTGTCTTTGACCTCATGAGATACCATGCTTTAGCAATTAACAGCTGTTGTGGTATGCTAAAGGCCTAGTAGGTCACTATCTTCCAGTGAACCAAAGGAGGTACATTACTCAACAGCCTCCCCTGCCTATGAGAGGCACCTGGTGTGTTTTGAATTCAGGCCAAATGCTGAATGATTTGTGAGCAATTGGCAAGCTGCTTGCTTAAGTTGTAGAGAAAAGGCTTGGGCTTTGAAAGGTCTCAGGTTCACTTCCTTAAAGCAGTGAATTTGAATTCCAATTTGGGAAGAGTTTCTGGGGCCGCATTTGAGCATGTGGATGGAGCTAAGAGCAGGTTGGGCAATGCAAAATAGGCAGGGCAAGATGTAATTCTTAACAAATTGAACATTTTCCCACCGAACATTCTAAGCACAGCTTAGTTTTATGCAAACCTAGCAATGTAAGCCCCAGTGTGACAAGTTTTCTTGCCTGTAAAACTCTGTTTGGTTCTGCATAGGGTATTTAACAATGACGATTGGTTAAAATCTGAAGCACAGACCTATCAGGCAAGCTGATTGCTTAAGTGGTAACAATGCCCTCTACAAAAAGTCCAACCTTGTGAATGGCCGTGTTGATCTAAACTGTTTTCTATCCGTTTTAAGCTCTACTAGGAATAAGTCTGTTATAAATCCTCCTCCAAATTCTTTGGACTGCAACAGAGATAGCTCATAACTACTTATAATTGTTGGGAAAGTTCATTTACCATCCAATCACTGTGTGAATTGCAGCTCCATTCAGAGGGAATACAGAAGATGTTTGTCACAGATGATGGCTGGTATCCTGTTACCCAGACATACATGCATAGCTCACACTACACATGCCAAATTAATTATTTACCGTACTGCAACGGAGATATTCAGTGGAAACAGAGTCATACATACCTCAGCATTGTACACTGCATTTGTTCACTGCATCTTGTGCATTGTGGTTGCTCATTGTGTAATATGCAATGGTGCCCAGTCATTGACATGTGTTGCACAATGTTGGTACATGGGCTCTGTAGTGCTGGTGGAGCATATCTCCACATGTGGATATTTACGCTACACTGAGGGAATGTTAGGCTGCAGTCAATATCCTAATCCCTCCTAATGAAAAGTCCGGAGGCTTCTACCCTGTCAGTCCTGGCTCCAATATACCACTGATATTTAAATGTTTAAATATATGCTCCTTTTCTGACCACTAATTGGAGAAGAAGCTTGTGGGTCACATGGAATCCTGCCCTTTCCATAGACGTTATCTGACCTGTAGGTCAGAGGTTCCATATCCCTTGCCTTTAAAGATAGCAAAGCCAGAATCCTCTGACAAAAGACCGTCATTTGATAGTGGTATCTTTGGCCCAATCCTTATGCAAGGTCTTGAAAGTCCACTATGACATTCCCAGTCATACCAAGAACTGCAAGTTTCTCCATGGCCAGGAAGGAGCAATGCCTGGTGGGAAGAGCAAACCAAAGCACCATAAGACATGGGAGCAAGTGCTGCTGCTGCTGCTGCTGCTGCTTCTGCACAGGATTTGCAAGCCCTTAAGTATGTGTCCAGTTCACTGACATTCACAATTTTCAGGCAACTTTGAAATGTAAATTCGAAGAAACCCTTTAACATTTAGTTTAGGTTTCCTTCAGCACTATAATATAAAGCTCCAGAGCCTGAGGAACTGGAAGAGGCAACTCAAAGTGTCTGTTTCACAAGTATCCTACAGATCTTCCAAGCATTTTCCCTTGCACGGTGAAATACTGTACATGAAAAATATCTTAAAATATCCTACTTTTGGAAATGACTATAAGCTATCCCCATGTATGAAGATTTATAAGAAACAAGAGCAACCCATTTTTAATGAAGTGGAGAAGACATACAGATGTTTTAGTACACTGCCTGTGAGTGTGATTGAAGCTGAAAAAGATTTCAGCAAGCAAGCGCTCAACAGAAACTGCAGGCATTCTGCAACAGAGCAAGAACTGTTAAGCCACCCAACCATTTTGTCTGCTGAGTGTCAACTTAGAAGAGGAATTGATGTAGAGGAGTATTAATTCATGATTTTGCAATGAAAAAGGCCAGAGGAAAAATAAATAAAGCATTCTGGCCAAATCCTGCTGGGGCTTTACACTAAAGCAGAGATTGTGGTAGCACTCTTGGCATCCAGTAGTTCCTTAGGTAAGAGGTTTGCTTGGCAGCAGAACAGCTGCAAGATGATGCCCAGAACAGCCTGACCCCAAATAGCAATTGCTTGGCCATAATCCTTCATGCTACTGCTGGGCTGACCTCCTCCTTCCCCAGCAGCCCAGATTCCAGGTATGTACATGGACAAAACTTTGCCCTCCTCGAGTTTTGCACAGGATTTCAGTCCCAAAGTGAATTGGTCAAATGTTTGTGCCCATGTTTGTTCATTAGAAATTTTTAAAAAATGAAGATATTGACATGGGAATCTTGTTATTAATGACAAAAACTTACAAAATGGTTGGCAAACCTGTAGGACTAACAAGGAAACAGGGCTTATAACTATATAGCTATTTAAGCTCTATTTAAGCCTGTAGGCTCTCAGACAGGGTGTTGTTTTGATGTTGTTATGGTGAGCATTTTTCAGAAAATGTAATACATAACAATATTTTGAGAATTAGTCAGTTTTTCCCCCCACATATAAAATGAGGAATTATGTATCAGTGTGGGAAATGCAATGTACTAGGCCCCCAAAATATTGTTTGGTCTCTGCCTCTTGGCATCCTTGGTCGTCATCTTCAAGATACAATCTAGTTTCTCAATGGCTCCCTGAAGGTATGGAGCTCTGAACTGGACACAGCATTCCAGATGCATTGCCAACCTTAGCAGAATAAAGTATAACTATTATTCCTCCTGATCCAGATGCTGTACTTCTTTGTTACTGTTGCCTCAGACCCTGCATCGCTGCTTTCCACGCAACAGTCATGTGCACAAAAAATACTGCAGGATCCTAGACATACTCTGAGTATGCTGCCTGGGGACTGTGGAAGGTGTAATCCAAAATATTTGTAAGGGAAAGACTGAGCTACATAATGGTATCAGGACTTAGCATGGAATCCATCAGTTGTTATTCAAAAAAAGATGAGACATAGCTATCCAGGAGCTTTGCAGATGCTAGAGGCAAGACAAGCTAGACATGCTTGTTGAGGAAGAGGGAAAGCACAGGTAGCCATTTCCCCAGAACAAGACAGGAGAGAAAACCACAAAGGAGTGAAGTTCCAAGCTACTTATAAATTCACAGTCTGAGCTAAATCACTCCTCAGGCAAGAGTTCCTGTGCAGCAAGTTGGGAATGAGCTGGGACTCCTGCAACCAGCTGGATGCTTACAAGCATGGCAGGAGGACAACAGCTCACCCCATTCATGTGTCCTCCTCCCCAGCATCCAACATCTTCTAATAGCCAAAGGTACATAGCCTATTAAACTATCAAGGCCTAATATAAAATAATTTAGACAATTCCCTTTAAAGGCCATCTTCTGCCAGATATGTTTGTGTGTTAACCAGATTCAGTTGACCAGACTCATGGCAACCCTGTGGATGAGATATCCCAAGACCCCTGGTCTTCCAGTACTCTGCTTAGGTCCTGCAAACTAAGGCTGTGGCTTCCCTGATTGAGTCCCTCCATCTGATGTGTGGTCTGTCTCTCTTTCCATCTTCCTAGCAACTGTCTCTCTTTCTGCTACCCTCTATTTTTCCTAGCATTGTTGCCTTTTCTAGTGAGCCATGCCTTCTCACGATGTGGCCAAAGTATGACAGCTTCCATTTCATCACCCTAGCTTCCAGGGGGAATTCAGGCATAATCTTTCCAAGACCCATTTGTTTGTCTTTTTGGCTGTCCACAGTATCCTCAGCACTCTTCTCCAGCCCCATATCTCAAATGAGTTGATTTTCTTTCTATCAGGTTTCTTCACCATCCAGCTCTCACATCCATTCATGGAAATGGGGGATACAATGGCTTGGACAATTTGCACTTTAGTGCTCAGTTGCATATTTTTACACTTTGGGATCTTACCAAGTTCTTTCATAGCTGCCCTTCCCATTTCTTGTCATCTTCTTATTTCTTGAGTGATCAGTGTTTGGTCCAAGGTATGGGGACTCTTTTAACTATTATTATACTAGATACATGACATTAAATGCGCCTTTGTATCACTTTTAAAAACACAAATAGCAATCATTTCCAGGGTAGCTAATCATTACTGGGATCTCAAAAGCAAGGTAGGTTTAAGCTTTTCCTCCCTTTCTGTGCCCTCAATTAACATTTCTCTTTCTGAGTTGCTATTGCATTGGGAGGAAATCTGTTTGCATCAGTGGGAAATTTCTTTCCAGTGCAAATAACATATTTTTGTTAGACCACCACCAGAGAGAAAAGCGTTGCACTTTCCCTCTTCTCATCTGTAGTAGTCCCAAAAATCAAGTCCATCTTCCTAGCAACTGATATTTACATTTTATTACGGTAAATAAAATCATGCAGATTAAATGCAAAGATGGACTCAACTTGATGATTAATTTGACCATATGCTGGCAGGCCTCCCCA
>CM034705.1:16520604-16532203 GCA_020142125.1 Phrynosoma platyrhinos | reverse complement strand
GGGGCCAGAGGCCTCACTTCTTTCCAGGCAGGCCATGCTACACTGAGTGAGGAAATGACTTCCAGATTGCAGGCGCTGATCCAGTGGATAGCCCATTGGATTTTCGTTTTGGCAGCAAGAAAGCATGCCTTTGGCGCTGAGGCAGCAAATACAGGACTCTGGCCTATAGCCTGTGGAGTGGCTGGGCCCTTGGAGGGAAGGGCCTCCAATAAGTCATTCTTCCTTTCAGTTGCATGCTGCAGACTCTGCCTTTTTTCTTTGTCTTGGGAGGTGCTTTGCAGTCCAAAAGAACTGGAGGTATTGCCAGAAACGTTGGCTGTGTCTTCATTTGATGGAACATCACAAATCACATTACCACTCTAGCATGTCTACATGTATTCATACACATCATGGGGGATATGTTTTTATTTCTTCCCAGGAAATGTAGAGATGTAGAGAGATCTTGTAGCACCTTTGAGACTAACTGAAAAAAAGAAGTTGGCAGCATGAGCTTTTGTAGACTAACGTCTGTTTCCTCAGATGCATATAGTGGAGTGGAAGCCAGCGACAGACATATATATGCCATTGGTATGTGAGAAATGTAGTTTTTTTTTAAAGAACCCTAAAATCCCATTGATTTGGATCACATAGGGTTCTAGATCTCATGGCAGGTAAGAATCCCATTGATTTGGATTCTAGATCTCATGGCGGGTAAGAAAAATATTTTTGCCATTTGAAATGTTTGGCATAACTGTACTCAGGTGTATTTCATCAAAGTTGTTGTTTCATCGTCTTCTAGGAGGAGTACTTCTGTTAAGGAGCCAAGCCAACCATGCCCATTTTTGGAAACTCCATCCCATTCCATTCTCCATTCCCCTTCCAAAATGCTTCATGTTCTAACACTGTGTCTGAATACTGAGTATGCTGACTCCTCGTTGGGTTAGTTGGGTGTGGGAAGAATTGCCCCTTTAGTTTCTTTTTAATTGTTATTTCAGTAGATCTTGACAATTCCCAAAAGCACCCTGGCACCTTGTATTTTAGTGGCAGTGTTTCTGCTCCATTTTTCCCAGGACTCACCACTTTCACTGTTACAGGGACTGACAAGTTGGACCTTCAACACAATTTTAAATTGCCTCCCTCCTGGAAGTGCTTCTTTTTGGCCTTAGCTCTCCAGGCATTCCACTCCTCACTCCTTTTTGCCTCTGACTGATATTTCCTTCCCAAGTGTCACTCTCTATAACCTGCCTACTGAGATTACACAATACAGTTTGGACATTTTTTTAAAATTAAAATGTTTTTGTACTAATGCAAAACTCAGGATTCCTCTGAGTATGTTAATTCTTCACTCCTGTTATTCTGTAGTCCTGTTTTTAAGCTACAAACTGAGCACCGCGCACCACACCTTTGCGATGACATGATGAGATATTGAAATAAAATGAAATTCAATTCAGAATATGTAACTGAACACATGCGCATAACTTGCAAAATGGGAAATTACAAAGATCAATATTATAAGATCTTTATGATTTCTTTGAGGTGTGTCTGAAATAGGTTGGTCTTCCCTACATTTTGGAAAAGTTACTTTTCTGGATTATAACTCCTAGAATCCACCAGACTGCATAGCCGTTGACCACCCTGACTGAGGATTCTGGAATTGTGTTCCAAAAAGTAGCATTTTCAAGCTCTGATCTCCACTGTTATGCCACACCATGAAGCAGAGGTGGGTGGTTGAGGACATTTCTGGCCATCACCAGCTTCCCACCTACTTTTTGTCTCTCCCTTCCTTGTCCTGCCCTGCCTCTGTGGGTGGGAAGCAGCGTGTGATCTCCTGGCCGCTGCCTCACACAACCCTCCTTTCTCACCACTCCCACAGGTTTTCTTGTTTCCCAAGGGAGGGAGTGTAGAACAACCTCCCTTCTATGCTTCAGGGGCCCTGTAGGTGAATGGAGTCGAATCCTCTTGGTTGTGCTTGGCCCTTCTTGCCTGAGACAAGGATGGATGCCATGGAGTAGAGGTAAGTTTGCAGAGCTTGGATGTTCACTTGGGTGCTCTGATGGGTATATGTGGGGTGTTGTGCTGGTATATTGTGAGACCCAACCCTTCCATCTGTGCCCTGAGGTGGGGATAGTGTAGTATCCATAAACCCCATCCTATAGGTTGTAATTTAGAGGAGATAAGTCTCCGGGAGTAGCATTTGCAGAAGATTCAAGGGGCAGATTTAGAGCCAGACCATATTCTAGCCCAACTTCTTGGAGCACCAAGCTTGTGGTGGGCAGGGTAGGCTCGCACAGGCAATGTGTTCCCCTGATTCCTCAGATTGAGAAAGAATAATAAAAACAGTTTATCTTGGCTAGAAGGATTTTGGAGACTGATCTTCACAGTAAACAGTTCAGTTTAAACACTGTAATGGCAACTTTTCCAAACTTGAAACTGTCAGCTGTAACAAATTACTTTTAAAATGTAGCTTTCCAAGCTCTTCTACAGTCCGGAGTTAGTAGAAGAGGGGTTCATATATGAATCATAAGCAGAAGAGGACATGAGTATGTTACTTTGAATGTTTGCAGAGAAGAGATTAATGTCATGGTCCTGCAGCATCATATACCAGGAGAATCTACCCTTAAGAAAATTTCCATTTGTACATAACTATTAAAAGTGCAGTTTTCTGTGTCGTACTGGACCTTTTTAGTGTAGATGGTAGCAACCAGTTCTGGATTTGCTGAACACATAATATCTTGTAAACACTGGAGAATAAGAAAAAAATGCAGTCCCTGTCCACAGTTGTAGGCTGTATGTCAATGATAAAACACACATTTAAATGTCAAGCTCCTAAGTTTGGTCCTCAATCTTGTTGTGTGTCTTCAAGTTGTTTCCGACTATGGCAACCCTAAGGTGAGCCTATCACAGGGATTTCTTGGCAAGATTTTTGAGAGGGAGGTATGCTTTCATCTGAGGCTGAGAGAGTATGACTTACCCAAGGTCACCAGTGGTTTTCCATGGTTGAGAAGAGATTCAAACCCTGATATTCAGAGTCATTGTCCAACTACACTACACTACACTACACTGGATCATTGTATGTCAGACTATAATTCCCATAATCCCTATTGGCAAGGGTAAAATAATCCTTCATAAAATACAGTTAAAGGTTCAGAGCTGAGCCAGTATTTCAAATGAGGCTTTTAATGACCACTCTATTAGTCTCTTGTTTTATTCAAGATCTAGAAAGGATCACTGAAAGTAAATTACATCCATAGGCTTTAAGTTACATAGGATGTAAGTAAGTTACATCCATAGATAAGACAAAATTATTGTCTTGCAACAGAGTGTGAAAGTTATGGAGAGGGCAGAGAGCATAAACCTCAGGATTCCCCCACCAGCTGACCATGTTTGATGGGGGATTGTGGGAGTTGTTATCCAATAAGTAACCCCTCTAAGCTGTGCCCATAATGCACATGCATCTGAAACAACTGCTGCATTACTTGGTTCCCTCTGTTTTCCTTGTGTTGGGATTTTTAGATTGCAGACTCCTTGGGGCAAGAGGCTGTCCTGCTGTATTCTGAGACATCCTCTGTACTCTGATGCTATTAAACTAATAATAGATTGGTATAATGCTTTAAAAAGAAAAGCCTTTTTGTGGCAACTGGAGAGGGGGAATGTGATCCAGAAAGGCCTTAATACAAATTGGAACCATGTGCACACAGGGGCAGATCTCCCATCCTTGCCACTGCAGTTGGGAAGACAGATAAGTCTTTAAACAATCCTGATGTTGTAAAAGGTGGTTGCATAAGAGGAATAAAAAATTCTGCCAAAAGAGATAAAAGAAGGGAGAGTTATGGTGCCGAACAGTTCGCCCTCTTTGGGGCAGAAACGATTGGTGCCTGGAGCCAGGGGCTTTACTCGAAATCTTCTTGCAAATCCCACTTAATGGGTGGTCTCTCTTTTTGTGTTTCTATTTTGCCTGCCTGGATTTGTGGTCCCTTGGCACATACAAAAAGTTTTACACAACCCCTCTCTGCTCAAGGATTGCCTGGATGTTTAGATGTAACTTGCCACTTCTTTGGTAGATGTTAATGTGCATGAATTGTCCTCTTGTTGCAAAAAGAATTATGGCACCACTGTTTTTAAGGTTGTAACGCTAAAAGTTCTCATCATCTTTTTCATTACTCTTAATGAAAGAGGTATTGCCCAAGTGTTGTGCCATTCTCTACCTACGGCCCGGGGGCCGGTTAAGGCCCAGGTCCCTGGATTTACCGGCTCAGGCGGAAGGTTGCCGCCGCCGCGCGCCGCTGCTGTGCGTTTTTCCTGCCGTGCGGCCGCGTGCACTGCAACCGCCATTTTGGAAATTAAAATGGTGGTCGCGACTCGCTTGCGCATGCGCAGGAGTGTGCATGCGCAAACGTGTCGCGGCCACCATTTTGATTTCCAAAATGGCGGTGGCAGAGTGCGTGTGCGCATGCGCACGCGCCGCCATTCTCCCCCCCATCAGCCCAGTGGTGGGAGGGACTTCGCAGGACCAGCCCCAAGCTTTAAAAAGTTGCCTACCCCTGCCTTAGCATGTCATGTTTGGACAGCAAGAGTGCTCTGATCAGTTTCTGGCCAGAGCAGGAGCCCCATTTTACCTACTTGGAGCATTGTGAGGCATAGGACCTTATCACACAAGGGAAATCCTGTGCAGAAACAGGATTTAAAAGCTGGGGAAAACCCACAGAAGCAGGTTGATTTTCACACACATCACTTAAATTGTTACCCTGAGAGGAAAGTAGTCAAAAGCTGCTCCTTTTGACTACTTACAATGTAAAAAGTAAAATGGATTGTGAGTAAAATAGTTATATTAATCTCCGGATGTTTATTCTCTTTGCACAGCTCAGGAAGTATGTTGTCTGTCTGTCTGTTAGTTTGTTTGTTTTTGGGCAATGTTTTTAGAGTTAGTGTTAGTTCTAGATAGTGTTTTTGTCTTTGTTTTGTTGTTGTTGTTGTTTGTGATGTTTGCCTTCTTTTAATTAATAAAATTTGTTACCAAAAAAAAAAAAAAAAAAAAGCCGCTCCTTTTTACTTTCGGGATTTTCCTTTAAAAGTGATGTTGTCTGAAAAATCGACCAGCTTTTGCGGGTTTTTCCCCTATTTAAAACCCCATTTCTGCACGGGATTTCCCCCATGTGATAAAGCCCTGAGATTATGTGACTTGCCCAAGGTCAACATTCATGGCCAAACAGGGAATCAAACGCTGCTCTCCAGAGTCATAGTCCAACACTCAAACCACTCACAGAATAACTCACAGAATAGAAAGCTACTGGAAACAAAAGAGGCTTCCAGTAATAAAAATCATACATCCATTCTCAAAGCCTTTAACCTCTGCAAATTATAGACAAAAGCAGCTTTTTATATTCGCTGAGATAAAAGGAAGACAATAACAAAGACAGAAGAATTCTATAAGGTCTAAAGCAAACATGAGCAACTGTGGCAGATCTAAAGGCCAATATTTTGTCTCTGGGACATTTTGTGGGGCTGTATGGACTGAAAAGAAAATGCCCCCAAATAGATAAAAGAGTTTAAAGTAGCTAGAAAACAATGGTTTTTTACGGTACAGGAAGATGCAACCTATAATTTAAATGCAATTCATGGAGGCTTTCAAAAAGAGGTGATCCTCCCTCCCTCTTTCTGTCTTTCTCTTTTGTCAGAAAAGGCTGGTCCAGAGACTAGGGTGTCTGGAGAGTCCAAGAGCTGCAAAACAGCCTAAGGGAGAGTCACACATGGCCCCAGTACTGCATTTTGGCCATGCCAGTCTGTTTCTACAAAAAGGTACCAAAGAGCCAGTGTGGTGTAGTGGTTTGATTGTTGGCCTCCGATTCTGAAGACTAGGGTTCAAATCCCTGTTTGGTCATGGAAACCCACTAGACAACCTTGGGCAAGTCACACTCTCTCAGATTCAGAGGAAAGCAATTACAACCCCCTCCCAACAAATCTTGCCAAGAAGACCCGGTGATAGGGTAGCTATAAGTCGGAAACAATTGGAAAGCACACAGTAACAACAATGGAGTTTATCACACAGAATGTGCAGAAACTGGAATTTCACACAATATTCGGGGTTATCCTGAACAGAAACTAGAAATAACCCTCAAAAGCAGGTTGTTTTTCACATGACATTGGCATCAAGGAGAAATAATGCAACATTAATCCGAACAGAAAGTCGCCAAAACCCGCTCCTTTTTACTTTTGGGAACTTCCGAAAGTAAAAAGGAGCAGGTCTTGGTGACTTTCCATTTGGGTTAATGTCACATTGTTTCTCGTTTACACAAATACATCTGAAAAACAACCGGCTTTTGTGGGCGATTTTCAGATTTTTAAAACCTGTTTTTGCACGGGATTTAAGCAATTTGCCTCCATGTGATAAATAACTCTAAAGAGCTATAAAACAGGGAAGGAAATCTTTGGCTCTCCACATGCTATTGACTACAACTCCCATACTCCTTTACTACTGGCCACACTGGGCCAGTCTGATGGGAGTTGTAAGCCAAAACATCTGGAGGGTGAAAGATCCTCTTGATATAAGAGCTGATTCTTCTAGGCATTGCCCCGTTTTGATAGCACACAAACACCGGCAAAGCAAAGTTTGCACCAAGTACAAACCTTAATTCATACGATTCCATCCCTGTGATTTTGGAAACCATTTTCACAGGGCTCTTAACCATTTGCAGGTTCTGTTGGAGTCGCTTCTTTGCTTAGTACCCGGTGTGTGTGAGTGTGTATGTTACTCGGCAGCTAGGGCCAAGTCACAGAGCAGACAACAGGTTAATTGAATCCCAATTCTCAAAAGCCTCTTCTCCTACTCCGCTCCTCTTGGCAATGTGTCCCTAAAGTACCAAGCACACTGTGCCCATTGGCAACATCCCAGACAGCCGGCGAGGGCCACAAGGGTGCGTGCGCACAGGGCAACCGCTGTTGGCACAAAGTGTGGCTTCAGTCAAGATGTTGAAGCTGGCTCGGTGACTCCCTTGCTCCCTTCGCCTGGCTGAATGAGCCAAGTGTGCTTGCCCAGAGAATCGTCATTTTGTATGTTTTGTGCATGCAGGCGCCTGTGCGAGTGAAAGAAAGTTGCACGCCACTCCCCTCACATTCAGATGTCCGTCTCTTCTGGGTTCATTGCACAGAGTGGAACAGTTCTTTCTCTGAAGGTACACACAGGGAGGGAGCCAGGACCAAACCAAGGCAAAGTAAGGGACCGTGGAAGAGGCGTTTGTGCCTGGTGGCAGACAGCCACCTCTGGGAGTAAGCACTTACTCTTGGGGATGTGGGCAGATGCGGAGACCTTTGCCAGTCCTTATGGTATAGTTTCACGTGTAGGTGTATTGGAATTATACTTCTTTTTCTGGGCTTCTGTTCCTTTCAACAACAGGCAGAAATTTAACAGGTAAGGTTTTCCTATCATTTCCCCCCTGTGTGTTGTGGGAGGGGGATTGCAGCTATTAAGTTATGTTGCAGAGTTGTTTAAAAGTACAGGAGCTCCACGAAGAGGGAGGATGGGATGACAAAAATGTAATTTGTCTGTGTTTATCTCTCTGCGGAAATAGATTGCCTTCTTAATTGAAAGGCTGCCAATTGAGTATATGGGCTTCATGAGTTGCCTTTCATTCTTTTCTGTAAACTCTCGTGAATTATCACCTCGTGCCAAGATAGAGCTGATTTATATGGATCCATTTGTGGATCAAGTTATCTTTGCCTTTCAGATGTTATAGACCAGGGGTAGGCAACCTAAGGCCCGGGGGCCGGATGCGGCCCAGCAAGGCCTTTGGACCGGCCCCAAACCGGTCCTGCCGCCGCCACCCCCCCCACCGCCGCCGCCCCCCCCATGATGATATTGATTATTGTTGTTATTACTTGTTCTTGGGGTTTTCTTGGCAAAATCTTCACAGGGGTTTTGCCATGGCTTTTCTGGGGCTGAGAGAGTGTGCATGCATTTTTTTTAAATTTTTTAATTCTTTTTTAATTTTAATTTTAATTTTAATTTTAATTTTAATTTATTTATTTATTTATTTTTGGTGCTTCGGCCCATCAATTGTCTGAGGGACAGCAACCCGGCCCCCAGCTCAAAAAGGTTGCCTACCCCTGTTATAGACTACGACTCCCACAGCCCCATGGCATTGGCTATGCTCGAGTATGTTTAGGGAGATTATACAGCAAAACACCTGGAGGGCTGAAGGTCCCCATCTCTAGTGTAGATGAGTATCAGAATAAAACACAAGTTTATACAGAATATCTGCCATGATTGAGGAATGAAAGCAGTTCTATTCACCCAGGAGTAACCCTTTGGTAACGGCTGCCACCTTCAGACTGTAATGGGAATGGCTCAGCTTGAGAGCAGAGCAAGAATTTACTGGATGGTACGGTACTTCTTTCAACATTCATCCATTAAAGAAGATCTGGGATTTCTGTATTTGTTAGGACTGAATAGAATTTTATCCTTTAAGCAAGATGCCAGAATTGGATTGGAGAAAGCTGGCCCAGAGGATCAGGGTTTCAGAAGTGGATTGTCAGTTATTCAGTTGGTGTGGCTGCTCCAGGCCTATCACTGGCTGACCAGTCCAATGCTGAAGAAATTTCTCTTCTTCCCCAGATGATGTTTCTCTGATCATCAATACTTTGTGCATTATTTGAGAAGTGAGCAGAAATTCATGGGATTTGCTCTTAGTCTCACTGAAATTACAGGGCTGAAATGGGATTCACACGTGAAGATGTTTACGCTGCTGTCTGTTGCACTTTGCACACCTTCCGGCCGTCCTGATTTGTGAGGAACAGTCCTGATTAATCCTCTTGCATCCCATTTTTTCAGCTGCTTTTAAAACGTCCCAGTTTTTCTCTCTTCCTCTCACTTTCCTTCTTTTCCCTCAGCTTACTTCAGTTGCTTTAATCTGAATTCAAAGTATAAAAGTTGTTTTCACTCAGTTAACTCCGTATGGGGGAGAAAAAAGGCTAGGAGGGGGACAGAATCTTGCCTTTCCCAGTAGACTCAGGCAAAAGCAAACTGCTGCAGCCTCTCCTAGCTTGTGTGTTCTTCCTCATTCCTAAATCTTTGTCATCTTAACCACACTCAATGTTGCTTGGCCACACATGTCCCAGTTTTCACCTGTGAAATATTGGGAGGATATGACTTTATTTCATTTATTGTTTATTCATTTATTTAATTTCTATGCTATAATACCTAGAAGAGCACACACAGGCACACAAAGGGGGGGAAGGCTTGTTTCTGAAACAGCTCTAGAATCCCCAACCACCTTAATCCTGCCTGGAGGGGATGTCAGCCAAGCCACTGCTGTTGTTATTAGGGCTCATAAATTTGTTATGAGAGCATATGCTTGTAGATTTAGCTGCCACTTACCTTGTCCTTGGTGCCCCCTTAATCCCATCCTAGACTCACTGGCATCACTAGGGGGTGCAGGGGGTGCGCGGACCATACTGGGCGACATCCCAGAGAGGGGTGTCATCCGGTGGGGCAGTACTGGAAGGATTGGGATTGCTACTGGGCAAACGAGAAAAGGTGCTTTCCAGCTTACCCAGGCGCTGCACTGGAGCCTAAATGGGCTGCCTCAGCTGCCTCAATCATAGTTGAGAGTAGTCACAAGGCTTATTTTGCATGGCCTTTTGTCCCAATACTTCTCATTTTTACCTGTGTGTTGATATGTATGCATATGTGTATGTATGATTGCTTTCTTGTTTCCTGTTAACTGCCCTTGAGTCAGCCCCAACTCATGGCAACCCTGTGGATGAGACACCTCCCTATCCTCCACTGCTCTGTTCAGTCCCTGAAAACCCATGCCTATGACTCCCTTCATTGAGTCCATCCTTCTTGCTTGCGGTCTTCCCCTCCATTTCCCCTCTAGCATTATTGTTTTTTCTAGTGATCCATGTCTTCACATTATGTGGCCAAAGTACGACAGACTCAATTTGATCATCTTGGCTTCCAAAGAGAGTTCTGGCTTGATCTGTTCAAGGACCCATTTGTTTGACTTTTTGGCTGTCCATGGGATCCTGAGCACTTTTCTCCAGCACCACATTATCTCAAATGCATTGATTTTCTTTCCATCTGATTCCTTCACTTTCCAGCTCTTGCACCTGTACATGGCGATGGGGAATACTATTCTAACTTTAGGGCTCTGTTGTATATCTTTGCTCTTCAGGATCGTTTCTAATTCTTTCATAGCTTCATCTTCTTCTTATTTCTTGACTGCAGAGGTAAGTGGTGCTGCAGCCCCCGGAGGGCCCATTTAGGATCCGGTGCAGCTGCTGGGTAAGCGGGAAAGCACCCTTTCTTGTTTGCCCAGTAGCAATCCCAATCCTTCCAGTACTGCCCCACCAGATGGTACCCCTCTCTGGGATGTCTTCCCAGTATGGTCCGCACCCCCCTGCACCCCCTAGTGATGCCAGTGAGTCTAGGATGGGATTAAGGGGGCAGCAAGGACAAGGTAAATGGCAGGATCCCAAGTGTCAGGATTGTGGAGCCAGCCTGGGAGAAGGGATCTATAACATAGGCATATCATAGGCAGGTCTTCCTTCTTGTTCAAATCCCAAAGCCTTCTCTGTTAGCTCATAACCCTCTCCATGTCAGCTCAACACCCTCTCAGTATCAACCCTGTCTCTGTGAAATCAAAATCTTGTCTGTACCAACCAGGTGTACCAAGTTTGAAGCTGCATGATCTCTTAAAATCCAGCAGATGGCACTGCAGGAGAGTAGTTCCTTCACCTTCTAATCTAGAGCTTTTTCTCCTTGGCAGAATGAATGAATGAATGAATGCCCAAAATTTCCATTATGGGATATCTTAGGTGCAGACATTGGGGAGGATCCTCCCCTGTGTCTGCACCTAAGCTATCCCATAATGGAAATTTTGGGCAACAGGAAAAGCACTGTTCCAAAATGACCTCTTGCTCTGTAGTAAATTAGGATTAAGGTTAGGGTTAGGGTCATCATTGCAGGGTGAACAGGGGGTGTTGGTCAGTAGATAGATTTTCTAGAGAGGGAGTCAGAGTAAGTTTCCATATTCTTTTCCAGAGTTTGGAAAAGTCACTTTGCAGAATATCGTACATGTTAATTAGGAGATTCTGGGGCTTGTAGTCAAAAAGTAACTATGGCTTTTTCTGCCACAACACCCTCAATCTTTTGTGCTCCTGCCATATATATATTTGCAAGGAGATCTACTATTTCAATTACACTTTTCTCCGTTGGATGCTGAAATCAGCATGCATACATAAGATTCTTTTTATTGATTTATTTTTCCTACTCAGTGCCTTTCTTTCCTGTGGGATGAGGAGACAGAAAGGATATCTGCTGAGTGCAGGCAAGAGTAAATTTCATTGAAGGCTTCATTGAAGGCTCTTATTTCTGAGTAGATGTGTTTTCTTGTGCCAGAACTGGGTGTCGTTCCAGGATTCTCCAAGAGTTCTTTTGGAGCCAAACACTGACGTATGTTGCTTCTATAGCATAAACTTTATTGATGGTGAATGATGCAGCAGATGGTACAGAGCCGAGAAATATTCTAGCCCTTTTGCTGATGGAAGTTCAGCAGCTCATCATAGCCAGTGGCAGAACTGTATGGACGTTATCACACGTGGGCCAGAAAGCGATAATAAAGTG
>CM034705.1:16501850-16520504 GCA_020142125.1 Phrynosoma platyrhinos | reverse complement strand
TGGATTAACCAGCAGATTTGCCCCCGTGTGATAACGTCCTATGATTTAGGCATCCCTTGGCCAGTGATGATATTCAAATTTTCATCACTGGACTTATGGGAAGCCATTGAGCCAGAATGCACACTTCCCACCCCAGGCAAGACCAAAGAACCATAAGTTATACAGTACAGATGCAAATGAAGAAAATTGAAGCGTGCAAGTGTGACCCATCTCCACCTCACAGTAGCTATTAGAATTATATAAGCAGGTTAGCAACAGAGAAGAGTTTAATTTTCCCAGTCTATTCCCAGCCCTCATATCTTCCCCAGCCTCAAACTGCAAAGTGAATGCAAAAACAAAGGCAATAATACAAGTTAACTCTTTCACGTCACTGGACAGTTATCAATGCTTGGGTATGATGCTAAAAAGGACTCCAAAACCCATTTGTCTTGTGGCAGAGGCCCAGGTCATTGCGCATGTATTGGCTTGTATATTAAGAAGTATTCAAAAGTGAGATGGAGAAAAGAAGATATCATTTCTCTCTCTCCTGAAACAGGAATTTCTTTTGCAATTATTCCTGCAGGGTAGGTGAACTGTTCTTTCCTGCCCCCCACCAAGATCACCAAGAAAGTGCAATCCTATGCACATTTAAGCCTCACTGAAGTCAGTCAGGAAATCCCATGAATGATTTGTTGCTGGTTATTCCCTGGTTATTCTCAGGATAAGTCCTCTTTAATTGTGACGTATCTGAAAATCTTCCAGCAATCGTGGGACTTTCCTGGGATAATGACTGTTTAAACCCCCAATTCACCTCTCATGTAATAAACTCCTTAGGGTTTGTTCCCACTTACATTTAAACTGGTTTGCAATTCACCTTTGCTCTGTGCCAGTGAATCAGTTCCAAAAGAGGCGTCGTTCCCACTATG
Source organism: Phrynosoma platyrhinos (assembly GCA_020142125.1). Classification (NCBI taxonomy): domain Eukaryota; kingdom Metazoa; phylum Chordata; class Lepidosauria; order Squamata; family Phrynosomatidae; genus Phrynosoma; species Phrynosoma platyrhinos. The sequence continues at coordinate 16,519,599 of CM034705.1, read as the reverse complement.
AAAGTTGATCTTTTCATTTGCATTCATTTTGCAGTTTAGGATTATATCATGGGTGTACATCATGTGATTAGTTGTGCTGATCAGGGCTGATGGAAGTTGCAATCCAAAACACTTGGAAAGCTGCACGATTGCTTCATTTTATTGTCCTGTATTTAAGTACAGAGGTGAAGCAATGAACATTTAAAATTCCCAGGTGGTGAATGGCCTACAGCAGTTCTGATTGAATCTTTCTCTCTCCCCCTCTTAAATGGCTCTGTGTTTCAACCCAAGAGTTTTATCTCAATTGCAGCAAAACCAACAACCACCAAACTGTCTGTTGATACAGGGAGTGGCTCAAGAAATGAATGTTTTGTAGGACTCTAGTAACTACTATTCACCTCACCTTGCCAATTCGCCCTCAACTTGAGGTTTACGTCAAACCCACTCTGGTCTAATCTTTTAGTCTATTCAATGGATTTTCCCCCTTTGTGCTCAGTATAGTCTCCCTGACGCATCCTTTCACTTGTATTGGATTTTCTCTCCCTAGCCTTACTTTGGAATAACACATCCTTCTGCTACAATACATCACTAAAGTACCACCATCTTCTGGTAAGTTTTTGTTCTTCCCGCAGACTTGAGAATAAAATTAGGTAACAATCTAAATAAAGAGGGGAGAGGGATTGTAGTCACTCTCAGATCCTTGGCACAAATTATAAGATCCCCCCCCCCTTTGTAAAAGGTATGGAAGTTAATTGGGTTCTCCTTCCTTCTACATGGGCAATGGGGTAGGATCCATTACCACACTGGAGGGCAGTTTAAGGGGTACAGGCCTGTTCATGTGGCAGAGACAGTGCTGTTAAAACAGGAGAACGGTAAGGAGGCTCAGAAGAAATGACTGGGAAGGGGTCTTGCCACTGCTGCTTCTCTCAATATTCACTTATTTTCTCTAAAGCTAGGGTCAGTCTTAGTAGCTCTTTGATATACATGTTTTGGGGAAAAGATGATCCATGGTTATATTATAGTTTTATATGTGTGTTGTATGATTTCAAGTTGTTTCCAACTTAAGGTGAACCTATAAAGGAGATTCTTTTTTAGCAAGTTTCTTCAGAAGGGTTTTGCCATTGCTATACTCTGAGGCTGAGAGAGAATACCTTGCCCAAGGTCACCTAATGGGTCAAATGGCTGAGCTGAGAATCAAACCCTGGTCTCCAGGATCACCATCCAATGCTCAAGCTATTTCACCATGCTCTCTCTCTCAGCCTCAGGGGAAGGCAATGGCAAACCCTCTCTGAAAAGCTTGCCAAGTAAAAATAATAGCTTGGAAGCTCACAACAGCAGTTTTTATATGTACAGGTTTTAAAAAACGAACCTTGCCAGTCAATGGAGCAACAACAGGAACAATGTGGTTGTGTTCCACCATCTTCCCCTGGAAGTCATGCAACTTGCAGATTTACTCCAGTGTATAACTGGTGGTATAGCTCCCTTTCCTCATTCCTTGTTCCCTGCTCCTTTGCATTTTCTGGACTAGCTTATCTCTTGCCTAAGGCCTTGGCTCAGGTTGAGCTTAGATATCTGTAAATTCTTGTATGCTGTTAAGAGGTAAACTTTCCATAGTATAAATGTAGGACAACAAACCAATGCCTCCTCCTTTGGATTGTGCAGTGATGCTCAGGCAGACACAAGCTAAGCTGGAAGTGTTCAGTACCTTTGGGTTGTCTGAAAAACAAGGTAACTGAAGACAGTTATAACGTGAAGATAAGGAGTCTTCCTGCTTTTTCTGATTAAAATCTAGTTTTAGGTTCAGTTGCTGCTCAGCATTTGCAGCTTCAAACATTCTTTAGAAAATCTTTGCTGCAACTGAGACAGAGGAGGATAGGCAGTGAGGCACAGTGGTTGACCCAGCAGAAAGCTAATTTCCTTGGATTTTGCAACATGGTGGGTCAGTAACTACAGAATTCTTAACTAGCTGTTGACTCGTGTGTGCAGAAGACCTCAAAAACAAAGGTATGTCAAGATCAGCCCTTTTGCTCCTTGCTGTCCAAATTATTATAAGTTCTTCCTTGATTATTGTACTGCTTCTTCATCCCTACATTGCTGATTCTGCTTTTATGAAACAGTTGCCTTAGCTTGGGAAGGTGTGCGATGACTGAATCCAAAGGCACAAATTAGTAATGGAATGGAGGGATAAGGATGACAAAGTAGCAATACAAGAATTTGGGCTAGATGTAGCCAGAACACACCTTCCCATACAGAAGGTACCAGGTTCTGTTCCTGGCATCTCCTGGGAGGACGTTTCATGTTTGAACCCCTACAAAGATGTTGCCACTCCAGTCAGGGTACCCAAGTTTTCACCAATCTGATGCTCTCCAGTATGTTGGAATTTAGGTCTTATCACCCCCAGTCAGCAGGGCCATGATAACATATGCATGTTCTACAGTCCTTCCACTAACATATCTGGATATTGGAGTTGTCTGCATGTCTGTAGATGCCTATTGTACTGTAATCTGGCACCAGTCTCTATCAACATATTGTGTGGCTGACTGATACATTGCCAGATGCAGTTCCATAGACCTTGGGTGGGTTTTTAACTTGCAGTGTGCAAGATCCTACCATCTTTCTTCCCTCTGAGATCCTGAGCTTTGGGAGACTATTGCAGGCTGCGGCAAAGAAACCACCAAGCTATCTTGAGACCCTCCTTTGAGGATAAAGAATATTAAAGTTAGGGGTGTGGTTGAAGGAATTAGAGTTGTATTTATGTGTGTTAGTGTTAGTTCAGTGAGATAAAGGTTGGCTGTAAACTGAAACATTTAGGTACATTTCCAGACCAAAAAAAGAAAAGAAAAGAGAGGGATCTTTTGCAAGAGGTCATATACTGGGGCCAGCATGATGTGGGCTTCTTGGAGGCACTGACCATCCTTGCTGCAGAGGCTTTACCAATGAGGGCAGACAATCCTAGGCTTGGCAGACCAACAAAGGCTCTCATGAGAGGCTCACAAACCTCTCCCTTTATTGCCTTCCCTCCAGTAACTGATACTGTAAAGTACATTGCCTTGGGACCTGGTGGTTCCATTTAGCCATCTTGCTCTCTAGCTAGTCATACAACTTCTTTAATGAATCTGCCTCAACACTCCTTCTCACACACACACATATTTTTTAAAACTCAGATTTTAAAAAAAGATCAGGTAGGAACATAGCTAGAGGGGGGTATGTCAGTCCTTCAGGTCTTACAGAGGGCCTATGTGTCCCCCAACACTCATGGTCTAATGCAAAGGTGTGGCACTCCAGATGTTGTTGGACTGCAGCTCCCCGAGATCTACCTGACACAGCCAGTGATGAGGTGAAATGGGAATTATAGTCCACCAGCATATTCTGTGTTTCTGTGAGTTCTGTGCAATCATGCTGGCCAAATGATCACAGAGTAGTCTCGGACAATACTGGCTCTTTGGCTTAGAAATGGAGATGAGCATCATCCCCTATGGTCTGACACGACTTGACAACTTTGTCAACGGAATACCTTTACCTTTTTTACCTAACATATTCTCTATCCTTGGTCCAATCCCATTTTTCAAAATCATGTGAGGAATGGGCAATTTCCAGATCACAGAATGGTGGCACATCCTCATGGAATCATAGAGTCCGAAGAGACCTCGCGGACATCAGGTCCAATCCCCTGTCATGTAGATCCTGTAAATTAATTTTTAAGTCCATCCTCCCATAAGTGATCTTGACTGAACTGAATACCCACTGGATCAGTTATTAACTGTTAATTGTAAACTGGTTAAATTCCATTTTATATGAGAATGGAACTATGGACCAGGACACTGGAATACTGTGTCCAGTTCTGGGCACCACAATTCAAAAAGGATGTTGAGAAGCTGGAGCGTGTCCAGAGGAGGAGGACCAAAATGGTGAATGGTCTAGAAACCATGAATTATGAGGAACTAATTAGGGAGCTGGGTATGTTTAGCCTGGAGAAGAGACGGTTAAGAGGGGATATGATAGCCTTGTTCAAGTATTTGAAGGGGTGTCATGTTGAGGATGGAGGAAGCTTCTTTTCTGCTGCTCCAGAGAATACAACCCAGAGCAATGGATTCACACTAGAGGAAAAGAGATTCCATCTCAACTTTAGGAGGAACTTTCTGACAGTAAGAGCTGTTTGACAATGGCACACACTCTCTTGGAGAGTGGTGGAGTCTCCTTCTTTGGAGGTTTGTAAACAGAGGCTGGATGTCTATCTGTCAGGGGTGTTTTGATTCTGTGTTCCTGCGTGGCAGAATGGGGTTGGACTGGATGACCCTTGAGGTCTCTTCCAACTCCAGGATTCTATTATTTTTGCCAAGGCTAGATGCTATTCTGAATGGTCAGAGGGCCCAGGGAACTACTTTGAAAATGAATGAGCCTTTCCCCCATTCTGTGTACAAAAGCCAGCTGGACTAGCAGTTGAATCTTCAGCAATGGTGATGGAGAGAGTAGGTAGCAGGCTAGGTTAGTGGTGCAAGGGTTTTTCCCCTAGTAGCTTGCTAAAGGCAGTCATCCCATTCTGCCTAATGGCAATGTTGAGCCCTAGTCTTGCTTAAATACACATTTTGTCAACAAGTTTTGCTTTCCCAAAACTTAATTACTAGCTGCTGAATGTGTGTGGCCTCCAATTGAGAGGGCTTTTAAAGAGCATTAAATTGGGATTAGTAGCATTCAGATTTGTGGGGTCTACTCCCACCTCTCTCTCTTTCTCTCCATACATATATATATATATATAAAACTTAGAACCCCAAGATCCATATACTAATGTTGGGTGCAAAAGACATATATGCAGATATAGAATTAAACAGCCTGCTACTGAGCACATTCTGAGCCCAGGAGTTTGTCTTCAGTGCCAAACAGCATCTTGCAATATAATTTAGGTGTGAAAACTTTTTGTTGTTGTTCCAACTGTAAAACATTTGGGGGTCAGAATCCCCTATGGATTGAGAATGTCACAGATCTACCAGTGCATTGGGATCTACCTTCTTAGTGATACACGAGTACACAAATCCAAGGAGGAAGGTGAGGAGGGTATATCAGTGGTTGAAGGTATAATAATGGCTGTGGTGGTGGTAGTAGTGTTCCTTCAAGTAGTTTTTGATTCATGGTGACCCTAAGGCAAATCTGTCACAGGGTTTTCTTGGCAAGATTAGTTCAGAAGGTGTTTGCCTTTGCCTTCCTCTGAGGCTGAGAGAATGTGACTTGCCCAAGGTCACAGAGTGAGTTCCATGGCCCAGAATCTCCAGAATTCAAAGATAGAGACATGTTAGTCTGTAGAATCAGTACGTAGAGAAATTTTGTAGCATCTTTGAGTCTAACTGAAAGAAAGAAGGCAGCATGAGCTTTCATAGACTTTATTGCTACAAGATCTTTCTACGTCCTGGTTGTAGTCCAGTGCTGAATCCACTACACCACACTGCTTCTCAAGTGGTCAAGATATAATGCTACATTTTGAAATCCATCCTCCATAGCCATGCCCCAAGGATGCCCTAAAATACAGTATAATCTGTCTTGAACCGTAGCAACACACCAGATCCTAGCTTTCATTTCCACCAGGAGCACTGCTTTTGTAGAGTGAATTGATCTTAATTTCCAATTCAAGGCCAAGCTATCCTCAAAATAGTTTGCATTACAACAGAGGGGCTCATAACAACACCCAGTTGCTGGTAAAAAATTATCCTCACTCCTCCAAGTGCCTTGAAGTCTTCAGCTGAACTCAGTGGGGTCAAGGGTTCTTAAGGGACGAAGGACATCATCATCTCGGCTTCTGAGAAGGTCTCTGCACCTGGACCCTGTAAGTCGAGTTGGTTCCACTGCAACAGTGGTAGTAGCCATGGGGACTATATATGCAGGCTTCAGGATATGAGGCAGCCCTGCCATGGATATCCATAGATGAGGACCAACAATCAGAGGAAGCTTTCCTTCCCATGACTTGCAACTGAACATTTAAAAAATTCTTTTTGGTACTAATATTCAATTTCACTAGCATGGCTTGCAAAATGTAGGCCAGCAAAACTGTCCTGTCATCCTAACTCTGTAATTCTGCCTATCAAAAAGCACACAGTAATAATAATAATAATAATAATAATAATAATAATAATAATAATTTTTATTTCTAACCCGCCCCCTGCGAAGCAACCGGGGCGGCATACAACAGATTAAAACAAGGAGGAGGAGGAGAGGGGTGAGATTTTTGAAACAATTTTGAAAAACCTTTTGAGTGCTTCCTAAGCTTGGGGAGAGCAGATGCAGGCAGCTACAAACTCTTAATATGTTTCTGTTCCAAAGGTTCAAGTCTCCCTTTCCCAACCTGTTAGCTCCCTGGCTAGAGCAAATGGGATTTGTAGTCCGTTGCACACAAAGCATCCTAGTTTGGAGAAAGCCACTACAGGGGATTGCTCAATGCGCCATTGAACTTCTTTGTTGTTGTGTGCCTTCAAGTCATTTCTGACTTAGGGTAAAGGGTATCATTGGGATAGCATGGGGTTTTCTTGGAAAGCATTGTCCAGAGGATAATAATAATAATAATAATAATAATAATAATAATAATATTTATACCCCACCCCTCTGCAGAGCAATCGGGGCGGCTTCCAACATAAAATACAATACAATAAAATCAATCCCAAACCCAGCCATCCCGCCTCTTAAAAAAAATATTAAACAATTGTCAGTTAAAACAGTATTTAAATTTGGGGGAGCCAACGATTTACGATAAAGATTAATAACAAACAACAGAAACTGCTGTTATGGCAGCACTATGGAAGGAAAGAAAAGGGGAACAGTTGATCTGGCTCTTGTGACCGGGAAGACTAATCGAAAAGACTTTGCTATTGCCTTCCCCTGAGGCTGAGAGTGTGTGACATGCCCATGGTCACCCGGTGGGTTTCATGGCCGAGCTGGGAGTCGAAATCCGGTCTCCAGAGTCATAGTATAACACTCAAACCACTATGCCATGCTGGCTCCAAACCTCCGTAACCCGCACACATTTTTGTTGGGGATGGGGAGTGCAGTGCAGGCCACGCGCCCCTTTGCACATAGCAGAATCCCACTGCCCAGCATTGGAGAGCCTGTGCCTTTAAGAAGGGTCTGGTAGGTGGAATCAATTGCAGAAGACTGTTTTGCCTGCAGGAAATCTGGCTTGAGTTAAGGGAGCCAGCAAGAGGGGGTGAGCAACTCCAGCCTCCTCCCAACTTTTGGGCAAGGAGATGTGGCGGGTGGGATAGCCTGTTCTGGGTGGGCAGGGGGCCTGGGAAGCATCTGGAGCCTGTGACCCACTTGGGAGCCGGACAGCAGACGGATCTTCCCAGGCTGGGCTCTCTTGAGCTTCCAGAGCTGCCGCAGCAGCGGCAGCAGCAGCAGCCCAAGTATGTCAAGGGGGTGTGTGCCTTCTCTGGTTGTGTGATGCCATATGGACTGTGGGGCTTGAGAGAGGCTTTGGCAGGAGCCGCAGCTGAAGTCCTGCTTGGGGAGCACTGCTCTGGGCTGTGATGGGGGGAGAGAGCCCTTGTAGGGCATGCTGTCTTCTGGGATGGTTGATATTGGAAACCTATGGTGTCCAGTAGGGATGAATTCCTCCAAGAAGAGGTGTCAGGAGCAATGCTGGCCTGGGGTTGTCACCCACTGTGAGCTGGATGGGTGCCTCCTCCTAATCCTTTTAGGCATGCAGAAGCTTGTGTGCGTGTGCACACATGTGAAAGAGAGGCTGCATCCGCACTACAGAAATAATCCAGGTTGATGTCACTTTAAATGCCATGGTTCAATGCGATGGAATTTTTGGAATTTTGAGAGCCATTTCTCCTTCTCTGTTAGAAAGCTCTGGTGCCCCATCAAACTTCAGTTCTCAGAATTCCATAACAGTGAGCTATGGCAGTTAGAAGGTGGTGTCAACCTGGATCATTTCTGCAGTGTGGACACAGCCAGAGAGAGACAGAGAGAGAAAGGGGCATGGGAGTGAGAGAGAATGCTGCACTCTCTGTATGTTTAGAGACACTCATTTGCAATGACTTCAGGTGTTCCAGCATTGGAAAAATTCTTTAGTCCTTGGAAGTTCCAGCTCACAACTGAGGTCCAAAACACACTGCAGAAATAATCCAGTTTGAGACTGCTTTTACTGCCTTGGCTCAGTGCTAGGAAATTCTGGGAACTGTAGTTTTGTGAGACATTGAGCCTTCTCTGTCACAGAGCTCGTGCCACAATAAACTACAATTCCCAGGATTCGCTAAACCTGCATCAGGGCAGCTAAAGTGGTCTCAAACTGGGGTATTTCTGCAGTGTGTGTTTTGGACCTGAGCTGTTATCTTCGTGTGTTCACAGGAAAGCAGTATATTTCTTAGAATCAACAAACATTCCACAAAAGTGTGCGCAATTTCAAGTGCTCCAGAACCTGCCATTGGTCTAGAGAGGAGAGTTTTAGAGAAATGGAAAGTTTGTGTGCCTTCGCAGAAAGTTAGTTGATCCTAAAAGATCCTAAAACCAAATGCAGGTGTTGCTTTAGTTTTGTTCTTACAGGCCAACAAAAGTGACCTTTGTTTTTGTATCATCTTCTTGCCATGATGTTTGGGAGAGGTAAGATACAGAGTGATGGAGAGGAAGAATCAAAAGAGAGCGGTAGGTTTCTGTGCAAAGCTAGTTCCCACCTGGTCCAATATAACATCTGGACCCTCAGCCTTTGATTTTTTGGCAGCCGAGGGAGAAAAAAGTCTTCATTCCTGTTTATTGACATATTCTGTATCCCCCACCCAACTCCATATTAATAATTTGCTCAACAAGTATCATGTAAAGGATTTCATGATTCCATAGCAGCATTAGAAAAGAAGAGCTCTAGTTAGCATCTGGGTTGGGTTTTGAGATTTCCAGGTTCTGCCAGTCCGAAGCCACGAAAAAATAACTTCCCCTGTCTCTAATGTTAAAAATACATATTCATCACATATTTACAGTAAAAAATAATACATCCAAAATTAACTTCCCCTGTCTCTCCAGTAACAAGTCCGTATTCTCATTTACTTACTTTACAACCATCAAAATCAAGAAGAATAAACAAAGAAAATTTTAAAAGAAACAAAGCTATAACAATCTCCTAGAGCATATTTTAATCTTGTGTTATTTTATCTGTACTTATTGTTTTGTTTGTTTCCTAGCTTAATCTTACCGTGTTCCTACATCTTGTTTCCATTTTGATTTACAATAATCTAAAACTGGAAGCCATTCTTTTTCAATGTCATCTTTATCTTTATGATTTAAACAAGCAGTTAGTTTATCCATTTCAATCATTTTCTAAAAGTTTAAATAACCAAGTATCTGTCTCTGCCATCTCTTGTCTTTTCCAGTGTTGCGCTATCATCATTCTTGCTGCATTTATCATATACAACATGATCTGGGATATATTTTCCCCCAACTTGTATTGGAATTTTATTTAACATATTTAAAAGGTAAATTTCCGGCCTCATCTCATATTTTATATGTAAAATCTTCCCAATTATTGTATGTAGTTGCTTCCAAAATATTTTTTAATTTTGGACAACGCCACCAGACATGAAACCATGTGCCTGGGGCAGATTGACATTTCCAGCATAAATTGGAGTCTTTCTTATGCATTTTTGCAATTTGATTTGGGGTTAGATATCATCTTTGTTCCATCTTAATGTAATTTTCTTAGATTTTCACACTTAGTAAACTTCTTTGATTTTTTCCGAGCATAACTCCAACTTTCAAGATCAATAATTCGTCCACAATCAGATGCCTATTTGATCATGGCATCTGATAAGATTTCGCTCTCTCTGCCTGTTTTACCTCGCAGGGTTGTTGTATAAAATGTAGAGTGGGAGAGCCACATACATAACTTTGGACTAACTGGAGGACAGACAGGTTATAACTGGAACATTTCAATGAACAAACAGAAGAGAACATGACTGAGACACTGACTACTTATCTGAAAAACGCATCTGGCCAACTTCAGTGAGAACAGAGATAGAGAATCTTTCTTTCAAGGGCTGATTCTGTCTTTCCTGTGTTGCTGGTCTGGCCTTCATTTCCCCAGATCTTTATGCTTTGGTGGGTTTCCCAGCCTTTTGCATGGACCCCCCCCCCCTTTTAACAGGTCAAAATATCTCTTCCAAGTCTTATCTAAAACAAGAGCTTCAAGCTAGTTTGTGTGTTGTGTGCCTTCAAGTCGTTTCTGACATATGGCGACCCTAAGGCAAACCTCGCATGGGATTTTCTTGGCAGGATTTGTTCAGAGGAGGTTTGCCATTGCCTTTGCCTGAGGCTGAGAGCATGTGACTTGCCCAAGGTCACCCAATAGGTTTCCATGGCTCAGCAGGGGTTCAAAACCTGGTCTCCAGAGTCACAGTCCAACTCTCAAACCACTACGTCACGCTGGATCTACTAGCTAGTACATGTTGACAGCTTGAGCCCACTTTTCTTTTTGGAAACAATGCCTATCCAGGTTTAGAACAGGTAAGGGGTGCAAATAAAAAAACAACCACAAACTGATGCAAAATGGCAAGTAGCATGCCTAAGATGGAGGTGTTGGTAGTTTTTGGGGAAAAGCAAAACTATTGACACCCAGTTTGTGGGGTAAAAATAGGTGGTGCTGCCATTCAAGGTCTCCAAGGGGGTCAATGTGGGATCTAAAGAGTTCCCCATCCTCTACATTAAAGACTACAATTGGGATATTAGTTCAGTGCCAGTTCTGTCCTATCTGTAAATCATGAGTCACTAGACCCTCTCTAGTAAGAAAGAATAGGAAGGGTTCACTGCCCTCAGCATCACAGATTGGGAAAGTTACTTTTGCAGTGTAACTCCCAGAATCGTCCCTACCAGCAGAACTACAAACAGCAGATTCTAGGAGTTGTAGTAGGCTGCATCCGCACTGCAGAATTGATCCAATTTGATACCACTTTAGATGCCACGGCTCAATGTTATGGAATTCTGGGAATTGTAGTTTTGTCAGAATTCAGCCTTCTCTGTCAGAGAGCTCTAGTGCCCCAGCAAACTACATTTCCCAGAATTCCATAGCATGGAGACATGGCTGTTAAAGTGTGTCAGCCTGGATTATTCTGCAGCGCAGGTGCAGCCAAAAGTAACTTCTCCAAGCTCTTCCAAGCTTATAATCATCCCCAGCCAGGTTAACAATCACTGTATGTTCTAGTTCTGAATCTGGTTAAATGTATACCATGTCATTTTATTTTTTAAAAATGCACAAGGTGGCTTACATAATTTGATGCAATGCAAAATAAAAGAGAAAAGGCAGCAAGAGGGGGATGTTTGGAGGCAGGCAAGTGCACAGAATCCCATAATCCAGACAAATTGCTCTCAAGTCAATCACGTTTTAGTGAAATAAGGAGAGAAAGTCACATTCCTATGTTGATGATGGCAACCTTTAAGATTTATATTTGTTATTTAGCAAGATTGCTTAACACTGCTGCTGTGTGTTCAGATGTTGTGATAAATGTTTCATTCTCACCATCAGGGTTAACAAGTGGTAAGAAGGTGAGACATTGACCTGACTTCCAAAGAGTAAAAGTCTTGAGTGGTGATGTTGAAGGCTACTTTATCGATTGTGAGAACATCCGAGTTTCTTTAATACAGAGCAAAGAGCACATCTGTCTCCCACAGAATTTTTAAAAAGATAACATTGTGTTGCTTTTTTCTTGTGTTTTATGCAACCTGAGCTTGTGTTTGGAAAAGGGCATGAAAACCAGATGAGCTAATGTGTTTTAAAGCGGTCTTGCGAAGACATGAAGTCATGATGCTAACATCCAGGTGGGCAAAGCTCAGGGAGGCACTCGTGTTGGATTAATTCCTCCAGGCCATTAATAGATGTAGCTAAGATTTATTTTTGGCCTGATTTCACTTGCTTTATGGTAAATAAATGTTCTGGTGCTCATCATGTCTTCCACCCTGGCCGGACCTTAAGAAGCATCTGTTGATCCAGGTCAACAGATCAGTTCTTGCAGTTTTCATATTCACCAGGAATAGCTTTGAAAAGCAAAGCAAAAGCAAAAAAGCAAATGGGTCTTAATTGTCAACTCAAGACAAAGCTGCTGTACTCCAAAATACTTTGCATTACAAGAGGGGAGATCACTCACAACAACATGTTGTTGCTGCTGGGAAAAATCATCCTCTCTCCAGTTACTTGTGTTGTGAGGATTTGCAGATAAGCTCAGAAGAGGCAGAAAAACCTGGGCAGAGAAGGGAGGAATGATGCCATTGTCCCTGCTAAAACAAAAGTCCTTCTCCCGTATACCTGATCTATAATGTGAAAAGCCATTTGGCTCTTGAGTGTGCAGAAATGTCTCACACACATAGAGTTTAAAAAAAGGCAAGACTAACCTCACCTGATAGTCAATTTGGGATTTTAGCTTTCATTGTGTTACCCAAGGAGGCACTTTATTGGCCTTGGCTGATATTGATAATTCCTGGATTCAGTAATGATGTACAAAAGCCAGTGTGGTATACCATGTTTCCCCAAAAATAAAACATACCCATAAAATAAGCCATAGCAGGATTTGTAAGCTTTGGTGCAATATAAGCCATACCCCGAAAATAAGGCATAGGGCCATTCAGGGGCGGCAAAGAGCCAGTCTTGTAGCCGCAGCCGCGGCTCTTTTCTAGGCTGCCCCTGGGAGCGGTGGATTCACGCTTCGCCAAGAGGGTGCCTTGACGCCGCACGACATGCGGACAGGCGCACGCTGTCAGGGCGGAGTCGGGACAAATAAGACATCCCCTGAAAATAAGCCATAGTGCGTCTTCTTGAGACCAAATAAATATAAGATGGTGTCTTATTTTCGGGGAAACACGGTAGTAGTCTAAGTGTTGGACTATGACTAGAGACCAGGGTTCAAATCCCTGCCCAGCCATGAAAGCCTCCAGAAGGCAAATGCAAACCTTCTCTGAACAAATGTTGCTAAGAAAATCCCTTTGTAGGGTCACCATAAGTTGGAAATTATTTGAAAGCACACAGCAACAATAATGATGCTCACAAAGTACCACAAGCAATGGATGATGGCAGTGTAGGTGTCTCAGGCAGTCAATCAGACAGGCTCTTTTACATCAGTCCTCCTCCTAACCCAGCCTCTCCTCCCTCAACTGGTGACCTCTCAGGGCTTGAACTGCAATTCCCATTAGCCCCAGATGACATGGCAGTGGCAAGATCCATGGGAGCTGAGATTTGCAAATATCTGGAGGTCTCAAGGCTTGGGAAGGCAATTCTCAGTAAGTTTGTATGCTGTGAGATCTTGGAAGAAACATGAGTGAGTTAAGAGAACGTGGTTATGGCTTATCACAAATGAACAAAAAATCTTGCTTCTGAGAAAGGAAGTAAGATAGTGGTGGAGAAAAAAACAACACCACCAAACAAGCCCCAATTCCTAGTTTTTGTTGCTGCTGCTGCTGTGTGTGTCTTCACGTCATTCCCAATTTATGGAAATCCTAAGGCAAACCTTTCATGGGGTTTTCTTGGCACTGTTTTGTTCAGAGGAGGTTTACCATTGCCTTCCGCTGAGGCTGAGAGTGGGTTTCATGGCCAAGCAGGGGAATCAAACCCAATAATTCAAACCATTATGCCATGATGGCTTTAATTCCTATGTGTAAAATGTTGCAAAGAAGGGTACAGGTCTCTCCCCCCAACCCCACCAATAATGGTAGGTAAGTTGGTGTGAAGGGAGCTCCTTTGCTGCATCTGAGCTTATTAGACTGATGCTGTGTACTGTATACAACATTGAACAATAAATGGCAAAGAACGTGTTAATAAGTACAAGCTGTAAAATGTGGAGGTTCCCCCCCACCCTGTTTTCTTCTATTTTTTCCCTTCTCTCTCTCTCTCTCTCTCCCCCTCTCTGAAACCATCTGTTTCCAGTCCTCCTTCTTGCTTCTATTTGAATCCTAGGCCTTGACAAATAAAAGCCTGTTTGGACTGGCAGTAAAAATGTTCTCAAGTGCTTGCTGTATTTTAAAGAGGAGGGGGCCAGTGTTGAACAAGGTCCTGTGATCAAATGGGATGAAGTGGGGGGATGGGGTCAGGAGGGAAGAAGTGAAAATACTCAGCTGTGCAAAGTCAGAATTTGCAGAAATATGTTCACATTCATTGCAGAACTGGCAGTATATTGAAGGGGAGAGTTGTGTGCTCCATGCATCCTGCTTTTTTTGGCCCCTCATTCAACCTGCTGCCCTTGGGTGTGCTGGCAGGTGCTTTGGCCTGTTCACTTTCTGTATGTGAAATGGAATAGGAGTGGATGGGTTTCATTCTTTGCTGCAAAATGTCTTGGACCAACTCTGACTTTGGGGGCATCTTTTAAAATCTCAGTCATGGCTGATGAGTTTCTGTCAGAGGCCACTTTAGACTGAAGTCAAGATTGCTGCCCTTGGATTAGGGATTGGGCTACTTATGGACCCACCACTGTGTCGGAGTACAACTCCCATCATTCCTGGCTATTGCTGTTTGTGACTGATGGGAGTTGAATTACAGCAGCTTCTGTTGCACTGCAGGTCCTTCATACCCAGCTAGCTGCTTTCCCGATTTCAGATGTCTCTTTCCTAGCCTGACCTGGAGATGCCAGAGACTGAATCTGAACATTTAGACATACAGAACATGCACTCTGCCCCTTAGCTCTAACTCTTCTTCCTTAATAGCTGCTTGACAAGTAGACATTTAACAGGAGAAGACTTATCAAGGACTGGATCTCTGCTTGCTAGGTAGAAGGCTTGGAACAGGTGAGAATCAGACAGTCCTTCAGATGTAGTTGGATGCCATAGACAGCATAAGAATACTGGGGTACACTCTTAACAAAATCTGGATAGCTGCATGATTCCTATCCCTGTCTTTAAGACTTAGCAACCATCCAAGAGTGGAAGAAAAGGGGGCAAGTCAAGCCACTTCTATGAGGTCATGAAAACTCAGTGGAATTCCCAGATCCAGGATCTTTTGAGGATCTGACGCTCGACCCACAGAAGAAACAAAACAGTTTGTGGCTACTACTTGAACTTCTTATCTCTTCATCCCAAATGGGGAGGTTGAATGCAGATAAGGTTTGCTGCATGGGCCTCACAGCTGTGTGCCTGTTGCAAAGCTGAGTAGCAAATCTTTCAGATTTCCAGCTGCTGTTTCCTCCCTTTCAGGTAGCCATATGCTGTTGGCATGGTGCTGTGCCACCCTGTCTGGGTGGTTGAATTTGTACCGAAAAGTCCACAAGGATGGGCTGTCCTAGCAATTACCCAGGAAGCTTCTTTGCTAAGGGATGCCGAGTACTGATCCAATTTGCTTCAGTTTCCATAGCAACTTCCCAGGGTTTTTTTGGTACTCATCTTAACAGAGATAGGGGAGAGTCCCTCCTATGTAAGAGAGGGACAGAGGCTCTCTTCTTCCCCTTAAGACGGACACCTAAGATCAGACTTTTCAGAAATAACTATTTTCAAAACCTCATGCTGGACGTCTCAAAGCCCACCCAGGAAAGGACTTTTTTCTGCCATCATTTCTCCATCCTTTACCAACCAGCATCTGCTGATGTCTGTTTTGCCTCCCACATACAGCCAGTTATTCTGTACATCACCCCACCTTCATATGTCAGAGAGAGGATTTGATGGATTGTAATGACTGGCAAAATGGAAAGCTAATAGTGGTATTTAAAGCCAAACTAAAGGGAAAACAGATTTCTTTGGTAGGTCGGCGTTTCCTTCTGATTCCTTTGCCACCCCTGCAATTCCAGCTGGGGATTTTGTATCCCCACATCCATTCTTGATCTTACAGTATTGCATTAAGTTGCTTCTTTTTGCCACATATAATTATTTGCCCGATAATCCAATCCTGACACCTCTGCTCCGACCTATAGTGTTTTTCCAAACTGATAAGCAGAGATTTTGCTGGGAACCTTTAAACTAGAGATTCCAGAGGATTGAACCTGGTTCCTTTTGCACACAGAAGTATGTGCTCTACTGCTGAGTGTTGGCCAGTGGTTTAGTGTTTGATTTTGAAATGCAGGAGCATATCAGGATACCCGTTGTAGCCAGGCCCCCAAGGAGAATGCAAAAACTGTAGGCAGCAAGAGACCATTTCTAGCTGTTTCCATCTCCACCAGTAGCAGGTCATTGGTAAATTCAGTGGACTTAAAATGAATATTTAAAAACAAGCTGCACCAAAATGCTTTGAATTATGATCGAGATATTATAGCAATATCCCAGCAGTGTGTTTCTCCTTGGAAAATCCCCCTGCCCATTTACGGCGAGTGCTGCAGCAAGGATCAGAGGAAACAGGGACACATGAATTGAGTGGCAGATGTCACCGTTCCTGCCATTCAAAAAGTCCCAAATGTCTTTATCCCACATGTCCTGGTTAGTCATGCCACTGGTGATGATTCCTTGGGTATATTCTGTGTGCAGGATCATTTGACTCAGACCATTGCTTCTGGGTCAAAAACATTTACAGCAATATTATTGATGTTTCCTAATAAGTCTGTCATTCTCTGCAAGCCCAAAGCACCTGTGCTGATCCTTTTCTGCAGCTGACAGAACAAACAGATTAACTAGAAATCTGTGGAATCACAGGAGTTCCCACAGTCATATTGACCAGGGACCTAAAGTTCGCTTGCAGCAGCTCCTCCCAACCGAATCCATACCTGTCTGGTGGAGCAGACACCTTGTCTGCAGAAAATCCCTGGTTCAATGCCTGACATCTCCAGCTGGAAGGCTGTCAGGTAACTATTAGCACAACATTTTCCAGAGACCTTAAGAGCGGTTGCCAACAACATCCGGAGATGTCAGTTATCACTTATTTAAAAAGGATCCTAGACTTGGAAAATATGTCCTGTCCTATAAAAGCTGCCCTCCTCCCAACCTTGGATGAAAAAATTGGCCAAGAAAACCCCATGATAGGTTTTGCCTTAGGTTCGCCATAAGTCGGAAACGACTTCAAGGCACACAACAACAGCAATAAATAATAAAAAAATGAAATGGACTCTAGTTCAACTAATTCAGACTGGATCCTATCCATTGCTTTTGCTCATACTCAGACAGATGCATATTTGTGTGATCCTGTAGGCATTTACAGAGAAGAACTCAGTAAGCCTATGCATAGTTATTGAAAAGTAAAGGCCCACTGTATTTATTATTTTGTAGAATGTATGCCATTGGCAGGCTTATCTTTATTTAATTTCATCTGTTTTATTGACTCTATGTACAGCGCTGTGTAAATCTACAACGCTATATAAATAAAGTGTAATATTAATAATATTCAACAGGGCTTACTGGCAAGGAAGTGTGTCAGATTGCAAAGTCGTCTGATTATTCATACATGTTTTTATGAATCAATAATCAATTAAAATTTCTTTCCTTAGGTGACATCCCTAAAGGTTAAGTTAAAAAGGCATGGCTTAAGAAGGTGTAGATAAGTAGAAATTAGTTGAAAAAGACTGTAAATCCAGTCAGTGGACACAACATAAAGCAAAAGGCAGTTGGACATTTGCAGTACCTTTGAAACTTTGGCATCCTCTTGGTTAGTTCCAACTTGAGCTGGCATCCTCTTGGTTAGTTCCAACTTGAGCTGGCATCCTCTTGGTTAGTTCCAACTTGAGTTGGCATCCTCTTGGTTAGTTCCAACTTGAGTTGGCATCCTCTTGGTTAGTTCCAACTTGAGCTGGCATCCTCTTGGTTAGTTCCAACTTGAGCTGGCATCTTCTTGGTTAGTTCCAACTTGAGTTGGTATCCTCTTGGTTAGTTCCAATTTGAGTTGGCATCCTCTTGGTTAGTTCCAACTTGA
>CM034705.1:16460589-16479020 GCA_020142125.1 Phrynosoma platyrhinos | reverse complement strand
CAAAGATTCAACCCACATTCTACCAGGATTATTTTCACCATTTGAATACCGCTTGTGTGTGCCTCAGCAACAGTGATGTCCTCTTGTGTCCTCAAGAGGATGGTTGGCCTTTGCCACCAGGTCTTGCTGGAGTTGTGGCTCCCTGTCACAGTCAGTAGGCGAGCCTTGTATGCCACTCAGCCAGGCTTTTTACATACCCTTGGATTGCAAAGAAGTTCCTTTTTGTGTTGCAAATGGATGTTAAATTTCCTGGATTTTGAGAATTTTCCAGTTGTCACATGGCCAGGAGGAGGAGGTGCCAGCCTGCAAGAGATACCCCTCCATACCATCTGAACTAAGAACAAAAACAGCAAAATGTAGGCCTGCAACTAACATCTTCCATTTTTTCTCCTGTTTGGCTTTTAACACCTTGCCTGATGAAGAAGCCAGTGGAGCTTCGAAATCTTGCAACATGAAAGGTATCACTAGTGTTCTGTGGGGTTTTTTTGGCTATGTGGCTGTGTTCTGGAAGAATTTATTCCTGATGTTTCACCTGCATCTGTGGCTGGCATCTTCAGAGGTTGGTGGCTTGGAAGTTTGTGGATTATATATACCACTACCCCGCACAACTCAGTTTCAGACTTTGCCATTCAACACAGTACAACACGCAAACTAACTCCACCATTCACATGCAAACAACTTCCTCCCGCCCAACCAAGGGTCCCACAGGTATATATACTCCACAAACATCCATGCCACCACCCTCTGAAGATGCCAGCCACAGATGCAGGCGAAACGCCAGGAATAAATTCTTCCAGTATGTGGCCACATAGCCCCCAAAACTCACAGAAAACTATGGATGCCGGCCGTGAAAGCCTTCGACTTCACAAAGGTATCACTGTTTGGTGGATTTTTTTTTTTGGATGTTATTGTATGTAAGCAAGCACATGTGTGCCTGCACATGCAAGCACACACTTTCTGCTACCAAGTTGCAGCCTGTCCCCAGTGATTTGCCCTAAAGGTAAGACAACATGGCAATGCCAGTTGAAAGGCTGCCCTAGAAGTAAGGGAAGCCTTTTCTTAATTTTTTTTTCCCTCGGCTGCTTTAATTAGACATTGAGAGAGAGAAGATGCCAATGATTCAGGAAGTGTTGATGTCCCTTCCCTGCTCTCCCTTTATTCCCTAGCACTTCCCCTTGCATCTAGCTGCGTCATTTCTTTCTCGGGTACTTTGCACTTCTGCTGAGAGACCTTTTTTTTTAGGGAGTTCTGTGAGTTGTAGTCTAAAAAAAGCAATGTTTCCAAGCCACTGAGCATGCCCAGCTTCTCATCCTGATGCTGACCACTATTCATTATTGAATATTCCTCTGGGCATAATCCATAACCCATAATCCATCTCTCAAAGGGAGCAGAAGGAACTAAACATGGAGAAGTTCAGGTGTCCTCTTTGAGCCTTAGTGCAAGAGCATAGCAAGAAATTATAAGTAGGGATTGTCTTGGAAAATGCTTAATGATTCTGACCCCTGGTGCAACCTTGGATATAATCTTCACACTAATCTAAACGGTTTTGAAACAAGCAAAAAAAAACCAACAAAAGTTCCCAAGGCAAAAACCAAGATGTAAAACAAAAAAACCAAAGAAAGGGGTTATGCCAAAAGAATAAAATCAAACAATGCCCCACCTAACTAAAAAAGACAAAAATATAAGAATAACTAAACCCTGGAGCAGAAAAGCCTCTATAATTACTAAAAGGGTAAAAGTACCCCACTAAGCCAAGGCTGTCTTTAAATTTTAAACCCAAAACCAATAATGTAAGAGATAACAAAGCCCTGGTGCAAAAATGCCTCTATAATTATTAAAAGGGTAAAAGTACCCCACTAAATCTCGTGCCAATAATGAAAATGAAATAAAAGGCCCCAAAAAATCAAAGGTTAAATTTATAAAAGAATAACAATGCCCTTAAAAAACACTTGTAGTTTGCCAATATTATTACTTTGGAATAGTGCAGAGTCACATTGTGTGAGCTGTGAAATAAATACATATATAAATTAAATGTTCATAGGCCACTGAGGAAGACAGGAGTCGAAACGCATTTGGCCTTGATTTATGAATTTTCATTTTACCTTTTTTCTGCAATTGCAGATCCCTTAGTGGGGTAAATGCTACCCTTTTAGTAATTTGTCCTTGTTTTGAACTACAAGTGTAATTCAAAATCCATGGATGTTCAAATACATTAAGTACATTAGATAGTAAAATAGTGTCCCTGATATAAAATGGCAGAATCAAGATTTGCCTGTTGGAACTTATATATTTTTAAAATATTTTCAAGCCACGGATGCTTGAAGCTGTGAATCAAGAATCCGTGGATCCGGAGGGCTGACTTTTGTACATCATGATTTCTGCTTATTAAAATGTGGCAGCTAGAAAACACAACCTCTGCCCTCTTTTTCTGAAAAAGGGAGTAAACCTATCCCCATCCCCTTTTGTCCCTTACCGTATGTCAAAATAACTCCTTCCCTTCCTGCACTTCCTATTTTGTAAACTATATTTGCAACATTGTGGTTTGCTTGTAAGAGAGAAAGTGCAGATGGTCCAGCTGAGGTTCGACTTCCACTTTACTAGCTGCGGTTCCTCCAGCCAAAAGGCTTCTGGACTGAGACCTGAAGCTGATGCTCTTTTTGGCTCCAGGTGAAGCCTTCAAACAAATTTCGCCAACCTTTAAAGACCTGCTCCTAGTGCTTTGAGATCTTTGCACTGATCCATCCTTGCTGCTGGTAACCATTTTACTTCTGGTTTTATGATGTGTTGCTTCTGGTTTTGCCTTGGTTTTTGGTTTTAGTCTGACTTGTTTTATTTGGATTTGCTTTGCTTTGCTTTGCAGTTTGGTATTGTGTGCCTTCAAGTTGTTTCCAATTTACGGTGACCCTAAGGTGAACATAAGGTTTTCTAAGGCAAAGTGTGTGGGATTTGCCCAGGGTCAGTGGGTTTCCATGGCTGAGCAAGGATTTGAACCCCGGTCTCCAGAGTTGTCTTCCAGTGCTTAAACCACTATGCCATGCTGCTGTTTCTTTTAATCACTTGTTTTAGCTTGGTTGTAATCTGATTCATTTGATTGCTATTTTGCTTTGTATGTTTTCAGCATATACACTGTGCAGAGAACTTTGATTATTGGGTGATTTTAAAAACATATTAAATTTGATTTTGAAAATTCTAGGGAATACTTCCTTTCTTTATCCAAAATTATTGAATCTGCCCTTTCAAACACAGTCATCTGAACAATAAACAATTAGAAGATTGGGGTGCTGAGAGAGATTTGCTGAGATTATAATTCATGCTGCGCTTTTGGAAAGAGGGGGAGCTGCTTTATACTGGATAAAGCTCTTTGCCTCTCAGTCTTAGTACTGACTAGTCTGACTGGATCTCTAGATTTTTATGCAGAAATCCTTCCCAGCTCCTGCTATCTTATCCTTCTAAAAAATGTCGATGCTAGGGGCTGAGTCTGTGGCCTGTGGTATGCACATTTGTCAGAAATATAAGTCAGCCTCCTAGTTGGTGTTGCAGGCTTGGGGATTCTGGTAGTTGCAATCCAAAAGAGTAATGTTTCCAAACTCCACACAGCCTTTACTGTAGCTGCTCCAACCAGGGTCTCTGGAACCCTCTCTCCAGGGAATAGGAAGGCTAGACCTATCTTTGGCTGCATCCGCACTGCAGAAATAATCCGGTTTGACACCTCTTCAAGTGCCATGGCTCAGTGCTGACTTCTTAATTCCTGAAATAGGTTTTGTTTCATAGGTTTACGGTAGAAGCTGCTTAGTATTTTTTTTCCAGACTTTTACGTTTTCAGTGCTGTATTTTGTATTTTATTCCATAATTTACTGTCAACTGCCTTGAGCCCTACTTTTAATAGGCAAGATAAAAAAAAATTCAGCAGTACATAAATGCATTTGGTTAATTAAGCTGTTAATGTGTTTAATAAATGGATAAGGTACTAAGCATCAATAGAAACCTCTAAGGGATGAAGCTTATATGATTTAGGAGAACTATATTTCCCCAAAGCAGTGTTGGATAGGGAAGGCTTCAGTTTTAATTTTTTTAAAAAATGTAGCTCTGAAAGAAGGTATTCTCTCTGGGATGTTTTACTCATAACCCCTCCAAGTTGCTATTAGTCTGGGAGGAGAGAATACAGGCATCTTTATTTTTCCACCAATGAGATAAGCAATGCATACTAGGAGATCATGCAAAGGGAAACTTCTCTTTTCCCAGTGCTATTAAAACTGGAAGCCTATATAAGTGCTTAGATTTTTTACAGTGGGCCCTCTACATTCACTGGGGTTGGGGGCACATGACCCCTGTGAAAATGGAAAAAAACACAAATAAAAATCACTGTTCAAGCAGTGGCATCACCAGTGGGGTATGGACCACACCAGGTGACACCGCTGCTCCTTAGACATCTGCATTTTGCAGAAATGGGCTGTGGCACTCACCTGTATCTCTTTAAAATGCTGAAGGGATGGTGTGAGTGGTCTGAGGATCAATGGGAGGAGAAAGGAGAAGCCTCAGCGTTTTTTAAAAAATTAAAATTTCAAATTGTAATTTTTAAATTTTTTTTAAAAAAATTAAAATGTTTAAATTTTTATTTACAGACATTACATTTTACCAAATTTTCATTTGAACCACACAAAATTCTGTATATGTAAATACATTTATTAATAATAATAATAATAATAATTTTTATATTTCCCACCTCCCCCTGCAGATATTATGTGTGTATAATATCGTACTTTAAAGATATACATTGAATTTTGCTAGTTGTTTATTTCACAACTATTACCATTACGTTCAGTGATATATGAAAATTATGTTTTATAAGTAAAATAGTACCAAAACATTACTAAGGATTCTGTATGGTGTAGTATGGGAGGGGGTCAAGTGGGGGGGTGACACCTGAGTTATCACACTGGGTGACACCAACCCTGTTGATGCCACTGGTCTCCAATGCAACTCTGTGGTCAACATCTGCCAGATGCTGACCATAGAATCATGCTGGAGGACCTACAAATGCCCACAGAAGTGTTTTCTCTAGTAATTTCTAGGTTCTCCAGTACAACTCTGTGGTCAACTTCTGGCAGAGCTGCACTGGAGGGCCTAGAGAAACCTTTTTGAGCCGGGGGCCGGGTTGCTGTCCCTCAGACAATTGGGGGGCCCGAAGCCAAATGTGAATTACCTTTTGACTTAAAAGAGCCCCTAAGCTACTATTGCAAAACTAGTTAGAGACATCTCAACCATCTTTAAAACATGCAGGCTGTAGGAGAAAAAATGTTTTTGAAACCCAGCCTCAATAAATCTGTCTTTATTACCTTGCTAAAGCTAGGTCAGGATGGGACCATGACTGAGCAGAGATTCAAACCAGGGCTCCCAGAGTCCTAGTCCAACTCTCAAACCTTTACACTGGTATTATAGGGTAGCCTACCCAATGTAGACTAGGGAACAATCTTCTAGTGATTTCCAAATACTTTTTAGGGAAAACCACAAGGAGTGGACATGGCCATAGTCAAAGATAAAGATGTTGAGGGCACTTGGAGGTACAACATGCTGAAAAAGAGGAAACTGGGAGTCAGTTGCATGCTCTTTAGGCTGAAATGCTTAAATGCCATTAGTGCATAACATAAAGTGGTACCTAGAGGCAATTTATGCGCATCATTCTAATCAGTGTAGGTTTTACATATGAACTACAGGCTAAAGAAATTCTAAAAGCAGTTTAAGCTTTCCAAGAAAGCCTTTAGGTCTCCATCAGTCAGAAAGACTGGAAGGGACACAACAACAATTTAAGCACCACTTATACAAATAGGCTTACAATTTTTATCTATAGTCCTTTTAATAATTCCTTTCTTGCTTGCCTGTACCAGCTAGCTAAAATATGGGCCAGGTGAGAGAGGAACAAAAAATTTTCTCCTCTCTTGTGCAATTGGTTGTGTTATCTGAGACTGGAATGAAGCAGAACTGGTTCAATCCCTGCGGCCATTGAAGCACACACACATATCAACTGATTGATAATCAGAACTGATGTGCAAATTTCCTCTTAAGGAGAATGCAAGAGACAAATCCCTTTGACCTGCTCTCCCAAACATCTCCTTAAAGCAGAATGGCAATAAGACAAAGAGAACTGATACAATGGCCAAGAAGACATGTCAGAATCATGATGGCCAAAATGTGCAGCTCCACCTTGCCTACACCTTGCACCCCTGGAGGGCTTGGACATCTCCCCTAGCTAGCATGGCAGATGGCCAGGGGTATTATAGTCCAAAATATGGAGTGCCAGGCTTAGAAAACTTTGTTTTTTCAAACTACACCTCCCAGGCTGTGCTTCAACTTGAAACTGTTGAAGAAGACTGGCTTCCAATCATACAACACTGGAAGGAATAATGGAAAGCTCTTACATTATATACATTTATCATTACAAAATGGGAAAATACAAAATGGTCAGTGTCAGATTACTATTGATGTGATTTTTGATGTTATTTTACTTTATCATTCTAATCGCAATTGATTCTTAAGTATTTACTATGGACCTTATCAAACGCTGGCCACAAAGCGAAAAGTAAGCGAAAACTAACCGAAGTAAGAATAAATTCAGTTCTATACCGAAACAAACTGAATTTCGCCTGCACGGCCATTGCGCAATGATTCCAAAAGCTCCCTTGTACTTCCCCGAAAAACCGAATGTCAAAAGATCCCCTTTCACTTCGGATCACGGAAAAAAAATACGTATTAGATCCGGATTGCCTTTGGATATGTGTAAACACACGGGAAAAAAATACGTATTAGCTTTGGATTGCCTTTGGAAATGTGTAAACACACGGGAAAAAAAATACGTATTAGCTTTGGATACCTTCTGCTTGGGACCCCCGTGTGATAAGGTCCTATGTTTGGATGAAGTTTCTTTGTTAGAGGTTGATTACGCAGAACACCTGACAAGGGAAATATGGAAATAATGGAGTGACAAAAATTATTAAGCTATCAGAAATTTAATGATAAACTAGGGGGAAATAAAATGTATTATAGATATACAGGTATTGAATTTAGTGTTGTTGTTTTTAATGTTAAAAAGAAAAGAAAAAAACCATTTGTATAATGTTATACTTAGAGCAGACTGTCTAAATAAATATTTTTTTTAAAAAAGTAACTTTTCTAAGCCTTGCACTCTACATGTTTTGGACTACAACACCCTTGACTGTCTGTCATGCTGGCTGGGGGAGATGTCCAAGCCATCCAGGGGTGCAAGGTTTCAATGTGTACCAAAAGTAATGTTTTTTTACTATAGTACCAAAAGTAATGTTTTCAGTTTCTGGTGGAGGGTACATGCTGAAGAGGACTGTCTAGACCCATGGGCTCATTCTTCTCATACCAGTGTCATAGTCCAACACTCAAACCTTTATGCCACACTGTCTCACAATTCCCAAAATCCTCCAGCTAGTCGGTAGCTGGGGGATTCTGGAAGTTGTACTTAAAAAATACTTTCCAAAAACTGTTTATAGCTCCCAGAGGAAAAAGTTCAGTAAGCCCTCTGACCATATCTTCAACAGTAACTAGCAGGAATTTGTGACTGTTAAAAGTTTAAAGGTGTTATGTGTTACAAGAGCTTTTTGACTGTATTTTGAAGTGAATTAATGGATGGAAATGATATCACCGGCCTTTCAGTTTTTCGTCAGTCCAGAGCAGTGGCTTGTTTCTAGAAGTTAGGTGTATAATGGATTATGCATTATAGATGTGCAAGACGAAAGCCAAGTGAATTTCTTAACTGCCAAATAGGAAAGTCCTGCCTTTTAAAAACATTTGCCAGTGGTTAAGAAATTCACTAGAATATTAACATTTTAATATTTTACTAGTTGTTACAATGGTCTTCATTGGTGTTCTTGGTACAGAGCCAGGGATGTTTGGCCTAGAGAAGACAGAGGGGATATGATTGTTGTTGCTGTTGTTGTTGTTGTGTGCCCTCAAGTTGTTTCAAGTCATTTCTGACTTATGGTGACCCTAAGGAAAATCTATCATGGGATTTTCTTAGCAAGATCTGTTCAGAGGAGGTTTGCCTTTACTTCCCTTTGAGGATGAAAGAGTGTAACTTGCCCAAGGTCGCCCAATGGGTTTCCATGGTGGAGCAGGGTTTTGAACACTAGTCTTCAGAGTCATCATTGAAGGCTCAAACCACTACACTTTGATATGATAGTCATATTTAAACAGTTCTAAGAATGTCAGGTAGAAGATGAAGCAGACTTCTTTCATGCTGCTTCAGAGACTAGAACACAAACCAGTGGATTTACTGTATATACTCATGTATAAGTCTAGAAATTTTAGTCTAAAATTGGCCCCAAAAACCTAGGTCAACTTATCTATGGGTCAATGTAAGTACTGTACTTTAACTCTTATTTTAAAAAGGAATCATCCCCTGGTGAAAGGCAAGAGCATAATCTGTCCTGGAAGCACTGACCCCATCTATTCCCTCATCCATCCAGCCTTTAGTATGAGTGCAAATAGTTATGCCTGCTGGAATTTTGCAAGTTCTTTGGCATTGTTTTCCTTTGCTTCATCCTTTAGATCCTTTGTTACATGGCCCTCAGTTTTACCCTCGACTTACCCTCAGGTCATATCAAATTCCATAATTTTGGCCCTCAAACCTGCCCTTGACTTATACGTATGGTCAACTTATAGTCGAGTACAGCAGGCTATCTGTTTTCGCGGGGATCCATTCCAGACCCCCCACCGCGAAAATGGAGACTTACCAATTTTAATGGATGTCGCCCCTCTGTGAATATGCAAAACCATGGACCTGAAGTCTGTGGGAACAGAGGGGAGACTGTATATATGGTAAATTACAAGAAAAGAGATTCTGTCTAAACATTTGGAAGAACACGTTGAATGTAAAAGGGTTTCAGCAGTGGAATAGATTGAGTCAGAAGGTGGTGTACTCTCCTTCTTTGGAGGTCTTTAAATAGAGGTTGGATGGGGATCTTTCAGAAATGTTTCAGTTGTATATTCCTGCGTTAAGAGTTTGGATAGTCCCTTCCAAGTGTTTGTAGTCCCTTCCAAGTGTTTGATTCTGTAGATCGGCAAAATAAAGACAAAAGTAAAAAAATGGAAGGTGAATAAAGAAAGGTTAGCCTGAACTCTGTGCATTTTGATGGCATGATTTTAATGTTGTGTGTCTTCTAGTGGTTTCTGACTTATGGCGACCCTAAGGCAAGCCTATCACAAGGTTTTCTTAGCAAGATTTCTTCAGAGGGATTTTTGACAGTGCCTCCCTTTGAGGCTGAGAGAGTGTGACTTGCCTAAGGTCACCAGTGGGTTTACATGACTGAGAAGGATTCAAACCCTGATCTTCAGAGTCATAGTCCGACGCTCAAACCACTACACCACACTGGATGGTATTATGTTTTAATTAGGACTTTTAAGATTCTGTTTTACACTACTTTGCTTAAGCTGCCTGGGAGAAAGATGGCATATACATCAAATACATAGATAGACAGTCAAGAATTCTGGTTGACATATACTAGACCAGGAGTGGGTACTTATCATTCTCCTGAGATTGTGGAACAATAGTTTCCATAATCCTGCACCATGAGCTGTGCTTCCTGGAGTGGATGAAAGTTGCAGCCCAACAACATCTGGAGGACTGTACATGTCCAGCCTTGGTCTAGTCCCATTTGTGAGAACCGAATAGTGCTCCATGTTGCTGTGTCCCTCTTTTGCATTATCACCTAGCTTCCCCTCTGCAACTGGTTGTAACCAAGACTGTTGAATTGGGACTTGGTACACCAAACCTTTATCTCCATTTCCACTGTTATTCTGCTGACCAACTCCAGCTCTGACTCCTTCATAAATGGCAAATGTATATTAATTAGTAATAGCAAATTTACTATTACTGTAGGAAAATGATAGCATAAGACCTTTCATCACCACAACGTGGACCATCAGGTTTCCCATGTCAGAAGATAAAGTATATTTATAGTCATCCCTCTTCATTCACAGACTTTCCATTCGTGATCTTGAATTTCCAAGTATGGGAAGCCAGGAGGGACAAAATGGTGTGTGTGCCTGTGGCGCATGTGCAGGGCCGCATGCAGGAGGATGCGACCATTATATCCAATGGTACTTGGATATTTGTGATTTTTTTCCCAGTTTGCAGGGTGTGTGTGTGTCTGGAACAGATCCCCCGTGAATCAGGAGAGACGACTGTATTTCATTAAACTTTCTGAACAAGAAAACTGTCATAAATTCTTGTGAAAGTAAATATGCAAAAAACTAAATATTTAATACATTTAAAGGGTTTTAACAAAAACAAATGATATACCAGTACCTTAAAATGAGAGAATATATAAAATTAAAACCAACAGAACATAATGCATATATTGTTATCACATTATAAGTTTTTATTATGCAGCCAGATTTGGAATTGGAATGTTTCTAACAAGTCTAACTCCATCCAGAATGACTTCCAAATCTTGACTCCATGACTGAAACTCTACAGCTCTGTGTAACTCCCTGTGTGTGAAAACGACTCTGTCACATTCATAGGAAATTTATGTATGTACTTGTGTGTATAAGCTCCAGTAGGGTTGCCACAGTGTGGCATAGTGGTTTGAGCATTGAACTATGACTCTGGAGAGCAGGGTTCAATTCATGCTCTGCCATGAAACCCTCTGGGTGATCTTGAGCAAGTCACATGCTCTCAGCCTCAGGGGAAGGCAATGGCAAACCTACTCTGAAAAAACCAATACACATCTTGCCAAGAAAACCCCATAATAGGTTTGCCTCAGGGTCACCATAAGTCGGAAATGACTTGAAGGCACACAGTGCACACATAGGGTTGCCACCCTACCACTTTTTTTCATCCTGCATGATCTCTATTTTTCACAGCTGTCTGACAGATGGATAAATTCGGAAGGAGAGATCTTTCCCATCATGGAAGTACAGTGATGGGGGGAACTTAATGTGCTGGATAAGTGCAGAGGAGGAGGTGGCACCTTATAGTCTCAAACCAGATTGATCCTTCCTTCAGTCCTCTTCCTACCAAGCAATCCTAATTAAATCTGCATTTATCCCTGTACCCCTGTAGGCGATGCCTCCTCATACCTCTGTTGCCGCATGCCCTGCCAGATTGAACTTCAGTGTCTGTCTCTCATTAATTTTGAGATTTTTAGCACCTGCTATGGACAAGACATTCTGTATCCATGGATACAGCAGTGTTCTCTTCTTCTTGCAGGAACAGGAATATCCATCTTGAGTTGACAGACTTTGTATCGTTGTTTGCCAAGACAGAGTTCATCTCTTGCAAAGGGTTCTGGGATATGCTGATTCCAAGTTCTTGATGGTGTCTATGAAAGAGGACAAAGGAAAAAAAGTTGATCTAACCTCTTCTCCCACTCAATTTGGACTCCAACTTCCATGGTCCCAGCCAGGATGCCCTAAGGAAGTCTAACCTATTTGGGGACCACCATGATCCAAAAGGCCCAGTTTCCGTGTGCCTTGTTATGTGTAACCATCTGTTTGTGGTAGTGCTTTGAATATGAAGTGGATGGACATTCATCCTGGTTTAGAAATTGCCTTGTACCCAGTAGGACATCACTTAAAGTCACATAATCAGAGCTTGGGAAGTTACTTGTTGGAAGCACAACTCATAGAATTCCCCCATTGACCATGCTGTCCAAAGGATTGTGGATGTTAAGGTCCAAATTTTGGTCCTCCAGGTGCTTTGGACTTCAGCTCCCAGACTTCCTGACTTTTGGCCAAGTTGGCTGGAGCTTCTGGAAGTAGAGGTGCATGAAACCTGGAGAACCAAAGTTTGAGAACCACTTCATAGGGTCCAAAAGGATAACTTTTCCAAGCTCTACGTAGGAAGCTTTTCTTGCAAGTTGGGTTTGGAGTGTGGGCCACATGTGCACCCAGCTGTTCTGAATGTTTCAAAATGTACATATTTCAAACAGTGCTGGAATATCCATTAGCTTTGTTCAGGCTGGGTTCTGCAAAGCGAGATGCTTGGCTTCCGTTTTGGACCTTTCCAGTGTGTTTGTGTGTGGGAGGGGGGATGGGACACGGGAGCATTTCAGCCTCTGATCCTGTATCCCTCCCTCTGTTGGCATAGCAACAAGTCAAATTATTTAAGAGGGGGGAGAGAAAGTCTTCCATTATGTCGGGTTGCCATGGGAACCTGAATTCAAACTGCAAGTGGGTGCAGGAGGCATAAGAACATTTCCTTCTGGACTGCAAGTTCCTGTAAACCTCACCGTTCCCATAGCCTTTCCATGTGGGAGCCGCCCGCCCCAGACATTCCTGTAGTGGGGGATAAGATAAAGGGGATCTGGAACAGGAGAAGGATGTGTCTGGATGCTGTAAAACAGTTTGGGATGATCAACATAGAACTCACCTCCCTCCGGTACCAGTCAATACTGTTGGCATGCTTGGTCTCCAAAGGTCTACCATCAAGGGCTTAGCAGGGGTCTTTGGTGCTTTTAACATCTGTGTGCCAGGCAAAGCTATGTTGGTTCATGGAGAGTGATGCAGAGGAGTCAAGGCTTTTGTTGTTGTTATTAAATGCTCTCAAGTCAGACCCAACTCATGGTGACCCTGCAGATGAGACATCTCCAAGACCCCCTATCCTTCACTGTCTGGTAGATTCAGGCCCGTGACCTCCCTGATTGTCCATATGGCATGAAGTCTTCCTCTCTTTCTACTGCCTTCTACCTTTCCCAGCATTGCCGTCTTTTCTAGTGGATCATGCCTTCTTCAGATGGGGCCAAAGTACAATAGCCTGAATTTGATCATCTTGGCTTCCAGGGATATTTCTGGCTTTATTTGCTCAAGGACCCATTTGTTAGCTTTTTTGACCATCCACAGTATCCTCAACACTCTTCAACACCACATCTCCAATGCATTGATTTCCCTCTTATCTGCTTTTGCAAGGTTAGAAAGCACTGGGACTACTGTACTTGATGAGCGGGGATAGTGATGTTATGTGCCATGCCCACCTCTGGCTTCTCTGTTCACTTTGAGTTTAGTGGCAGACTTTGCAGTCACTTGGAAGGGAAGGGACAGGGCAGATATTTTACTGGCCAAGACAAAGGGCAAGATGGCATTTCCTCCTCAGTCTATGTACAGGAGCTGACTGGGTTGGCCACATCACAACTAGCAGGCTATTTTGGGGAGACTAGGACAGTTTTGGCAGCATCTGTAACTCTATTCTCCAAAGAGAAGGACACTTGAGACTCCATCACTACCACCACCACCACCACCACTACGACTTCTTAATCTGTTGCACGAGTGGTTCACGTTGCTCTGTCTGATGGTAGGGCCGTCACAGGATTGAACTAGGAGGCTTGATTTTTTGCAGCAGTAATATGTTGTAATGAACAATATCTGTTTCAATGCAAAGTATTTTGGGGTGTCATGGTTTTAGAATGTGCAATTAATTCTTGTTAACTTTTCAAAAACCCTGCTCTTGATGAAGATAAACACTTCTCAGTCTGGTTTGTTGCTGCAGATTACTCTTGGGCCAGTCATCCAGCCTGACTAACCTTACAGGGCTGTTTGAAGATGAAGCAGAATGGAGGAGATCAATGTGTGCTGCTTTGAGCTCACTGGAGGAAAGACACAATATAATACATCATATACGGAATATAACAGATATGAATACGTTTGTCTACAGGTGTGGATAAAGCAGGGTTAGACGCAGAAAAGGAGGAGTGAAGATAGGAAGGAACATCAACAATCTACGATATGTGGATGACACCATATTACTAGCAGAAAACATCACAGACTTGGAACAGTTACCAAGGAAGGTCAAAGAAAGTGCAAAAGCAGGCATAATGTTGAGCATAAAGAAAACCAAAGTAAGGACCACAAGAAATACATAAATTCTACCTAGACAACGAGGAAATGAAAATAGTAAAAGAGTCCCCATACCTAGGATGAAACATTGATAAGAATAGAGACTGCAGTCAATAAATTAGAAGGCTAGGAATGGGAAGGGCAGCTATGAAAGGACTAAATAAGAGCCTAAAGAGTAAAGACATGCAAATGAACACTAAAATAAGAATCGTCCAAGCCTTTGTATTCTCCATCACCATGTATGGATGCAAGTGTTGGATAGTGAAGAACTGGATTGGAAGAGTATCAAATCATTTGAGATCTGGTGTTGGACAAGAGTGCTAAGGATACTATGGATGGCCAAAAAGACAAACAAATGCATCCTTGAACAGATTAAGCCAGAAATCTCCTTAGAAGCCAAGATGATCAAATTGAGGCTGTCGGACTTTGGCCACATCATGAGAAGGCCTGACACATTAGAAAAGGCAATAATGCTGGGAAAGACTGAGGCTAATAGAAAGAGGGAAATCACATGTCAGATGGATAGAGGTCATGGGCCTGGATTTGCAGGAACTAAGCAGAGCAGTGCAAGATAGGGGGCTTGTAGATGTCTCATCCAAGGGGTTGCTATGAGTTGTGGTTGAGCCCAAGCAGGTGTGGGCTTGGAAATGGTGTGTGTTAACAGTTTTTTCATTCTTCTGGTCTTTGTGATGCAATCCTGCAGGTAAAATTCCTCCTGCTTGTTTGATTGCTGAATATTTCCTCCAAATGAACATAGATGCTGGGATTTTTATATGATACTCAGCAGCAGTTTGCACCATATCAGCCCAAATCCCATCCATACTCTGCTGAATAAGTTGTCTGAAGAGCTGAAGCTTGACTGGCCTCATTCCTGGAACTCACCAGAGAGAAATCCTCAGCTGTTTTGGGGTCAATCATTGTTTCCCATCCTGCTCCTGAGCCGTATCTTCGTGAAAAACAGACAGGAAACCAAACCGGAAATCCTCTTTTGCATTCAGAGTGGTTTTTCTCCGAAGCCACACAGCTGGGCTTTCTTTTAGGCCCTTTTGCTTCAAAAACTGCTAGAGTTAGGGGGTGCAAAAACAGAAGCAGCAGAAGAATGTGTTCTTCAAGCTTTTCTATGATGTGCTCTGCCACAGAGAGGCTTTGCATGCAAAACATCCCTGGTTCAGTACCTGGTTTAGATGCTCAGCATCCTAATCAAATGGCAGAGTTTGGAAAAGTTCCTTTTAAGGGGTTATAGCAGGGGTCCCCAAACTTTTTCATCCGGGGGCCGGTTCACTGGGCCCCAGATCATCTGGGGGGCCAGTGGTGCGCGCACGCATGCGCACAACTCGGGCGCCATTTTGTTTGCCAAAGTGGTGCCTGGAGTTGTGCGCATGCACCCAGAGTTGTGCGCATATGCGCATCCCAGGTTAAATGGTTTTTTTGGTAGCTCCCCCCCCAGGGCACCGAGTGCATTTGGGGCGAGTGTGAACACCAAAGAAATAACCCAGATTCATCCTGGATTATATTCGTCATGGGGCCCTAGTGTTCCTGAAAGATCTGCATCAATCCGCATCATCAGCAGTGTGAATATGTTTCCGAATTGGCTCTATCGTTAAAGGAAGGGAGGCGGCTCCATTTTAACCCGAAACAATGGCATGTGTGAATAACACAAGGGTTAAAATGACTTGAAGAGATTTGCAAACCCAAAATGCAATGGGAACAACAAATCCGATATGCATCAGCGCATTGATTTGCATCTCCTTGGAACAAAACAATGAGTGTGAATGCCCCCAGAGTTCACTTTTGGACATTTGATGGAAGCAGCACAGTGCCAAACAATGAGCTTGCCATCCTGTAAATAAAGTTCACTTTTGGACCTTGGAGGATGCCTTCTGCTGGCAACCGGAGGAAAATGCAGACAGGATATGCCTGCAGAGCTGCTGGCCGTGAAATCTGATTTCTGAGAAGGATTGCTCATGCCTCATATGTGATGCTATCTGGACTGAAGAGCCAGACACATGTCGAGTGGCCGTATGCTTTGGGCTTCACCCGGCCGGGGGCTGTGCCTCTTTGCTTTGCGTCGGCTTTCGTGCATTATGTAGAGGGGTGGGTTTGCATTCCACGCCACAGATTATGTTAGGGTGACCCTGGGAGATTAGTGGGTGCATATTGCGCTTGTTTGTCATCACACTCCTAAATAGACCATCCTCCTTCACCTCCCGCTCCAACCCTTGAGCAGGGCTTTGGAGAAATATACAAAATGCTGACACCCGTGGGAATGATGGGAGTGCAATTGTGCCCAAGTCATGCTGCTGTTTGCATGGTTGTTCAAGGAGCCAGCAACAAAAAGGAAGGAGGAGAGAACATGCCTTTGATGCCTGGAGAACAGTGAACAAATAGTGGCAGAAGGAGGAATAGGTTAGAGCAGAGGAGAAAGATTAAATCTACAGTGCTCAGAAGTGACCATGCACCCATCGACTTTCAGGGCTAACATGAGGGTTGTGTTCATTCTTTAAATCTGGGTGAAAACAATCTCCAAAGAGAGAGAGAGAGAAAGAAGAAAGCTGTATCTTCAGCCATTATCAAACACTAGATCAAATAACTACTGTACTTTGGTTTACTCTCCAAATACTCTCCATTAATTAGAATTATTAAACATTAAAAAAACAACATCAGTTCAGACTTAACCTCTCCTTGTTGGCTCAACTAGCATCAGTTAAAATTGCAGTTATACTGCATTTAATTTTTTTAAAATTTATTTATTCAAACACTGTCATTTTGTCATCCAGTAAGATTTTTGTCTCATTGGTAAACATTAATTGTGGGACTTCATTGTGTAAAAAATGTAAGATTTCGAAATCAGCTCTTTTTAAAATGCTCTGAAATGGGGGGGAGGAAGCTGAGCTTGTGAGAGCCAGCGTGGTGTTGTGATTTGAGTGCTGGATATGACTCTGCAGCCCAGGGTTCAAATCCTGGCTCAGCCATGGAAACCCACTGAGTGAACTTGGGCAAGTCACGCTCTCTCAGCCTCAGAGGATAACAATGGCAAAGGCAAGCTTCCTCTGAAAAAACTTGCCAAGAAAACCCCATGCTAGCCTTAGGGTTGCCATAAGTTGGAAATGACTTGAAGGTACACAACAACAGCAGCTGAGCTTGAAACTTTAGGCTTGAAAATTATTAAAATTAAACATTAGAAGTTGGAGAATTAATTGATTACTACTGACACTTATTATAATAATTGTTTAATTGGTTGAGTTATTGGCTCAGGCATTATTTAAAATGTTAATCTTGTGCTCCTTCAAAAGTGCTCCTTTTGTTGTTTCTCACTCCCCTGGATTTTTTCATCTGGATGGACTACACTACAGAGTCCATAACACAATTGTCACCTGGGGATTTGGGGAATTTAGGTACATATGGGGAAAGGCTGTCCTGAAGTATGGGATCTTATCTGACAACCTGTTCCATTAAGGTTTGGCACTGATACGTATTTTTCTTCTTCTTTTCCACCACCCCATCTTTACAGCGTGTCCTTACTCTTCAAACACCTCTCCAGATTAGTGAAGTCTATTTCCCATCATCCACAGACAGTGTGGCCATACTGTGTGGGGACAGACAAAGGTTGCTTTCACCAGGAGCTGAATAGATTTTCATCAATAGCTATAATTTAAAACAGATCTGAAACTGTTCTGTAATGCTGATGTGAAGTAATGGAGGGCGGACATGTTTCTATCTGAAAATTTTCTGCTATATTTTTGTGTGATTTTTCTCTCTCGGATAGACATTGTTTCATATAGTTAATTAATAACATCATTGAATGGATACATTACAAGCCAGATTAAGCAACCTGGAGTGGATACAGTACCGATAACATATAATATCAACAATTGTAAATAATTATGTTCCCAGGCTCCTGGTCCTAAGAAGCATATATATATATGCATCTCTCTTCAGGAATGCAAATATTTGGATGTTAACAGTTTCAGGTCCCTTAATCCTCCCCATAGGCACTAAATATGAATGCAAGGGAGAAATCTGATACTGAATTGCCATGCCTTGAAATATTGACATCTGCCTGTATCCTGTTACTAGTATCAAATAGACACATTGAATCAAGGGATTTGCCTATATGTTGAGTCACCATTCAACAATGATTTCAGTGGGATTTCAGAGTTGTGATTCAGGATATCAGCTAGAATTTGCATTGTCCCAGTGCAAATAATAATAATAATAATAATAATAATAATAATAATAATAATAATAATAATAATTGATGATGATGATGATGATGTCCAAGTAATGCTTTTTATTGGTTTGAGTATTGAAATCCCATGGGCGAAGCAATGCTAACACATTCAGATGACATAAGTGGAGTTATGATGAGACAGAAGCAGAACTTAGAAAAGGTACTTTTTAAACTACATCTCAAAAGAGTCCAAATACATACATAATGAGATATCTTAGAGATGGGACCTGAGTCTAAACACAGAATTTGTTCATGTTTCCTATATACCTTATACACAGAGCCTGAAGATAATTTTATACAATATTGTTAATTAGTGCATGAAACAAAGTTTGGGTACATTGGA
>CM034705.1:16442294-16460489 GCA_020142125.1 Phrynosoma platyrhinos | reverse complement strand
TTTGAGTGTATGGTAGAAACAGGCAACTTATGTCCCTAGAATCCCACTAACCTTCAACAGTTTTGTGCCCTCCCATTACTCCAGCCAGTATGGCCATCTGACAGATCTGGAGAGCACCAAGTTGGGTAATCGATCTGGTTTGTTCTTTAATCTTTATTGTCTCTTTCTCTCTATCCTCCCTTTTCTTTTCCTCTTCAGCCACTTCTAACTTAGATCCAGATGTGAAGAAACCCACCCCGCCCAAGCTCCTATGGCATCAGCCGATAAATATCTTCCTGGCCCGGCCTGTTGGTGTGGAAGAGCTGCACCATGAAGCTGAAGTCAACCTGCAAAGCATGCTCCAAGGTATTTGTAGTAATGTTCAGGATGAGGAGGCAAGGAGGTGAAAGAGAGTGTCTTTACAAAGGGAACAACTCACAAATAAATGGCATCCTGGATGAAAAGTGCCTTTGGTGACCCCTTTCCAGTAGTCAGTTTTGAGGACCACCAGATGGTTTGTGGATTTGGGGCTGGTGTAATGTTCTGCATTCTGTTGCTGTCCCCTAGTATGATGCATATTTGCAGGCCAAATATGAGAATTACTGCATGCAGGACCTAGACATGAGAATTCCAGCCTTGCTGTGAGATCAAACATCAGTGTGCTTCATCTTTTTTTCTTACATGGGGAAAGGTGACTAGGGATTGGGCTGTGTTCCTCTGGAATGCTTCCTCCAAAGTCAGCATCCCTTTTGGAAGAGCTTCGTTTTGCTTCTTGGGGTTCTCACAGGTCTTCTGGTGCAGCTGGACTTCTCCATTAATTACTCAGGAGGGATTCCTCTCTTAAGACAAGGTTTCATGTCTAGTCTCCCAAATCCCACAGCTTGGCCTGTAGCCTAAGGGCCTGTATACTCTTCTTTGGGACTCACAACAAGGAAAGGAATCACAGGATGACAGCACAGCCTTGAGAAGTGTGTGCTTATGTTATTTTTCTTCTTGGAATTTTTAAATTTACTCTGTGCAGCTGTGGTTGATCCTTAATATTTCATGCTGAATGGCTTCACCAGGGCTCATCTTTGCAATACCATGAGGCTCCACTCATAACACATCAGAAGGGGTCTTTCCTAGGTCTCAGCTTTTGGTGTTAAAACTCCAGGGCCTGGGGTGGTCCTAACCAGGCAATTCACATCATTCTTTTGCCTTTTCCTGTGATAACTGCCATGGAAAATTCCTCTTCAGTGGCACCTTATCCAGACATCTTAGGTGGCACATGTTCATGCCTTGAACTTGTTCCCTGGAAGGTCTGATGTTCTTTGTGTAACAGGAACAGGACAGCTGCTTTTGCCACATAATCCCTTCTCCGTTCCTTCTTTAAAAACTGTGTAACTGGGGCCGCTTGACTGCATAAGCCTGCCTGACCAATCTTATCTCTGTTGCTGCCCAGATATAAAGAAAAAAAACATGATTGGTTTAGATTTTCTTTTAAGGTTGGCAACAGACCCTTGGGCCAGTCTCCTAAGGAGAGATTTTATACCAATTTAACTTTGACCAAA
This sequence comes from Phrynosoma platyrhinos, assembly GCA_020142125.1. Taxonomy (NCBI): domain Eukaryota; kingdom Metazoa; phylum Chordata; class Lepidosauria; order Squamata; family Phrynosomatidae; genus Phrynosoma; species Phrynosoma platyrhinos. Next base: position 16,458,960 of record CM034705.1, on the reverse strand, counting down.
GGAGCAAAAATAATTCAGTTAACCTATTCTGTGCCTTAAACAATCACTTAAACCTATACTTGGTATCTTTCTTTATTCACACAAATATTTACTACATCGTGGCTGGGGAGAGGTGCTGAAATGTCTGAAGGGCTGCCATGTAGAAGGTGAAGCGCGCTTGTTTTTGGCTGCTCCAAAGTCTCAGACAGAAACCAGTAGATTCAAATGAGAAGAACAGAGATTCTGCCTCAGTGTTAGGAACAGCATCCTTGACAGCAAGAGCTGTTTAAAAGTGGAATAGATTACCTCCGAGGATGGTGGGCTCTCCTGCTGTGGAAGTCTTTAAATAGTGATTGAAAGGCCATCTCTCAGGAATCTTTTTGCTGTGTATTCCTGCATGGTAGGAAATTGGCCGATATGGCCCTTGTGGTCTGTTCTGAATCTGTGATTCCTGCTTCACTGCTCTAATGGCAGCCTGAGACTCAGAACAGAAAATGCACAGTGCAGCAGCCGTGCCAGTTAAAGCTGTGTCAAAATGGATTATTTCTGCAGTGTGTTTTGGACTTAAATTCCGCTTTGTGGCCCCTTCAGTTCAGCTCAGCACCTACTCATCCTTAGCTCGGTGCACCAGGTAACTACCCAGCTCACCCGCCCCATAGGTTTTTTCTCTGGTTGAATTCATGGGATTTCTGTTTCATGAAAATTGACTGTGTCTATTGTCAGAGCTTGGAAATGTTAGAGGGCTGGTGGTGGTAAAAATTAGCAAGTTTACTGGCTGGACCAATTCTGGAAGATACATCCTTGTGTCCCCCCTCCACTGATATTGATAGCCCCCATCTACCCCAAGAAAGATAGATGTCTCACCTCTAATGACCTCTAATTTTAGCTAATGTGTTATTTTTTCCCTCTTTTAATTAGTATTTTATAATGTTACTCATTTTATCTTGTTATTGTTTTTAATTTGCTTCTTTTTTAATGACTGGGATTGGGGTAGGGGATTATTTAGAAATGGGGATTTTAATTGTATATTGTATTTTATTGTTATTCCTATTTGTTGTAACCCGCCTTGATCCGCTGGGAGAGGCGGGCCATAAATAAAATGTATTATTATTACTATTATTCTTTGAAAAGTATCTTTTCCAAGCCCTTAATGGGGAGATAGATGATAATGAATGTAATGTAATGTGATGTGATGTAATGACCAGGCTATTTTGCGCTTCCCTTCCCTCTAGAGGAGCATGAAGAGCCGTATTCTGAATCCAGAGTCAGTGGACAGACCTTCCGCTACGCCAGCCCCCTCTCTCCTGAAAGACCCCTTGACTGCAGCCCCCGGCCCCCACCAGCCAAACGCCTTGAGTTTGTGTTCATGGTGAGTCTGGGTCCAGTGTTTCACAGCTTGAAGCAAAATTTATTCTTTTTTTACAGTGTCTTCCAGGCTTCTCAGTCCAAGTGCTGGTGGTAAATTATATTTTCTTGCAGCTTGGGAGGTAGCAGATTCTAGAGCAGAGGCTTCAGGAGGTGGAAAAAATCTTGGAAGCCTAGAGTAGCTAAAGTAGCTTATTTTGACAACATATCTCACAAACTGAAGGCAAAGTCTTGGTACTTTATACTTGGAGTAGAGCAGTACCTCTCAATCTTTGGCTCTTCAGATGTTTTCATCTTTAATGCCCAGAATGTCTTACCATTGGCCAACCTGGCTGGGGCTACTGAGAGCTGAAGTCCAAAACATCTGGATGACCAGAACCATTGGGATATAGCATGGGATGGTTTTCTAAGATCACTTGACTTCCAGTACCAAGAAGAATTTGATTCTATAATTTGAGAATCCCAGCCTGAGCAGCTGCTTTTTACAGAGTAAGGAACTGATGCCCCATTTCAGGATCCTGATTCAAGGTAAGAGTCACCTGACACTGCTTTCGTTTTGGAGTAGAAATGGATAGCTTATAGCCTGATGCTCAAAGGAGATCCTGTATTTATTCTGCATCAGGACCAGCACAAGAACATTACATCCTTGGGCAATGACCAAGGTCCCAGTGCACCAGCAGGGTTATACTACTGACATCTATCCAGGGGTGGTGTGGTGGAATCTATCCTCAGGTTCTGAATAATGCTGATCTTGTTAATTTCCCACAATGCCCTTAATGTAGCATCTCCTTCTGAGGCACTTGGGGAAATTAAAAGGCAGCTAGACTCAGCCTTCCTATCTTCCTCATTGCACTGTTTTAGAACATTGTTCAAGACCAGGGGTAGGCAACCTTTTTCAGGTGGGGGCCAGGTTGCTGTCCCTCAGACAACGGGGGGGGGGGGGGAGCACCAAAAATAAATAAATAAATAAATAAATAAATAAATTTTTTTAAAAAAAATAAAAATTAAAAAAATATGCATGCACACTCTCTCAGCCCCAGAAAAGCCATGGCAAAACCCGTGTGAAGATTTTGCCAAGAAAACACAAGAACAAGTAATAACAACAATAACCAATGTCATCATGGTGGGTGGTGGCGGCGGCAGCAGGACCAGCCTGGGGCCGGTCCAAAGGCCTTGGGGGGCCACATCCAGCCCCCCAAGGTCTTAGGTTGCCTACCCCTGTTCAAGACCAATGCTGTCGCCTGGTAAGCTCAAAGCTTGGAAAAGTTGTGTGAGTAACAACACAACTCTTCATGGTACTGCAGTAATCAGTGGCCATGCTGACTAGGGAATTCTGACCATTGTAGTCCAAAAAAGTGATGTAGATAAAGATGGTTAAGAGGTGATATGATAGTCCTGTTAAAATATTTGAAGAGATGCCATATTGAGGAGGGTGCTAGTTTGTTTTCTGCTGCTCCAGAGAACAGGACCCAGAACAACGGATGTAAATTACAGGAAAAGAGATTCCACCTGAACATTAGGAGGAACTTTCTGACAGTAAGAGCTGTTTGACAGTGGAAGAACATGCCTTACAGTGTGGTGGAGTCTGCTTCTTTGGAGGTCTTTAAACAGAGGCTAGATGGCCATCTGTCGGGGATGCTTTGATTTTGAGTTCCTGAATGGCAGAATGGGGTTGGACTGGATGGCCCTTGGGGTCTCTTCCAACTCTCTGATTCTATGATTCCACCAAATATCATTTAAATGTGAAGTCTCTCAAATTGGAGCTAGCCTTGCTGTGCATTTGCACTGAGCAAACACTAACATTAGCTGAGCTGTGCAGGTACAGAAATCCAGTTCGTCCACTTGCATATTTGCTTTGTTTTTGTTAAATTGTTAACAACTTCATATGCTGAAGAAAGCACGTGGGCTGGCCCTTGTGAAGTAAGCGAGAACAGGACTCAGTAGGCTGTCCTTTAGCCATGGGGACAGACTGCAGGGGATCATGTTAAATCCCTTTCTAACAGCAGCAGAATCATCTGAGGCTGAGATTTTCAGAAAGGAAGGCCATTTCTATGTCCTTGACAGAATCATTGGCTCAAAGTGCCCTGACAGCTTCCATGTGTTTGTGGATGGATGGAAAAGCTGTGAGGTGAGATAATGCAACTTATAATATTTGAAAGCTGAGACAAAGGGGGAAAAGTTAATTGCAGGCCTATAATATCTTGACTTGAGGACCAGACATTCTCCATCCCTATGTTAATACTTGGATGGTAGGGAGGACCTGGTATACTCAAGGCAATTTGTTATCTAAAGTCAATTCCTACTACACAGTTATAGTACTTTGAATCCACTTTAGCTGCCATGGCTGAAGCACTGGAGCACTCTGAGAATTTTAAATACATTATGAAACTACAAATTATGGGATTTCATAGAATGATATCATGACAATTAAAGTGGTACCAAAGTGCTGTAATTGTATAGAGTGAAAGAGACCTAAACCGACTCTACCACCATGATTGTCATGTTTTTGAAAAATTATTCAAACACATTTCTATAAATAAAATTTTATTATTATATTATTATTATTATTTCTTAATATAAAACACACATGCAGAGTTGCAACATTACAAGCACTATAAACAAAACAGAAAAAAAACACCTTATCTGTCCCTTCAGCTACATCTAAATAAACTATGCACTACTACTACACTAACTTATAAGGACAGAGTTTAACAAATGACTTCCAACTTGTCAGTTTGTATCAGCTGTTAATTCTACTTTGCCAGTCTTTTCTGTATATAGATAAAAAAATGAAGATTTGACTGAATTCTAATAGTAATTGTAAATTATTAATAAACAGCCCACTGCTTTAAAATATAGTCTATACTATTTTGCAAATCCTAAACTGAATATTTCTTCCCATTTCTTCTTCCAATAATCAAGCACTAATTTCCATTAATCTTTGAAAGACTATATAGTTCCCTCTCTTATAAGATTAGTCAACTTATCTATTTCTGCAAATTCATTAAGTTTTCTAAGTCATTCCTCTTGAGAAGGAATGACTGAGTCTTTCCAATGTTGTGCGTATAACAGTCTGGCTGCTGTTACAATATATTGTATAATTGTTTCCATGCTTGTATAGAAGAGGGGGATGAGTCCAAAAAGTATATTTTCCAAGCTCTTTTGAAAATATGTCTAGTAGAATTCGAAGACATAGCCATGTTACTCTGGAAGATCAGTATGCAGTCAGTATGTTGCGTGATCCCTTTGCATTAAAATATGTCTGTTTGCCCACATGTATTCTGTTGATTCCATTGTTCCGCTCCCTCTGCTTTCTGACAGCCTTCAAACCAGCAAGTGAAGGAGAATGAGACCACCACAGTGGGAGTAAGAGCCTTGGAACCTTCACTTAGCTTGCCTGCTACCCCAGACAGGCACACAGCCTGGAACCGAGCGGGTGCTTTGCCTTCCTTGGATGAGAAGAGGGTGCACCAGCCGTGTTCATCCCAAGCAAACATTGTCCCCATCAACGTCTCTGGTATGTTTGACTATTCATATGCATATGAAGGATGGGCAAGATGCTTGAATCAGATGACATAACAGGGGTAGGCAAACTGTCCCCTTTAAGGGCTGAGGGACTTCAGCTCCCAGAATCCCAGACTATTGGCCAACATCCCAGACTATTGGCCAACATGGCTGAGGCTTCTGGGAGCTGAAGTCCCTCGGCCCTTAAAGGGGACAGTTTGCCTACCCCTGATTATCATGAGGTTAAGAGGAGCACAAAGTCAACATGATGCCCCTGGATGGCATAGTGATTAAATGCCAGTACTTTTGCCACAATGTTGTGAGTTCAATCCCAAAGGACTCCTGGTTGACTCAGCCTTCCACCCTTTCATAGGTTGGTAAAATGAGTACCCAGTTTGTTGGAGGCAATTGTTGTACAGATTGTTATCTGCATAGAGAGTGCCAAGTTCACTATGAAACAGTATAGAAATGTAAATGCAGTTGCTATTGCTATGGGCAGGAATGGAGAAGTGTGAAAAATTCACAGTAGGGCTAAAAAATATAGGAACTTTGCTTGTGGAATTTGCATTGGATTCACCTGGATTGGCAGGTGTATTTTAATCTGACAGGCTGGATCTCTGCAGGCATTTTCCTCCGACATACACACATGTCATAGCTTGTGTGTGTGTGTGTCTGTGTCTGTGTATGCATGTTCTGTGATTTTGGTTTTAGCAGTATCTGCTAATAAATCTAGGTTAATCAGTAAGCCTGTCTTTTTGGAGGTGGGTCACCGCAATTTTCCTAGCACATGATTGCCCATGTACTATCTATCTCTATATTTTAGGGTTTGGCAAGAAGAGAGCTCCATGATAAAGTCCATTTATTGCATTCAGACATGAAGAGTGAGGGACAAGCTCCATAATCATGGGTGTACAGCCCACTAACAAAGTGCGTGCCAATATTGTTAGCTGAATTTATAGAGCCCGGGAACATGTGTTTCACTCTGGAAACCAAAATTAGGCTTCTGGTTTCCAGAGTGCACAAAAGATTTGGTATTAGGTCCCTGGGGCAGAAAGAATTATTTGGAATTTGCCATCATGTATTATCAAGGCAGGCCCAACCATTAGACACTAATGGCTGGCCGCTTCAGGGAACTTATTGAATGTATTATTTTGCTTTCTTTTTGAAAAATGTAGACGGATGGGAGGGATATGTTTGTTGGATTTTCTGCCTTAGGCACAAAAATTATTTCATTTGCCTTGAATATTTTGGCCTAAATCCAACTGCTACCCCGTATTAGAGCAGATCAATAGGATTTATTCAAATATTGCCTTATAATTCAACAGTTGTTCTAATTGGTCTATTCTAGGTCTGTGGACTTGAAGGACACAGAGGGTGTTATTTCCCATTCTGCCTTAGGCAGCAAAATATCTTGGGCCCATTCTGTGTAAAATGTGTATGTGTGTGCTCATCAGTGCTTTTTATAAAGCCATGGTCAGTAACTTGCTCATGATCTTCTTTCTCTCAGTGCTTCTAGGCAAGACTTTTATTGCGCAGTTGCATTGCTTCATGCACATAATTTTTCAGCAGAACCAGAAATAATTTTTCCCCATTTGCAGTCTTCCAGTATTTTCCCCACTTCTTCTTCCTCCATCATTTTTTCTTACTAGGAAAAAAGATCCATTTAAAGAAGAAAAGACAGAGTAGCTATACAGTCCCTTTTTATTCCTAGCATGAGGAGCCTTCTGGTTGGCTCCCTGTACAGTCGTCCTTCCATTTTTGGACCACCTGCAAAAATGGAAATTGACATTTATTCAAAGCCCGTTGATTATAATGGGTGTGCAGCAGTCCATGTGGCAGTGCACCCATGCTATGGGTGCACACACCATTTTAATCCTTCCCTGCCTTGCTGTCATGAAAAGCAAGACCACAGACTCCAAGTCTGCAAATTAGAAGGGACAACTGTATATGTTGCTAGCCATTCTGTTGCAACCAGAAATATTCTTCCCCAGCTGATCTGAAAATTAGGGAGGATGAAGCATCTGCTTCAAGTGCCAGTATATCTTGGCCATCTTTGCTTGTATACACAAGTGTCTAGTTTCTCAGAAAAATAAAAAAACTCCAAGGGTTTCTCATCAGTGAATCTTGAGCATATCTATAGTACCCAACGTAAAATAATTTCAAAATTAGGATAAACTGCCGTAGTTTCCTCCAAAAACACCCTGGGAGCTGTAGCCTTATTTAAGGAGCTCAGATTTTCCTTCTACAGTTCCCAGGATTCCTAGCTGAGGGAGTGTCTGATAATAAAGCAATTAACAATATTTTATCTTGATTAGAAACTGGTTTAAATTCAGTCCAAGTCAGTGGTCATCCTGCTAATTTAACTTTGGAGTTTGTGTAATGTAAGCTTCTGAGGCCAAATTGCTCATAGATAATTTGTTTCAGTGGTTTGGGGGAAGCTTAAGTTCCCATGGTGGTTTCATGATATGTTGCAATGAATGAAACAATATTTTGTGGTTAGTTCAAATGGTATCACAAAGGCTTTTCTCATCCGTGTTGCCCATCCTGTCCGCTCAAATCCAAAAGTAAGCATGAGGTGGATCTGTGTGAGAGATCTCTTCATTGCACAAGTATAGCACTTAACGTACTAGCTTGGAAACATTACATATGTGAACTAAAATTCCCCAACCCAAAAATGACCGTGTTGATTGGGGGAATGAATGGAATTGTAGTCCAAAAGGGAACTTTCTCAGTTGTGGCTAGACCTAAACATTTCTGCTGACATTTCCTCTGTCACTCAGTTCCATCATCAGTGCCCCATTCAAAGTGCTTCTCATCCTCATCTCCGCAATTTTTATGTAAGTACACATTTCCACCTTTATTCCACCTTCCCAGCGACATCCAAGCCCAGTTCAGGCAGTCCATCTAGATTAATACATGAAAAGGATGGAATACTCTAAGCCTCATCCCTCGGATGTCATTCTTCTCACATGGAGAAGAGTCTGAAGCTGGGAACCTCTTCCAGTCTGGTGGTGAATCCACTCAAGGTTTTAATATAGGATTTAAAGGTGCTCTTCAAAGTGCTGAAATGCTTTCCTATATTTTTTTTTAAAAAAACAGTACTTTGGATAGCTCCTTTAAAGCTAGTCATAACTTGGAATGAACATACCCCCACACTGATATAGGAGCCACAAGCTGCCGCTATAGATGAAAGCTCTCTGTGTGCTACAAAAAGCTGGAAAATCAATATTAAGGAATCTCGCAAAGAGCTTCCACACACATACTGTTTCAGATTGTTGTTTTTCCTGTGAGGAGAGCAACCAGATAGAGACTGGGCTAGGGTGTTTTCTGTCCTCACATAGGGGGGTTGCAGACTGCCAGAAATAGTGCAAATTGAGTCCACTTTTAGGGTTAAGGTTAGTGCTAGGGAATCATGGGAATTGTTTTTTTTCTTGAGACATTGAGCCTTCTCTGTCAGAGAGCTCTGGTGTCACAATAAAATACAGTTCCCATGATTCCTTAGCACTGAGCCAGGGCAGTGCCTCAATTTAATGTGCACTATTTCTGGCAGTCTGCAAAGGCCCATAGTCTCCATCTGCACTACAGAAATAATCCAGTTTGACACTACTTTAACTGCCATGGCACGATGCTATGAAATTCTGGGAACTGTAGTTTTATGAGATATTTAGTCTTTTTCTATCAGAGAGCTCTGGTGCCACAACAAACTACAATTCTCAGAATTCCATAGCATTGCGCCATGGCAGTTAAAGTGGTGTCACACTGCATTATTTCTGCAGTGTGGATGCAGCCATATTTATTTCAACTGGTTTACATGCCTGAATAGGGCTCAGGTTGAAATCTCGTCTTAGAGCTAACCCAGATTCTCTCAAGCCCAGTATTGGCTACCATTTGCCATCTTCCCAAAAGCTAAGACCACATCATCCCTCTGTCTCTCATGGTGGGTTTTTCCACTCTCCGACTGGACTATTGAGTGTCTTTGTTTTGACCGCAGGGCAGCCATTTGCGAGGCATGCGAGTACACGCCATTCCCTCTTTAACACAGAGACCGCCATGAATCCCAAGTCTTTGCTGCGACGGAGACGGACAGTCATCGGCTTCCCTCATCTCGCCCTGCGGGACCAAGGTGACCACAAGGATGGTGCTGCTCCTCTTAGCCAAAGTAGTCAAAGGAGAATAGCCTGAGAACTTAGGGGTAGATGGATAACCCAAACGTGTTGTAAACATGATTTGTAAATGAGCTTAATAGTCGGAAGGGTTGATTCTGGGGTTGGGTTTATTCATAAGAATTTTTTGCAGGACTCAAAATACCAGCTATCGGGAAATTTCAGAAAGGGATTTTGTAGAGGAATGCAACATTCTAATTTGCTTTTTAAAATATCGAGAGCTATTGATTTTTAAAGCCTGACAAATTGCCGTTCCAATAGATTTCAAGCCGCACACGTTTCAGACTGCCAAGAAAAACAAAACGGAACAGATGAGTCACAAAAAGTGCAGGATTTTAAAAAGGCAGACATAATTGAATGTGTGAATTTAAAGACGTAACTCAGCCAGATTTCATTAACAACTAAAGTCCCAGTCAGGGTTTTGCCTGAACACACATGACCGAAAAATGGAAATGAAGAAATGAGCATGCACATAAGCCCACTCCCCCCCTGTGCCCAAAAATAAATTTGCTCTTTTCATATTGAATGCACCATTGAGGGCTCTGTAATGGTATTTGCTTGACTGCTGTTACAAAGCTTCTGCTAGCTGGGACTTAACTTTATGAAGATTGCTGCCCCTGGGAACCTTGTAACCATGTTCAGACAAATGCAGTAACACAAACCTCTTCAGACCTTTGTATTCAATGCACAACTCCTATCTGAGGGTTTGGAGATGTTGGGGGCTAGGCTTCTTCTGTAGCATTCCCATCCCCAGTTTTAGCCTTCCTTGTGTTCACATGAACACTTAAGCAGGGCTCCAAATCACAAAATATATCTGCTTTGTGAGATGATGACATTTTTGTCATCAGATTTTGAATTGGGAGAATTTGTTTGCAAATTTTGGCCGTTTGCACCATTTGGTTTACTCTGGCCCATTTTCCTTAGTCTTTGAAGTCTTTAAGACCTCTCTGACATTGTGACGAAATGTGCCTTGGGATATATATAGCTCCATCTTAAATATTTGGGCTTGCATGGCTTGTTAATGTCTGAAAACTAGAATTGGTTTAAGTTATGTCCCCAGTTGTTTGCAGATATATGAGCCATGATTTCTAAAGTTGGGAATGATAATTTGAATTGGACAGATGTCAGAAGAGGGACATGTGAGTTTGACTTACAGAACACGTTCCAGGAAGAAGATCTGGAGATTTATATTTTGAGGCATTATTTTATTTTATTTTATTTTAAAAAATCAAACTGGTCCTAACAGCTGCCTGCCCACTTGGAGGACCTAAGAGAGGACACAGCGTTTCAAAGAAAGATCCTGAAGCAAATGCATCCTTCCTTCCACTAAGATACAAATGAATTGGGGAATAGCAGAGGAATCTCCTTGATCTTTTTAATTATTTATTCATTAGTTACATTTGTAGCCTGCCTTATTCCAGTGAGCTTCCATCATTTCTCATTTTTTCTTTATAACAGCCCTCTGAAATTAATCAGGCTTTGAGTGGGAGATTTTCTAAAAGTGACCCATTGAGTATCATTTCTCAATGCAGACTAGAACCCAGATCTCTTAAGTCTCAGTGTCACACTTCAGCCACTAACCCATACTTACTTGTGATAGCTTTATGAGAGTGATCACTCCTCTGCTTGTCCCATGTCATCCCTATCTTATTTGGGAAGAGCTGCTGCTTTATGGTTTTAGTAACACATTCTTGCCTTTTGTTTTAATACTGGGGTGGGCAAAGTAAGTTTTTGTGACCCACCCATGGTGTGTGTGTCAATTTTTGATGGAGGGAAACAAAAATATATTTTTTAAAAATCAGTCACCAGCTGGCAACCTCTCCACATCCTTTGAAAGCTATGTAGGGGCAGCTGAGCTGTTTTCTTCCTAAAGCAGCAGTGTGATCAGGCTTGGACCTTCTTAATTTTTGTTTCTTAAAAAATTATTTTTCCAAATGCTTAACTGTTATTGGACTGAGTTGCAGAATATTTTCCCTACTTTCATGGTCTCACAGTTATGCCCCAGTACAAAGCCCTTTGGGCACTGAGGGGCCAACCTAGCCAGTGGGCTTCTGTGCTGTTATTTCACTGCTCTCTTCCTCTCTTCTAGGCAACAGCAATGGCCCAGTTCTCAACCCTCCAGCAACCATAGCTGAATCTGTCTCCTGTAATTTTGTCCCTGACGTTGCCAGTGGGAGGGGTACCACTCACCATGCCCGGTCTCCACAGCCTCGGCCACAGCTGAGAAAGACATTTAGTGACCTTGGGGGAGCTCTTCAGGGACGGTGTTGCCAGGTGCCCACAGGGCATACAGAAAACCCCAGGGTAATGTATGCCAGTCCATCATGCAATGGCCCCAAGGAGGATTCAGTCTTTTCTCCTGCTTGGAGCGCAGCCTCTTTTGGCTACATGAGCCCATCAATGAGCCAAAGTGAGTTGGGAGCAGAGAACATGACCCAGTTGTCTCCTTGCAGCCCGAAAGGAACCCCAGACTCTGATCGGCCTGCCTCCTTCTTCATCAGCAAAGACCAGGTGGTTGCAAACAATGGGTCTGGGACATTCAGTGCTTCTCCCGAGTCCTCCAGAGATGCTGAAGGGAGCTCAAGATGTGGGGAAAGAGACATCAAGGCACATCTGGTCCCCATCAGCCCAAGTGAAAAGGACTGCCCACAAGTAGAGAGGGTACAAATCACATGCAAGTTCCGCGAGAGGTCCCTCTCAGTCCCTACAGACACGGCCTCCCTGTGTTCTGTGGACATTGGGGGCAGCGAGACCTGTGGCCTGAGCTATCCCAGTGCAAGTTCCGAAGGTAGCACAAGCACAGACAATGTCTCCCTGGCAGTGGAGCAGGAGGCCCAAGCACAGCAACGGCGGCAGCGCACCAAGAGCATCTCGCTCAAGAAGGCAAAGAAGAAGCCCTGCCCGCCCACCCGTAGTGTCTCTTTGATCAAGGATGTGCACGTGAGCCAGGCAGAGCCTGGTGGTGACTCAGGGCCTGAAGGTCAGAGACCCCAAAGTCTGTCTTTGCTTCCTGATGTGCAGGTCCAGAGCCAGGGAGATGGAACCAGGGGGATGGAAAATGTGCCCTATGCCCAGCAGTGGTACATGCCAGAGTGGAGTTCCAGTGAGCCCTATTGCTCTCTTTCTGGCTCTAGCACCACTACGGGGACCACCATGATTGAGCTTTCCAAAGCACAAGGCAGCTCTGAGTCCCTCCCTTCCCCATCCATCTCCCGGGCCACCACACCATCCCAGCTCTCTGCTGAGGTGAATTTGAAAACTTCTTCTCCAGGGAGGCCAACAGGAGTCATGTCTCCTTCCAGCGGCTACTCCAGTCAGTCAGAAACCCCAACCCCAACTGTCCCAACCTCTGTGGTCCTTGGGCATACGCCACACCAGAGTGGGCGGATGAGACCTCTTGTGCCTCAGAGGAAGTCCTCACTGCCCCCAGTCTCGCCCATGGAGCAGAGCCCTAAGTCGCACCTGTCGTTCGACTTGCCATTTACCCCACCAACTCACCTGGATCTTTCAGGGTTGAAGATTTCGCTCAAGAGCAAGGCCAAAGTGAGCCGGCATCACTCAGACTCCACCTTTGGAACCAAGCTGGGCCCAAAGCTGAGCCCTGTGCAGCCTGTCATGCCCATGGTGACACAGCTGGACCTCCGCTCTGTCCGTCTGCGTTCTGTCAGCCGTTCTGAGACAGAGGATAACCTGGAGAGTCCTGAACCTGTTGAGGAGCCTGGAAAGAAGATCCGACCACCAGTGGCAGAGAAACCCCCTCTCTCACGGAGGCCTCCGATGCTCCTACATAGAACCCCGCCAGTCCAGGAGGAGTCCCCCACAGGCTCTCCAACCTCTCCACTGACACCACAGGGTGCCGTCCCTGCGGGCAGCATTTACATGATGACCAGAAAGCCTGAGCGCCACCAGTGGGACCCAGAGGCCTGGGGTCCCATGGAATCACCCTCCCCTGGTGAAGTAGTCTCCCCTGGACAGGCTCCTCCAGGGACATTTTTTGCTTCTGTACCGCAGCTATCTGAGGACAGTTTGGAAGAGGATGACCAGATGAAGCCCAAGCTTCTGGGAGAGAGAATATCTGGCGAGGAGAGTCGCAAAACCAAAGTCCCACCCCCTGTCCCCAAGAAGCCCAGTGTGCTTTACTTGCCGCTGTTGGCCTCCCCACTCCACCCAGGAGCCTGTGGAGGGGATCCAAGACTGGCCACTAGTCCTCTTGTTATGGTAGATGAGAACTCCCCTTACTCCAAGCTGACCACTTGCAAGGCTTCATCCCCTGTGGCCAGTGAGGCAAATGGCAGCCCAACCACTGCAGATGGATCTTGGGAGGACTTTTCAGGTACTAGCTTATTATTTATTATTATGATGGAGTCTCCTCCTTTGGAGGCTTTTAAACAGAGGCTGAATGGCTGTCTGTTGGGATGCTTTGATTGTGTGTATTCCTGCTTGGCAGAATGGGGCTGGATTGCATGGCCCTTTAAATCTCTTCCAACTTTGATTTTGTGATTCTATTATTATTATTATTATTACAGAGTGATCCTCTTATCTGCAGGCTTGCCATCCATGGCTGGCAAACCCTCTTGTTTGTAATAGAGAAGTGTGCATGCTGCCAGCATAGAAAACAATGGAACTTGAGGTCCAGCATTTTTTTGTTATCCGTGGGAGGGTCTGGAACAGATCCACCGTGGATAAGAAGGTTCGACTGGATGATGATGATGATGATGATGATGATGTTATTGTTTAGCTTCAGATTTCCTGGATTTTCTTATCTTCATGATGGTTGAAGAGGGGAGAGCAGCTGCATTATATGATAAAACACCTAGGTTCAGTCCTAACCCTTATGTTAAAAGGGTTAAGTAGCAAATGAGAGTCAGTATGCTGTGGCGGTTTGGTCTGGGACTATGGAGACCATATTTTGAATCCCTGCTTAGCCATGGGAACCTACTGGGTGACCTTGGGCAAGTCACACTCAGTCTCATCTTACCAAGAAAATCCCATAATAAGGTTGATATAAATTGCAAATGATGAGAATTCCTCTCTGTGCCCAATACTCTAGAACAATCGAGTGTAACCCTAACCCTATATACACCAGTTATAAGGTATCTTCATATGTATGGAAACATAGCCAACTGCCTTACACCAGCTTAGATTATTTAGAGCTTGGAAAAGTTACTTTTTTGCTACAACTCCACACATCCCACAGCCAGTTTGTGGTCCAAAAAGGAGCTCAGTAATATGACTTACCTCCCTTTCTGCCTTTTGTATGCTGACCTTCCTCAAGTGAACATATATGGTTTTCTGTGATTACACCACCCCAGCAAGGTAGGCTAGGCTCAGAAAAAGATGGTGGGAAAGAGAGAATTGGCTCAAAACACCTAGTGAGCATCATGGCCGAGTGGGTATTCAAATCTGGATGTCTCCGGACCTAATCCATCACTGTAATAACTGCACTACATTGACTGATTTGTGGGGTAGTGTGTAATGTACCAGGATTTTATTAGAGGTGAGGAGAGGCAGACTGGCAGTTACTTAGTTTGAGAGATGCTTGGGCAATCTTGCTTTATGCTGTGAATTAAAACTGCTAGCACCAAGCCATCCGTTAACAAATTCAAGCAAGAAAAACAACAACAACAACAACAACAACAACAACAACAACAACAACAACAACAACGCAATTAAATGAACCCATCCCACATGTACCTTTTGATTTTGGTTTTGTGTCAGTGGTTATTATCTGTCAGTAATCCAGGTGCTTTCAGACGTGAGTTTTATTGTGCAATTGCACTGCACCCTTCCATCGGTTAAACACCCCCCCCCATGTTTTCCCATCACTTGCTCAATGATGTTTTCCTTTTGCAAAAATAAATATTTTGAGGAGGAAATGAAATAATGTTTCTGTCTCTAAGAGCTGCATCATCTCTACCACAGAAAGATTTGTAGGTCTGTTGGTTTCTATTGCTCCATGTATATACTTTGCAGCATCCTGTCTATCTTGATGTTATGTACTTTCAAGTTTACCTCTGACCTATGGTGACCCTATCCTAGGGTTTTTTTGACAGGTTTTACTCAGAGGAGGTGGGAAGGATGAACATAAATTTGAACCCTTGCCTTGGAGAGTCCTACCCTGGTGGTGCAGTGGTTAAATGTCTATACTTCAGCCACTTACTCATAAAACACAAGGTTGTGAGTTCAATACCAGCCAGGGGCTCAGGGTTGACTCAGCCTGGCATCCTTCTGAGGTTGCTATAATTGGTACCCAGCTTTGCAAATTGCTTAGGGAGTGCTTAAGTGCACTGACAAGTGGTATAAAAATGTACTTGTTATTGCTATTGCTTTCTATTGCTATCCCACACTGCTCCCCACCCTGTCTATGTGCTTTTTCCCCCCTTTTCCCTCTCTCTCTAATCTCTCATCAACTACTTCTCAGGCTTCTTCCTAGCATTTTACATCTTTCACATCATTTGCCTTGAAGTTAGTACCCTTATCACCACTGCTCACTGTTCATGTGCACAGAAGTAATAGGAGGCACATGGCAGACTAAGGGGTCCTTTGAACTCCCAATGTCTTGCAGCCATTTCCCGTTGTCTGGCATGTGTTTCCTGAACCAGCTGCCTCGCGCTGTGCTTACCGATAGTAGGGTGACCCAAGCAGTAGGAGAATTTGAGCTGAGGTCACAGCTCCATAGGACAGCAAAACCAAGCTCAATTGTGAACTGATGATTTTTCAACCAAGGGAGAAAGGTACCATTGAGACATCCTAGAATTCATTGTTCACTTAGGACTGAACTAGAAGTGTTGCAGGGAGAGCTGCATTTAGGAAGTCTCACTTAAAGAGAGTAAAAATTAATTTGCAGTCCTATTAAGCTGCTTTGAAGATTAGCACTCTGCAAGTCCATTCTAACCCAGCTTTAACTGACCATGCAACCTCCAGATGTGTTGCATTACAATTCCCATCATCCTCAGGAAGTGCAGTGGACTGCAGGGCAGGATATTTGGAAAGAGAGTGACACTTAGAATTCTTCTTGACTGTCTTTCTCTCTCCATTCACACCTGTAATGTTAATAGCAGTTTCAGGAGACAGGAGGAGTGGTTTGGATTTATGGAAAAGGCAAGGGAGAAAAGACTTAACTTCTCCCAGATTGCCACTTCCTTAAGCTTCACAGTATATCTAGTTTGGTTCTTTAGCAAACTATATTTTCAGAAGCTATGTAATTGCATTCAGCTGACTGTGCTTAACAAGACCTTTTCCAATCTTTGCAGCAAGTGCAGCAAGATCTGTGTTGTAGAATGAGGATCCTTGGCAGCAAAGCTGGCATATTTGAACATGATCCCCACTTTAAACTTATGCATATTTTGGGCAAGTACACTATGACCAAGATCCTGTGTGGAAGAAGTATAATGTGCTCTCAACACCCACCCAACTCAACATTTAACTGCTGAAACTACCCCCCTTCCAGATCCCTACTGTGGCTGGTAAAGAGCAGGGGGAAGGAGTCAAAGAAATTTCTGGCTGTGTCCCTGAAGTCAGATGCAGAATGATTTTCATCATCTGAGATCCGCTAGAATCTCTTTGAGGTCTCAGCAGTCTGTGTCTGGCTATAGAAACATAGGTAATCAAAACAAACTGCAGAAATAATCCAGTTTGAGACTGCTTTAACTGCC
>CM034705.1:16414740-16426803 GCA_020142125.1 Phrynosoma platyrhinos | reverse complement strand
GCAAGTCAAAGCTCTCTCGCTTTTTGTAGACCATCGCCACACGAACTGCAGTGAATTCTTGAGACTTTGGTGCTAGGATGCATCGGAGCAAAAAACAACAACACTGCCCACATCTGTGGCCAAGAAGAAAAATTGAAACGCCATTAAACTTTGTACAGTGTTGCATAGGACTGCTCAGGAAAAAATGTAATGAAAAGGAGGGGAAACAAAGTAGTCAGCAGTGGCTTAACCTTTACCTGATTGTGCTACAGCGTTGTCAAGGTTGCCAAACGCCTGCTAGCAAGAGATTTGCACTTTGGTTTCCCTTCAAAGAACTGCCTCAAACCCCACTTTGTTTTCCCCCTTTATAGCCGAGACTATTTTTTTTGGACTGCAGCCGCATGTTTGGTTCCTAGAGAGTAAGTTTTACTGAACAATGCTGGGCTTGCTTTTAAGCAAACATGTTTAGGATTGCACTGTATAGTATAATAGAAAATAACCCTTAATCTAGGCACCAAATCCTTAAAAAGTATCAATATCCCTGTGTGGTAGAAGATGCGTGGACTATTTATTCTCTTCCCCTCTGCTTTTAGCAATGTTCATTAAAAAAAAAATCTAAAAAGAGCAATGGTTCCCTTTTTCTTTTTGCAAGACTGCCTCTTGCAAGAATTTGTTTTCCTTGCTCTGCACCTAAGTGGATTAGACAGACTTTTTCTCCTGAGGCATTTCTGTACAGCCAAGGTAATCTAAGTCTCTACCTATTCTTAGGATGTTTCCAGATGGAGGCTTATAACAGAACCAGTCGACAAAAGACAGTGAAGCTATGCCATTTTTTCCTCCTTAATGGTGGCTTTATTTTAAGGGGGGAAAGGATAAATTAGTAGTGGAAAAATGCAGGATGATTATGTATCAAAGACAACAGCAGCTCTCCCCAACCCCATTGAATATTCCTTAAAACAGCACGATGGCACAATAAAAGCCTCATCTGGAAGCATTCTTAATCTATCTCTCTATATATTTGTATTAGTCTATCTTATTGTGAGCTGTCACAAGAAAAGGCAGAAGCGTTTTTTTGACTATTGTATGTACTGATTCAAATTTAAGATTCAGGGTGCAAACCCTCTTTTGAATTCTATTTCTTGCCACTGTACAGTATCTGGAAATGCATAGAGAGACTTTTTTTATATATATTTCTGAATGTTGTACTTTTTAACTCCTTGCAAGCTTGGTAATACATGATCTAAATGTCTTTAAAAAACCAAAAATAACTGGCTCCATGTGTGATGAAATTTCACGAAACCAGCCGGTCGCCAAAATGAAGCCCCACTGGTTGAATTAGACACTGAACAATGTGTGGGTGGGATCCATGCTGGACATTTCAAGGCAAACTGAACGCTTAAACACCAGGGCATTCAAGGAGACCCTCTGTTGCCATTGTTTTTCTTCCTGTTTAATTCTAGGGCTGGCACCTACTTACAGAATTTATTGTTTTAGTTTGAGTTGTTGGATTAATCAGTTAATTGACTGAATGTGCACAGACACTGAGACAGAAATAATACTTCTCAAGAAAGTACCGCTTCCATATTTTTTTTATTTTCATTTTATTTTTTTGCAATGCACACTGTGTCATGGAAGATTAGTGCAGTAGGAATGGGTTCTTTGCCCTCTCTCCTCATTCTGTTTTTCTACTGAAAATCCTTCCCCACCCACACACCTTCCCTTTTTTATACTTGCTGTAAACATTCCTCTAAAAATCCTGTTGTAAAGATATAACTAAGAATTGACACTCTCACATACCAATGGCATATATATGTCTTATCTCTTCTTCCACTATATGCATCTGAGGAAGTAGACTGAAGTCTCTGAAAGCTCATGTTGCCAACTTCTTTATTTCAGTTAGTCTCAAAGGTGCTGCAGGATCTCTCTACATACCAAGATTTAAGGTGGGGGGAGAGGTTTTTTAGGAAGAAAACAATACATAAAGGGTTGAGGAGCACCTCTTGCCTCACACTGGCCTTTCATTTCAGCCTCACTGCACTGTGTACCAGGAGAGCTGTCTCCAAAACTAGACAAAACATGGCTCTATTCTAACCACCCAGAAATATTAGTGCAAATGATACAGACACAAGTTGCAGTTAACATGCCTTTGGGCATCAACATTTTTGAACTACTTTCCACACAAATACAAACCAGCAACATAAGCACAACAGCCGCTTAAATCCTCTTACAATATTTTGACCAGCGAAGAGACATGTTCAGAATGGAACTGCAGCACCAGTCAACTGAGCTGTTAGTGGTGATCAGGGACAGAAAGTTTTACAAGCTGGAGGAGGTGGCAAACCTAGCCTTCCTTTGAAAGGAACTGCAGCAACAAGGAACTAGCTAGCCCCATCTTTTCCTGGATTTTATCTTCTCCAGATTCAGCCCTTTCAGAAGCTGTGGTTAAGAGCAGTGGAATGGTCAAGATATTCTTTACTTTCCTGCACTGCGTCTGTTCATTTCTTCTCCCTCATGGAAAGAAAGATGTTGAGACTCCAAGCATTTTCCTCTTCAGATGGGAAAGCATTGGACGGAGGCAAGGATTCTGAGAAGACCAATGTTAGAAAGGATGTCTCCCACCGTTCCTTGTTCTGCTGCTGCTTTTCATTAAAAAAAGAAATGAATTAGGCTGGTCTGTATAGTCCACATCTGTATAATGCAAGGTTGGGGAAACACTGGTCTTCCAGCTGCTTAGGACTTCAACTCACCAAACCCTAGCTAGCATGTCCAATGATAAGAGACTGGGAGTTGTAGTCCACACAACTTGAAAGGCCAAAGCCCCACCCCACCTCCAGCTTGGCATATATTAAGATTATATTCTCAACAGAGTTTGGGAAAAGCTACCTTTTGGGACCACAACCTCCAGAATCCCCCTGGCAGGTATTGTCCATAAAGCTCTCACCCAAGCATTATCTCTTGGTCAATTTACTAAAGAAATTCAGTATTGAGTATCACACATGAAAACTTCCAGACTCATGCAGTGACTGCACACAGAATTGGAGACCCACGGGGTATATGGATTCCTGAAAGTATTACTTAAAATAGGGTGCCAGTGGTTTCATCAGGTTTGAGGGCTGGTATCCAGAGCCCCTGGACTCAGTACAGTGCGCAAGAAACAGCTGCCCACATTATATGAAATAATGATTACATGAAATACATCAAATAATGACATCAAATAATGCATGTTATCAAAGCATTGGGAGCAGGACGTGTCCAGAATCTAAGGTTACCTAGCTGTAGCAATGTTAAATACCTTAATTAACCTATTTATATTTTTAAACCCCAGAGTCAAGAAATATACAGCCCTCCAGATGTTGAGCTCCAACTCCCAGCATCCCTCACCATTGGCTATGGCTGCTGGGAGGTGCCAGCCAACAACATCTGGAGGGCCACACAATTCCTACCCCTACTCTGCCCCAAAGACTTGGTGGGGCAAAATCATTCTTGTGAACCACTGGATCCATATCTGCTTACCAGAGACAGACCTACCTTGGTTTCTAGCCATGCTGTCTCATTTGGTGGCAGACTTAATTTTGTGGATGGCATATGGGCTGGACTCCTTGGGTATCCAGATTTCATCTCCCTCGTGGCCCCTTTGGTCAGTCGCTCCTTCCAGCACAGCAGTCAGCTCTGGCCCAAAGATATTGTTGGAGTTGTGGTAAATGCGGGTGAGGTGGCGGAAGGAAGAGTCGGAAGAGCTGTCGTCGTGAGTCTCTTCTTCCCGTTCATCCTGCAATTTGGTTGTCTCGAGCTCCAAGCTATCGCTCAGCTCTGTGGCTTTGAAAACCTCCTTTAAATCCCGCAGCAAGGCCATTTTGGGCACAAAGATAAGGAGGAGGAACACCAGACCTCCTGAGACCCCACACAAGAAATAAAAGCCAACCTTCTCTGGGACGCCTATAGGAGAAAAAAACAGACAAAACACAGACAAAGAAACCCTTATATCCACTAATCTCTCCTACTAGAGAGTGTGCAGACCCATCTTATTTGCAATCCTTATGGGATCTATCCAAAAAGGGAGAGGGTCTTCTTAAGTACCTTTCTGGATCGCGGTACAGCATACTGTTGCTAGGGTTGCTCTTTTGCCTTTCTATATTAACAGTTGTCATTGGTTCCTTAAATGCATCACACAAATGAATAAATGGGTAGTGGATTCACAGTTCACCTTCCTAAAAGTCTCAATTTTCTATATGGGGAATGAAATTAAATATACTAATGTGCAGCTAACTGGAGGAGGGGGGCAAAGAAGAGGATGTTTCCAGATCCCTTTTGCCAGCAAGCAAGACTGCAACAATCAGAAGCAAGACCTCTGTAGCAATTCCTCATTGCAGTTTAACTTTCTGATCAGTGAGGGATGGAAATGTTATTCTTCATTGTCCCAACTGGCAGCTGAATAGACCTTCTTCACTTGATCCAGCTGCTGGCTGTTAAAGTGGGTTGGGAGGCATTTGCTACATCATATTACTGTATACGGAGCAGTTGCGGAGACATAACTGCAGTACAGAATACCAGTCTTAGTCCTTCGGGTCCCAGTTGCCTGAACTGCATAGGAAATGTGTGCTCAGATCTCCAACACTCGAACACGAGATGTAGGAAATATCATATTGACCTTGATATTTTGGAGCTCACAGAGGCTAAACACATAGTGCAGCTATAATGTGGAAGCAAATAACAGATCAAAAAGCATTTTTTTCATCTGAGAAAAAATCTCATTCATGTTTCAGTGGTAAGTGGTATGCACAGCCATATTCTCAATTATCACTGACTAAGGCGGTCTCCCCCTCCATCTCTTTTCCTTATTGCACACACAGGCCAGCATCCTGTTAGTGACATATGCAAAAATAAGTCCACCTTACACCTGCATACTTTTTTTGGTCATTGCAGAAGCTGGCACTCCCCTGCCTCACTCTGCAATATCCATAGCCCCCACCCCAGAGTCACAGTTGTATTGTGATAGCCCCCACTCCAATAGTCATTCCGTTGCTGGTTGAGAATGAAGGGAGACAGAGAAGCTTCTGGCTGTGTTCTCATTGCCAGATGAGAACTGGGGACTTCTGCCAAGATCTACTGGAGTCCTCTAGAGGTCTCAGTGTCTCAATAGATGATTTCATTGGTTTGCATCTGGCTACAGGGACATAGCCAGAACCTATTGTCATGGGTACGCTTCTGTTCACCACCAGCAATGGAATGATTGTGGGGGGCCTGTCACTGTGCAATGAGTTTTTGGGTGGTGATGGGGCTTATACTGAAGTTCTACATACTGAACTCTTAAAGCTCTTAAAACTCTTAAAGAGGTGTCCCTGTTGGAAATGCAAATGGATTTTAAATTTCCTGGACTTTGCAAATCTCCCTATATCCACAGGGCCAGAAGGAGGAGGATCCTGCCTGTAAAAGATATCCTCCCTCTCCACCATCTACCATCTTAACTGAAGACTGAAACACTATGTAGGCATCTGACTAACGTCTCCAATTGTTTTTCTCCTGTTTGGTTTGTAACATCTTGCCTGATGAAGAAGAAGCCCATGGAGCTTCAAAAGCTTGCAACAAGGATATGGTGCATTTTGGTTGGTCAATAAAGGTATCACTAATGGATTTTTGTTTGAATTTCTTAAAGCTATGCTTGACCATGTAGGATCTTAGCACAGAGAGTTTACCCCCTCCCTCATCCCTCCTTCCCACCTGTGGTTCTCACTTGAACGTATTCAGATAGTAGGGAGGAATATGGTACCTGACTTCAGCCTTTAGGCCTCTTTTTGAGGACTTAGAGCAGACGTTCTAAACATAGGACCTTTGCAGACTGCTAGAAATAGTACAAATTGAGTCCACTTTAAGGGTTAGGGTTAGGGAATGATGGGAACTGTATTTTATTGTGGCACCAGAGCTCTCTGACAGAGAAGGCTCAATGTCTCAGGAAAAAAAAAAAACACCAATTCCCATGATTCCCTAGCACTAACCCTAACCCTTAAAGTGGAATCAATTTGCACTATTTCTGGCAGTCTGCAAAGGCCCATAGTGTCCTCCAGATGTGTTAGACCAGTGCTTCTCAGGCTATAAGATGTGGGGGACCAGCAATTATTATTTTTCACAATATGCCAGGGACTAGAACGAAAGTTGTCCCCATTGAGTTTCCTGCCAGATGCAATTATTTCTTTCTTTCACGGAAACTTGCCAGGGACTGGCTGCCAATGACTCAGGAACTGGCACCGGTCCAGGGTCCATGACTTTGGGTAGCACTGTGTAAGACTACAATTGCCATAATCTAACAATTTTGGGGGAGTGATAGAAAAAGTATTCCAAATGACCTAGAGGGCACAAGGTTGGAAAAAGTTGCCCTAGAACAAGACCCTGAAAAAACAAAAGAAGCATCTTCCCAAAGGACCCAAAGCAATGCAATTCAAGAGACCCATCATGGATCACTTTCAATTTTTTTTTTAGCTTTAAAAGCAATCGCTGGAGGTTCCATTTTTATCAGACTGACAGCAGAGAAGGCTGCATGCCAGCAGTGAGAGGATGGTATGATGACTTTGGGGTATAACCAGGGCTGCCATGAGCAGGTTCAGACTCTGGTAAAAAAATTAATAATGATTGATTGATTGATTGAGGGCCCCCAGCTGTGGTTGCCAGATTTTTTCAAACAGCAATACAGAAATCTTCTGTCGCTAGACTGACTGGTAAGCACCAGGCAAGCCTGTATAACGTCTGTCTCAAGACTCATGAGATGTGAGAATCCTAGGCTCCTCTAGGAGGTGAAATATCTTACAGAAGGCAAGCATTATATAGGATTCCTCCTGACATGCTTGCCTGGATCCAATTCAGTCTTCCAGCTGAAAAGGGCCTTCCCATTCTGAGTTGCTGATGTGCTGCATTGCTCCTGTTTTGGTCCTAAGGGGCCTGCCGCCCCCAGCCTCCCACCCCTGTCCCATCTTGCACAACCAGGGAAATCGCACATACCCCACATATGGGCAAAAGTTTCCAGAGAGCTAGTAAATATCATCTGATTCTCTTGGAGCCTGTACAGCCTTGGCCCAGTGTACCAGCCACCTGCAGCAAACAAGGGGACACAGCAGGGTCTTATTGTCAAGGGTTCAGAAGACAACGGGAACGTGTTCCTTCGTTCAGAAATTTCAGCTGAGCCAGGAGACACAACACACGCTACACCTGCAGAAGTTCACAGGTTCAATCCCCAGCATTTCCATGTAGGGTTGGGAAATTGTGTGAATAGCAATAGCAATAGCAGCTTCATTTATATACCGCTTCATACCGCACTATGCAGTCTCTAAGCGGTTTAGAACTGTAAGCTAATTACAACATTACAACAGTCACTGCCAGTCAGTGAGAATATACGGAAGGAGTGACATATTGGCATAGGATAAGTCAACTTCCTATGTTCTTTTCAGAGCTTGGAAATTTTGCTGCAGGAAAACCAAGGGAACTGCAACCCAAAAAGTAACTTTTCCAAGTTCTGGTTCTTTTATAGTCCTCCTCACTGGACCCCTCCAGATGTGCTTTACTACAACATCCATCTATCTCCCTGTCCAAACAACATAGGGCCAATAGAAATTGTAGTCCAGGACACTTGCCCAGGGTGGCAGTGCCCTCATTGAGCTGTTTGACAGTGAAACACGCTGCCTTGGAGAGTGAGGGCCTTTCCTTCTATGGAGTTTTTAAACAGAGCCTGGATGCCCATCTGTCGGGGGTATGTTATTGTGTATTTCTGCATGGCAACTTATTGGACTGGATGGCCCTTGGGGTCTCTTCCAATTCCATGATTCTATGTTTTTATTCCCCTATAGCTAGATCCCATTAACATTTCCTTTTTCTTTTCCAACTGACACTCCAAAGTCTTCACTGGGTTGTTCTGATGGTGTCCATCTCATCTGACTGATACTGAATTCTGGATACTGAATTTTTAAAGACCTTTTCTCCACTTCAGCAAAATGCTAAATTTACTTCTCCAGGCATGCTGATATTTCCCCTTTCTTTTTCATTTTGACTAGAATTCTACCAACACACTTAAGGTCAGTATTAGAAAGAGCAGTGGTGCCACTAGACTTGGTGTCACCCAGTGCCATAACTCATGATAAAACCCCTTCGATTGACTTCCTCCCATACCAAACCATACAGACTTCTTAGTAATGTTTTTGTACTAGTGTTACTAATAATTCATAATTTCCCATATATAACTGAATGTAATGGCAATAGTTGTGACATAAACAACTAGCAAAATTAAAAGTATACCTTTAAAGTACACACAGTCTAAATGTAGAGAGATCTTGTAGCACCTTTGAGATTCACTGAAATAAAGAAGTTGGTAGCATGAGCCCTATATGCATCTGAGGAAGGAGACTGAAGTCTACGAAAGCTCCTGCTGCCAACTTCTGTATTTCAGTGAGTCTCAAAGGAGCTACAAGATCTCTCTACAGACTGATTCTACAGACTAACATGGTTATATTTTTGAATTCTACACTCTAAATGTATATGGTGAACTGTGTCCTGTTTTACACCATGAAATAAAAGTCACATTTTTGTCTCCTTATATTGTGAGATTGCAAGGCCTTTTGGTCTAGGTTCTTATCCTCGGAGTGTGGTGGAGTCTCTTTCTTTGGAGGTCTTTAAACAGAGGCTGGATGGCCATCTATCGGGGATGCTTTGATTGATAGTTCTTGCATGGCAGGGGGTTGGACTGGATGGCCCTTGAGGTCTCTTCCAGTTCTATGATTCTATGATCCCGCTTGCCTTCTATTTTCCATCTCATGTGGTCAAAGTGAAAATTTGGTCAGATGTGATGTTGTGAAAGAAAATCTTAAAAATTGTATATTTTCTTTCAGAACATCACATCTTACCAAATTTTCAGTTTGACCACATGAAACTATATACATTTAGACTGTAGAATTCAAAGATATAGCCGTGTTAGTCTGTAGAATCAGTATGTAGAGAGATCGTGTAGCTCCTTTGAGACTCACTGAAATAAAAAAAAAATGTATGTACATTAAAAAATAATTTTTAAAAATTAAAGGGGCTTCTCCTTTCTCCTCCCACTGAGCCTCACCCCACTCAACCATCTTGTCAGCATTTTAAAGGGACACAGGCAAATGCCACAGCCTAATTCGGCCAAAAGGCAAGTGTCTGGGGACCAGTGGTGTCATACCTCCTTAGGGTGTCACCTGGTGTGACCCGCATCCCCACACACACATACATCCCTAGGGATGCCCCTGAGCAAGAATGATTGCCTACAAGTGAGAAGTTGGTGAGAAGACTCTACCAGCTAATTCCAGTTCCACAACTTTACCTATGATGAAGGCAAAGGCATTTACCATGTGTGTAGTCCGAGATTGCAAAAGGATCTTCCTGGGAGTCACGTCCCACTTCTTCCAGCAATTGCCTTGGCACTGAAAGGGAAAAGCAGGGAAGGATTGTTAGGGGAAGGACTGAAGATTTGCTGCTAACGTCCATTATTATTGTTGTTATTATTGCTGGCCAAGATTCTAAATAGTTAACTAAGCAGCATCTCCTGGCCTGATGCTCCCGATCCTGACTTACGCATGCCAGATGCTGCAAGTGACAGGGGTCTGTTCTGTTGATCAGGATGGAGACTGATGCTTCCACCCATGTGAGCAATTTCTGGTGCTACAATCAGAAGCTGGATTCCTGTTGCAATTCCTTCTTGCACATCCCAACTGACAGGAGAACATGCCCCTGTTGTTTTTAGCAGCTGATGCCCAGAAAGTCAAGATTAGGGAACTTTTATAATCCCTACACTATTGAATACGTTGGGATCAAATTAAAATGAATCAACAAAGAATGCATAGCTCTAAGTTATGTGTGTGTAGTTCCAATTGTGAATTCCAACCATTATTATTGTTTTCATTTATATCCCATCTTCTCCCCAATAATGGGACTCAAGGCAACTTGCAAACTATTAAAACCAGTACTCATTAAAAACCATACAAAAAATATCAGTAAAAATATACATATAAAAGTATATATTTAAAAAATTAATCTGCAAAAGCCATTTAATTTTTTTTAAAAGACCAAAAAATAAAACACCAACAAACCAACATAGCACACTATTAAAGGCCCATTACAGTCAATTCCTAAAAGCCTGATGGAACAGGGATGTTTTTATTTGCTGATGGAACGAGAGCTAGGAAGAAGCCATCTAGCCTCTCTAGGGAGGGAATTCCAAAGTCTGGGTGCAGCCACCAAGGACATTTTCACAGGAACCCCTTTCTTGCTTCAATTAAACTAATTAATGAAAATGCAAACATACCAGTTTTGCAAGCAGTCATTACCGCACGTCTTCGCAATCATGTGACTGGGGCTATTACTGTCATCGCACTCTCTTCCAGACTTCCACTTAACTCTACCTCCTGCTCTATGCCCTACCCAGCATGCATTTTATTTTATTTTACTTTTTGTAACACAATTCCACAGTTCTGGTAATGCAATTAATTTTTTTAAAAAAATAAATAAAAGTAATGCAAAAACAAAGTGAATCAGGCTGCGAGGGAGAGGGGGGAAAGGAGGAAATTGTGACCCCATGTGACTGCCAATATTGCAACTGCTGCACTGTGACGTTTCACACAGGAGAAGTACTTACTGAGCAATTGGGAGCTATTGACAGGTTTTCCCCATCAATGAAAAATAATGTCCTAACCACACTTGGCATACACAACAGCTATCGGTCAGAGAGAATGTTTTGTGATAAGTATCAACAAAGGTACTGCTTTACAACTATAATTGTAGTTTAACAGTTTAAAAACCATGTGTAGTAATCTCCCAAAAAAAGAAAGCCTTCTCCCTTCTTCCCATCAAATAAGCCTGAAAAGGTAGTGGGACAGAGACAAGGCCCTCTTCCAAAGAATCTTAGATCTCTTAGGCTCATGCAAGGAGACACAATATTTCAAACAGGACCTGTTTGAAGACCTGAGCCATATAGGGCTTTATAGCTCATCATCAAGACTTTGAATTGTGGTTGGAAACAGTTCAGCAGTCAGTGGAACTGTTATAATAATAATAATAAAATTTATTTTTACCCCGCCCTATGGTAATCCAATCAGGGCGGCTTACAGATTAAAATACACAAGATAAAACATACAATCCCCGAAAAAACAATAGATACAGCAAACCCCCTCCCCCCTTAACTGTTGCAGTGAAGGAGTTGTATGCTCCCTATAGCTAGCCTCAGTTAATAATCTGGCCATAGCTCTTTGGGCCAGCAGATGTTTCTCAGCACTTTTCAAAGTGCATTACAGTAACCAAAATGGGATATAACCAAGACATGTACCACTATGTCCAGATCAGATATCTTCAGGAATTGGAAAAGCTGGTGCACTGCTTTAATTTTGCAAATTTACTCCTGATCTCCACTGAATCCTGTGCCTGCAGGCTCAGGGCTGAGTCCAGGAGTCCACACAAACTATAAACCTGCATCTTCAGAAGGGAGTGGGAGATCTCAGGGCCTGGTTCCTCTTTTCCAGTTCTCAGAGAGAGGAGGAGGAATCACAGGATGAGAGCATTGTCTTGAAAAGTGTTTGTTTGTGTGTGTGTTTTCTTCATTTTTAATTTAGTGTGTTTTTTGTGTGAATGCTGCACTTTGTGTTAGGGACTAGGCTCAGTGCTTAAGATGCTGACCCTGACAACTGCAAGATTGGCAGGTTGGCAGTTTGAGTGAGCTCCCACCACTAGTCCCAGCTTTTAACAACCTAGCAGTTCAAATGCATGTAAAAGTGCAAGTAGATAAACAGGTACCACTTCAGTGGGAAGGTAACAGTGTTCTGTACAGCGATGCTAAAGGTAAAGGTATTCCCCATTGACAAGGTTGTCAAGTCGTATCCGACTGTAGAGGACAGTGCTCATCTCCATTACTAAGCCAAAGAGTCAGCATTGTCAGACAACTATAATCATGTGGCCAGCATGCCTGCCACTGGGCTGCAGTGGCTCAAGTGGTTAAGACGCCAATTTTGACAATCGGAAGATCAGCAGGTTGGCAGTTTTAGGCCCGGGTGCTGCATGATGGGGTGAGCTCCCGTCACTAATCCCAGC
>CM034705.1:16399344-16411041 GCA_020142125.1 Phrynosoma platyrhinos | reverse complement strand
TATTATTATTATTATTCTAGGCCAAGATAAATAGGACCCACATGAAGACCTATAGCAATAGTCCTGCTAAACATCAATCAGAGCAGATTTACGTAAGTGGAGGTCATTACATACAAGTCTGTATCTTTTCTGCTTCCAAGCGTAATTGCTCTTGCAGAAAGTGTACAAGTATGGCCTCCATTGTTGGTTTCAAGACCAGAGCTAGGAAAAATGTATATATATAGGAAACTAATGGGGGCACTCTTTTACCTATGTAGTTTGAGAGAAAGAGATTCCAGGGAGCAGAATAATTACTTTTTTAATGGGACAAACTGATTTTATCATATGCCCCCCACACACACACTGCTGCCCAGACACCTTCCTCCCTCCTCCATCGCAGCTGACCTCCAGGGCTAGTCCGCTGCCAGAAGAGGCAGTATTGCACAGCGTTCCATAGTGGTTGGAGCATTGGACTATGACTCTGGAGACCAGTGTTCGATTCCCAGCTCGCCCATGAAACCCACTGGGTGACCCTGCGCAAATCACACTCTCTCAGCCTCAGGGGAAGGCAATTGCAAACCTTCTCTGAATGAATCTTGCCAAGAAAACCCCATGATAGGTTCGCCTTCGGGTCATCATAAGTTGGAAACTACTTGAAGGCACATACCACCACTACCATATATATGCACACACATTACAGAATCCCACAGGAAGTGCAAAAATGTAACTTTTCCAACTTCTGCTCCAAATTGCAGGCAGATTGTATGGATGAAATCATTTCCCAAAACATCAATGAGTACAGAGCTACTGTGGCATTTGCTTCAGCACCTCTTTCCAGACTGACACAAAGACATTACTGTACTTATAACTCATTAGATGTGAATGTTCAAAGGAAGATCAGCATAAGCTGTCATTGTCAAAGGACCTGAGTCTTTTTGATGGCTTGAACGCACTCACCTGGTCGGCACTTGTACGAAACCACCAGATATTTGTGGGTCCCTGGACAGGGATCTGGTCCAAACACCCGGCTGTGGACAGAGAAATGACACCATCGCTGGTCCTGACACTCGTCCATCATTTTCTGTATGAAATGAGCAGGCTTAATTAAGGCAAGGCAGTTTAAGAGCTGAATTCAAATTCTGCAAAATTCTCAGGAGCTGAAGTCCAGTGGTAAGTGTAACCACACTTACCAAAGGTGAAATGATGGACCAAAATTATTTTTGCTTAAACATCCAATAGCTACGCCTGAGGACAAAAAGCTGTGGAGCCACAACATGATGGCCAAAAGTCCCAGATTTTGTCTTACAATTTTTTAAAAACAATTTTAACACATCAATTTTAAAAAAAGAGAAACACACTAAAAACATATTTTTGTATTAAGTACAGATCATAAGCTGAAAACATGTTTAAATAAGCAGATCTGCGCTGACGCCATGTTCCTTGGTTGTGTGACATGCAACACCTATTGAAATTCCCTCTTGTACCCAACCATTAGAAATATAGGAACCTTTTCCAGTTTTCAAGCTGGCAGCCCTAAATATGAGTGTGCCTGTCTCAGCAACTGCTCCTCATCTGGAATTCACTGTGTTTTCCAATGCCAGTCTACTCAGAAATATGTACCAGTTTGCCACCTATGATTGTTGTGTGACACAGGCTCCGCAGGGAATTCACAGGCTCCCTGACTTCCATTACATTGGTTCTTTATCAGATTATAAATCCTGGATTAAGGTTACAGCTGCAGAAATGATTTTGAGGAAGCGGCACCTGTTATTTTACAGCAGGGCTGCAGAAACTGAAATCATCCACAGAACCATTTTTAGATGCTTTTTGAGTCAAGAAGGTATATTGCTATCACAGCATCAAAGTCTTTGTACTTTCAACTTTCCTTTTTTTATTCTGCTCTTGATTCAATAATGATGAAATGTATTTGATTGCATTTTCAGACACACGCCCAGCATGCACTTTGTTTCCTTTCAACTGCCACATTGGTTTGTAATAATTTATCTTGCTTTTCCTCCAGTGAGAAAGGAGGCATATACCTTGTTATCCTTCACTCAAACTTTTTTGACAATAGCCCTGTAAGGTAGATGAATCCGACAAGCCCAAGGACACCAGTGATTTTCATGACTTAGTGAAGACTAGCAGCTCTTCCACACTGAAAAAATAAAGCAGTCTGATACCACTTCAACTTGGCACCATCCTGTAGAATCCCGGGATTCATAGTTTGGTAAGGTATTCAACCTGGTCTGTCAGAGCGCTCCAGTGCCTCACTAAACTACAAATCCCAGGATTCTGTAGGACAGAGCCATGCAGTTAAAGTGGTGTCAAACTGCTTCATTTCTGCAGTGTGGATACACCTTCAGAACATTTATCTTCCAAGTTTCAGTGCAAGTCTAACCATTATAGCTCTGTATGAGGTTATTCAAATGTTGTTGCTTTTTAGCATGACTATGTGAATGATTTCACTCATGCATTCCAGTTTTCTTGTTCATAATATATATATCGGAACCACATCTCTGTGCATCTCTGTGAGTTCTGTCACTCACATGTGTTAGCACTGCCAATAAAGATGATGGGAATGTATTTGAAACACATTCAAGGCATGCAGAATTTTATGACAGTTTATCCCAGGTCTATCTGCACTGTTCTTTTGTTTGTTTGTTTTTTGTTTTGTTTTGTTTTGCAGCCCTTCACAAACTTAATTGGATGCATTCAAAATGCATGTGAACAACAAAGATTCAACCCACATTCTACCAGGATTATTTTCACTATCTGAATAACCTGTCTGTCTGTCTCTCTCCATTTCTCCCTCTGCACCATTACTACCCATTTTCAACCACTCCCTTGATGCATCCTCTAGCATCTTCTCTGGGGATTATAGAAGGCCAAAAAGCAAAATTTAGCCCTTGCTCCTGCTCCGTAATGCTGAAGAAATTGGTGCCTGTCAGGAATTTCCTCCCAATTCAAGCAGTGATTTCAGAGAACTAATGCAGGGGAGAAAACAGCTCAACTCGCTCTCCCTGCTTGCTGCACTCCCAATAAGGACAAACGTCCTCCACTTACTCATCACTGCTATTTGCCTTTCTTTTGAAAATGTGAGTGGTAAATGCAAGTACCTATTAAATGCAAATGTCCTAAAACTGGGAGAAATGGCATGGGGAGAAAGAATCACGCCTCCATGAGTATCATTTCCTTGATTCTCAAAAGCCACCCACCTGAGTAAGGTACACATCTAAGAACTGCCATTTGGAGATACCACAGACTGCCAAAAAGACAGATGAATGGGTCCAAGGTCAAATCAAACTTGAATTATCAAGAGTTCAAGCCTGATTTGATCTTGGAGCCATTCGTCTTGACTTTAGTGATATGATGATATGTCATTCTTTGGACATATCATGAGACTATATTACTTGTGGGAAAAGTTGATGGTGTTTCATAAAGTAGAAGATGGTAGGAAAAAAGGGGGCACTGCTCTACAGGTGAACTAATTCAATCCAGGAAGCCACAGCCCTGAATTTACAAGACCCAAGCAAGGCAGTTGATGACTAGGACGGCTCTCATACATAGGGAAGTCAACTTCATACAAATGCAGTGGGCCTCCACATTCGCTGGGGTTAGGCGCATAGGACCCATGTGAAAGTAGGAAAACCTCAAATAAAAAAAAATGTGTTGGATTTTTGTTAACCTTTAAAATAACCTCCCTAGAATCTCTAAGTCCTCCAGCACAACTCTATGGTCAATATCACCTAGAGGTTGACCAGAGAATCGTGCTGGAGGACATACAAATGCCTAGAGAAGTGTTCTCTAAAAATCTCTAGGTCCTTTAGCATAACTCTGTGGTCAAATTCTAGCTGTGCCATGCTGGAAGACCTTGAGATTTCTAGATAGAACATGACAATTAAATCTGTAAACCAGTGGTGTCACTAGGGTAGTGCAGGGAGTCGGACCACACCAGGTGACACCCGAAGAGAGGGTGACACCACTGCTCCTCAGACATCTATGTTTTGGAAGAAACAGGCTGCGGCATTCACCTGCGTCCCATTAAAATGCTGAAGAGATGGTGTGAATGGGATGAGGCTTAGTGGGAGGAGAAAAGAGAGACTCTGGGTTTTTTAAATTTTAAATTTCAAATTTTTTAAAAAATTAAAAAATTAAAAATTAAATTTTATTATTTTAAAAATTTCTTTAAAAACAACAGATTTTACCAAATTTTCACTTCAACCAAAACCACATGAAACTTTGAATATGTAAATACATTTAGGTTGTGAATTCAATACCAGCCAGGGGCTCTGGGTCTGCTCAACCTGGCATCCTTCCGTAGGTCACTAAAATGAGTACCCAGTTTGTTGGGGGCAATTAGCTTACACTTTGTAAACCACTTAGTATATCAGTAAGTGGCATAGAAATGTACTTGCTATTGCTATATTGTCATTTAAAGGTATATTTTTTATTTTGTTGTCACAACTAGTTGTCACAACTATTGCCATTACATTCAGTGGTATATGGGGATTACAATTTACAAGTAACATTAGAGCTAAAAACATTATTAAGGATTCTGTAGTGTATGGTATGGAAGGAGGTTAATGACACCATGAGATACTGCACCGAGTGACACCAATCCTAGGGACGCCACTGCTACAAATAATCAAATCTGCAAAAGTCAATACTGTAAATGTGAAGGGCTGATTGTAGTAAGAATAACCATTTGTATCACATTAACTAAGCACTAGATGGCATCATATGCTTTTAGAAAGCAACCTAGTTGTTTGCTTGCTTTTCTTGGCTTCCTAGACAACTCCACCCCATCAAGCCAAACATCACACACACATTAATTTTTGTGGCTTAACAGCCCCCTATTTGTTTCACTTTCAAAGAAGTTGTTGTTGTTCTTAACTACCCTTGAGTTGATCTCAACACATGGCGACCCTATGGATGAGACACCTCCAAGACCCTCTGTCCTCCACTGCTCTGCTTAAATCCTGTGACCCCTTAATACCCAAAGTGACCTCCTTAATAATAGAGTCCATCCATCTGGCATGTGGCCTTCCTCTCTTCCTACTTCCCTCCGCCTTTTCCAACATTATTGTTTTTGCAATTAGTCCTTCCTTCTCATGATGTGTCCAAAGTACAACAGTCTCAGTTTGGTCATCTTGGCTTCTTCCAGGGAGGTATCTGGCTTGATCTGCTCTAGGACTCATTTGTTTGTCCTTTTGGTTGTCCATGGGATCCCAAACACTCTTCTCCAGCACCACATTCTCTCAAAGGAGTTGATTTTCTTCCTATTATCTTTCTTAACTGTCCAGCTCTCACATCCATACATGGTAATAGGAAATACAGTGGCTTGTATGATTCTGACTTTTGTGCTGAATTGTATAGCTTTGCATTTTAGAATATTTTCTATTTCTTTCATAGCCACCCTCCCCATTCTTAGTCTTCTTCTGATTTCCTGACTGCAGTCCCCATTTCTATCGATGTTTGATCCCAGGTATGGGAATTCTTTTACTATTTCTATTTTTTCATTGTCTAGGTTGAACTTGTGAAGGTCCTCGGTGGTCATTATTT
This sequence comes from Phrynosoma platyrhinos, assembly GCA_020142125.1. Lineage (NCBI taxonomy): Eukaryota > Metazoa > Chordata > Lepidosauria > Squamata > Phrynosomatidae > Phrynosoma > Phrynosoma platyrhinos. The sequence goes on along the minus strand of CM034705.1, from coordinate 16,405,500 downwards.
TTGTTTTCTTTTTGTTCAGCATTAAGTCTGCCTTTGCACTTTCTTCTTTGATATTCCTTAGTAGGTGTTCCAGGTCTGTGAAGTTTTTTGCTAGTATTATGACATCATCTGCATATCTTAAATTGTTGATATTCCTTCCTCATATTTTCACTCCTCCTTTTTCTGTGTCCAAGCCTTCTTTTGTTGTAATATGTTCTGCATACAAGTTGAATAGATAGGGTGAAATGATGCAGTCTTGTGTGACCCCTTTGCCAATTGGGAACCATTCTGTTTCTCTGTGTTCTGTTCTGACAGTAGCCTCTTGTCCTGAGTACAGATTCCTCATCAGGACTATCAGATTCATTGGCACTCCCATGTCTTTAAGGGAGCTCCATAGCCTTTCATGATCTATGCCAGGGGTCGGCAACCTACGGCCCCCAGGCCGGTTTCGGCCCAGGATGCCAGACTTACCGGCCCAGGTGGACCCCTGCCGCCGCCTCCGCCGCCTCTGCGCCACCTCCGCCGCCCGTTTTCGTCGGCTCGCGACCGCGTGCGCTGCGGCCGGCATTTTGTTATCTAAAATGCTGGCCGCGACGCGTTTGCTCATGCGCAGGATTTGCGCATGTGCAAACACGTTGCGGCCGCCATTTTGGATAACAAAATGCCGGCCGCGGCGCGTGCGGTTGCACGGCGGTGGCGGCAGCGGCAGGGGTCCGCCTTGGCCGGTAAGTCCGGGGACCCTCAGTGGCGATGGGCTTCCAGGAGGCCCGTCGCCACCGAAGGAAGCCTCCACGCACGCACCCTCAGTGGCGATGGGCTTCCAGGAAGCCCGTTGCCACCAAAGGAAGCCTCCCGGGGGGACCCTCGGTGGCGACGGGCTTCCAGGAGGCCCATCGCTGCCAAGGGAAGCCTCCCTGTGCGCACCCTCCACTGACGCTCACAATCCCCCATACATGCGGCCACCGCCACGCCATGCGCAGCGGCGGCATGTGCGGGGGTCGCACGCATCAGTGGAGGGTGCGCGCATGTGCGCTTGCGCGTGTGCCGCTATTCCCCCCCCCCGGCCCAGCTAAGACCTGGGCTACGGGAGACCGGCCCAGGTCTCCAAAAGGTTGCCTGCCCCTGATCTATGCAGTCAAAGGTTTTGTCTATAAAGCACATGCTGATTTTCTTTTAGAATTCCCAGGTGTGCTCCATTAGCCATCATATGTTTGCAATGTGGTCCCTAGTGCCCACTCCTTTACTGATCCCTGCTTGGACCTCTGGGATCTCTCTTTCCATGTAGGGTTGGAGAATTTCAAGCATAATTTTGCTTGCGTGGGAGATCAGTGCTATGTTTCTATAGTTGCTGCAGTCTCTTGCATCTCCCTTTTTGTGGGTGGGGATTATGTTGATTGCTTCTGATCTGTTGGCTATCATTTTGTTTTCCATATCTGTTGACATATGTTGGTCAGCACTAGAGTCGACTCTGTCAATGTGGATTGCAGCAGTGCAATTGGAATATCATCTGTTCCTGATTATTTGTTTTTCGCTATTTCTCTTATTGCAGTTTGGGATTCATCTTCATATGGCTTTCATTCCATGTGTCCTTCATTTTGTCATCTCTTTTGTATAACCTTCTCTGTATTGCATCCAATGTCTTTTTGTTCCTTCCTGGTCTTGAATTATGTTAATTTTATTGTCATAGAGCATCCCGGTCCTTGGTTTGAATTTTCCTTTGATTTCTCAGATCTTGTGAAATAGTTCTCTTGTTCTTCCCTTTTCGTTGTTGTCTTCTAATTCTCTGCATTGGTTGTTGTAGTAATTCTCTTTATCTTTATTCAAATATAAATTATATTTATTTAAAGAAGTACCTTTATCTTCTACTTGGAAATGATCCGCAAAAACTGCAGATTAAGGGACATGCCCTGAGAACTGGCAATCCTAATACCGAGTCAGACCTAGAGCTCACCCTACTCTATAGAACTAATGGAAAAAAATAGTTTGGAAAAATTACCTTTTAAGATTGCAGCTCCTATAATCCCTACATGCTGGCTGGAGGATTCTAAGAGCTGTGGTCCAAAAAAAGGTAAACATTTCAGGCTTTGGAAAATAGTCTCCAGTCATGTCAATAAACTTCTCTCTGGTCCTCCCCACATCCTGAATTTGAGAGTTTCTTACCTGAAGGACTGTGGCAGATAAGCAGTCGGTGCTTTCTAAGGAGAGATCACCTGAGGTTGGGCAGAGGTTTCTACTGGGCACCCGGCGCCCATAAAATGCAGAAAGGACAGCAACCGAGGTCCTATGGGGACAAATGATTGTCAGCTGCTCCCCATCACAAGCATGGGCGGTGTGGTTCTTCAAAACCTTCTGTAGGTAACCTAAGCAGGGAAGAGGGAGGAAGAAAGCAAAGGGGCTTCATAAGTCTAGGAAGATAGTGAAGTTATCACTTTGCCAATCACCTCATCATTTACACCAGGGATGGAAACTTTTGGACTTCCAGATGTGTTGGATTTCAAAGTCTCAAGTGCTCTACCCAGTCAAGGATTACAGGAATCCAAGTCTAACAACCAGAGATAACTCCATCCCTCATTTACTCTTGAAATTAAAAATAAGTGCATGCAAATGTTATACATCCAGCCTTCTGTATACATGGATTTTTTTTATCCACAGATTCAACCATCCATGGCTTGAAAGTACTCCAAAAAAGATATAAATTCCAAAAAGCAAACCTTGATTTTGCCATATTATCTACGGGTTACCATTTCACCATGCCATTGTATTTAATGGGACTTGAGCATCCACAGATATTGGTATCCATGGGGGGGGTGTCCTAGAACCAAACTCCAGAAGATGGAAAACACTGGCCTTCCAGATATGTTGGACTTAAAGCTCTTAACTGCTATACCCAGTTTGAGATTACAGGAGTTGAAGGCCAACAACCAGAGATAACTCCATTTCCAGTTTTCTCTTGAAATTAAAAATAAGTATGCCTGAGTTTATAAAGTCAGTTTATACAGTCACCCCTCTGTATACATGGATTCTTTATCCACAGATTCAACCATGCACAGCTTGAAAATACTCCAAAAAGATATAAATTCCAAAACGTAAACCTTGATTTTGCCATTTTATATAAGGGATACCATTTCACTATGCCATTGTATTTAATAGGACTTGAGTATCCATGAATATTGGTATCCATAGGGGTCTTGGAACTAAACCCCAGCAGATCCCAAGGGCTCAGGGTATCTTGAGGTTACAGGGATCTTTCCCTTGAGGGGAACTATTCCCGCAACAGAGACATCCGTCCCAACAGGGCAGATGCTAAAACCAAGCCTCCCTCCTCAAGTTTTAGCTGAGTTCATGTCAGGACTCACCTGAAAACTCAGGCGCTGCCTCCAGCAAAGCTGAAAAATATAAGAAGCCCACTGTTGCTTGGACAATCCAAAGCCAGCTCAGCAGCTGAGATCCAGGCATTGCATCTTCCACTTAATTCTAGTATTCCTGTTATTGCTACGGTCCCAGTGTTGCTCTTACTTTAGACTTGTTAGCATTTCTCATCTCTTTCTGCTGCTGGAACTCAAGCACTCCTATTGTCCATTTACAATGAGTTGGTTCTTTGTGTTGCCGGCAACGAGAGTCAGGGAGTGTGTGTCTGTGTTAACCAAAAGAGGTCCGACACTCCACTCAGTGCCAGCCTTACACATCTTCATGCCTGAGTGTAAAACATCAAAATTATCCACATCCACCACTTTGTGATTTTTTTTGTTTTTGTTTTAATCCGATGGAACTTGGACAGGAAAATGGTGTTCTTTCTGAAAGCTTCCACCCAAAGCACATGAGCGATCCTGTGCATGAATGCACACATATATGCACAAATTTAGAAATTGAATTGTGGATGAGAAAGCCCATGCTTTGGAGATACAAAACCTGTCTCTGGGGATTTGATGTGGGCCCAGAGATTGGAAAATTCCTTTTTCTAAAACAGTTCCATGAATCCACCAAACATGGCCTCTAGTCATTTTTTTAAATTAAAATTTTGATATAAAAAAATTCTGGGGCCTCTCCTTTCTCCTTCCACTGAGCTTCACCCTACTCCCACCATCTCTTAAAGCATTTTAAAGGGAAGTAGGCAAATGCCACAGCCTGTTTCTGCCAAAAGGGAGGCGTTTGAGAAGCAGTGGTGTCACCCCTCTTAGGGTGCAGTCTGCACCCGCTGCACCCCCCTATTGACCTGGGGTTCTCCAATGATAACATATTATAACATTTCCAGCTAGCATGCCCAAGTTGTAGATTAGGCTCTGCTCCTCTTCCCAACATGCTTTGGAACACTTAAACTTTCAGTATTCAATAAATACATTTGATTGAAAGCACCATAGGTGAAGGGACTGTCTCAGTTATCTGCCACTGCCCACAGAATCCATCCGCTGAGAAATCTGAGGTCAGCAAGGACAAAGAAGACAAGACACAAGTGTCTCAGAGGGAGAACCAATTCAGCTCTTTAAATGGAGCTGTGAAAGAAGGCTATTATGATAGGAACTCAACACAGTGGATAAACATCACCTGCTTTCTTCTCATCGCTTTCTCCAAAGAAATGCAGCACAGCTTCCTCCAGCTTGCTTGCTTTATGAAATTGTTTAGGAAGGAAAACATTGACCCTTCAGAACAAGGAGCAAAAATGTGATGCATTTATTGGGGAAAGGGTTTAATAAGAGGCAGAATAGATAGACTGTAATGCAACTCTGCTGATTTAGCCATGAGTCCTCATGAGAAAAATTATGAATCAAATAAGATACTGGGGCTTCAGTAACTGGTGGGACGTACAACGAAATCTTGTATCATGGAGTGATTCTGTTCAGGGTGCCAGAGAGCCAGACAACCATGATCTCTTGTAGAAGATTCCATTCCATTCTGCTTTGTCCTCCCTGGTTTTCCATCCTTCCCATATATATTGACACTCAGTATTATGCAGCCACTGAGTATACTCACTCCTCATGAGGCCATTTGCAGTGGGGTTTGCCTTCTTCTTGTTGTTCTTCTTCTTGTTGTGTGCCTTCAAGTCATTTCTGACTTATGGCAATCCTAAGGCAAACCTATCATGGGGTTTTCTGGACAGGATTTATTCAGAGGAGGTTTGTCATTGCCTTCTCCTGAGACCGAGAGCATGTGTCTTACCCAAGACCACCCAGAGGGTTTCATGGCTGAGCTGGGAATCGAACCCTGATCTCCAGAGTCATAGTCCAATACTCAAACTACTACCCCATGCTGGCTGTCCCCTCTTCCTTAGGATCCCCTCCAAAAAAAGATTTCTTGTTCTGAAAGCATTGTAGTTTACCTGGGCATGATTATATCCTCTTCTTGGTTTTGCTATCAGCCTCTTGGCCACTGTCAGATGAATTAATGTTCAGCATATGTAACATTGTTCGTATTGTTCATAGGATCATAGAATCATAGAGTTGGAAGAGACCTCAAGGGCCATCAGAGTCAACACTCTGCCAGGCAGGAATACATAGTTGAAGCATCCCTGACAGATGGCTATCCAACCTCTGTTTAAAAACCTCCAAAGAAGGAGACTCCACCATCCTCCAAGGGAGTGTGTTCTACTGTTGAACAGCTCTTACTGTCAGGAAGGACTTCCTAATGTTGAGGTGGAATCTCTTTTCCTCTAGTTTGCATCCATTGCTCCGTGTCCTATGAAAGTTACCTACATGTTTTGTTTTGCAACACAACTAGGCAAATAATCCCACTCCTGCACTCCCGATTTGTTGTTCACATTGTGTGTGTGTTTTTATTGGAACCACATCTCTACGCATCTCTGCAAGTTCTGTTGCCCACACATGTCAGCACTGTGACTAAAGATAGAACCGATGATGTAGATTCAAAACACATTATCCCATTTTATCCCGGGTATATCCACATCAGTTATTCACACAGCCAACAATGCGAATTTTTCAGAAAAACTTTTAACAAACAAACAAACCCCAAGATTGATTATCCTGGGTTTTGTGGGGTTCTGGCCAAAAAACAAAAACAAACTGAACTGGATATGTTCAACATTCAAGTGAACAACACAGATTCAACCCAAATTCTACCAGGATTATTTACACCATCTGAATAACCCCGTAGTCTCTGAAGCAGCAGAAAACAAGCTTGCTCCATCTTCAGTGTGCCATTTAATCACATAAGAATCCACACTTG
>CM034705.1:16368945-16381315 GCA_020142125.1 Phrynosoma platyrhinos | reverse complement strand
TAGACTTTAGTCTACTTCCTCAGATGCATATAGTGGAGTGGAAACCAGAGCCAGACATATATATGCCATTGGTATGTACTGTATGCATCTGAAGAAGTAGACTGAAGTCTACGAAAGCTCATGCAGCCAGCTTCTTTATTTCAGTTAAGGTGCTACAAGATCTCTCTACATATAAATGCTATGTTCCTCATCACTGCTCCAGGATGCTTTGCTTCCCACAAAGAACAGAAATTTATATTCTTCTTACTCCTCAGTTTACATTTATTTCCTGAATATCCCAATTTTAAATCAAAGTTGAGCCATCATTAATTGTTCTAAAATCTTGTTCCAACATTCTTTGTTTCATGAGGTCTCCAAACAATATGGCAAACTGCAGCCTATGACCTGGAGCTGTGAAAGAATCCTCTTCTGAATTAATGCTGAACTTCTCCTTTAGGTACCCAAAGCTCACCCCAAAAAACAGAGAATCTCTGGACGTGGGCAGGAACATCTTCGCCAAGTTCTCTGCATACATCAAGAACCCTCACAAGGAAGCAAACAAGAGTAAGAACAAATAAATTTTTTTTCTTGTACAGATATTTTTATCCATCTCTTCCAAATTATTATATCAAATTCCATTGGAAATTTTTGCAGGCAATTGTAAAGAAAGCAAGGAAAAAAAAGAGAGTTGAGCACCATTAATTATATCAGGGAAACGGAGATAAATGATTATTTAACTTGCTTACCCCCACTCTTACCCTAGTCTACAGAAATATGATTTTTATATTGCTTCCTTTGGTGAACAAGTTAAAACAAAGGAGACACCTGGCCTCTTTTACCCTACAATGGGCCACAGATGTGGAAAGATACCAGCTCCCAAAGAGGAAAGCATAATTCCTCCTTATTTTTGCTGCTTCTTTTGCTCTTGAGCAAAATTTCTCACCAGACTTTAACAGGAGTACATATTAAATAGATTTCACCCTGAGTTCCTGTATCAGAAGAATGGTGGAAACATCATCATCATCCCACTTTAATACGCTTTGGGCAAGGTGGGCAACATGGCTCTCCAGATGGTGTTGAACTATTATTTCCATCATCCCTAGCTGGTATAGACAATGGTGAAAGAGCATCAGAATTATAGTCCAAAATCAAGAAGGCAGCAGGTTACCCATCCCAGGATTAGGCATTCAAGTTTCAATGTCCGGGGGGGGGGGGGGGGACCCTGTGGAGGAACACTTTTATATCTAGCTTTCATCTTTTAATTACCCAGAATTATAGTTCTTTAGTGGGACTTTGTTGTTGCAAAGTGGGACTTTGTCATCTTTCCCCCCCAATATGGCTCCTAAAGTGCCACTGCCTCTCTGTCCTGGGGGAAAAAAGACAACAGTGGAATTTTTGCCTGTTATATATCTTGGAGCAGTGGCATCACTAGCGGGGTGCGGACCACACTGGGTGACCCCCTAGAGTGGTTGTACACCTGGGGAGGTGGTAAACCTGGGATGGGAGTCTAGTGCCGCTGCTGGCAAGCGAGAAAGGGTGTCATGTCCCTTTCTCACTTGCCTAGAGTCATACGACTCTCCGGAGGCCACAGCACTGTCCTCCCAAGCAGCGGGTGCCCACACCACCATCTGACACCACCATCTGCTTCCTCCTGCACCTCCTTCAGAAGAGTGCCCCTTCTACCATTTGCTACTACCCTCACTATTGACCTACTACCCACAGTTTCTGCAACCTATGTTGCTACATTACTATGACCACCATTGAATTGACTATTGTCTATTAGACCTTGTGGAAATCATATTGATGGAACAGAGGTTGTGAAAACCAGAAGAAGCACAGTGGACATAGTTTGGAATATATACTTCTCTACAGTACTTTGTATTATGTATCCTGTGTTTTGTAGTATTACTACAATGTGGCTACATACACAATAATATGGTCGTTGTTGATCATTGTTGAGTTGTGGTTTCATTCCTTTGGGACATTGCTCTAATAGACTAAATAGAGTGCTATTAGGTATATTGTTAGTTTCTTCCTGGCTATTCTTTTCTTTTGTTTTGTTTTTATACGAAACCCTCCAGCTATGTGTTTTCTTGTCCTGCACATGTTAAGGTCACCAACTGCCCTCAGGTGTAGTGGAAGATGGCTGTCCCATCACCAATATGTTTCAACTGTCAATCTGATACATTTTTATGGTCAGAAAAATATTTTGGGTCTGATGTCTCTTTGACTTTCCTTCAGATCTTTTCTCAGAAAACACACTTATTCCATGAGGTCTCTATTTGAATCCTCCAAGTCAGGAATGGGGGGCATGGGGCTTTCCAAATAATATTGTAATACAGTTTTAATCATTTTTCAAGTATTGGCTATGTGTATGCAGCCAAAAATAACACTACCCATGTCCAAGGGCATGGAAGAATCCCATGGCATCCAGAAATCCAAAACAATATTTAGAGAGCTACCCAACGGCATGGTTGGATATGAACCAAAACTGTTTAGTTGTTCAGGGGCCACAGAAAGCTAGCTGAGTTCTGAGGATAATTTCCAAGCTGAAAGTTTTAAGCACTTCCTGAATTTACAATGCAAACAGATTTTTCTCTACTGAGGAGAAAGAGAATAAATGTTCATTTTAAAAATAGCTTCCTTCCAATTTCTGTCCAGCAACAGAAGGCACAGATAACATATGTATGTATGAACAATATGAGGCAAGTAATTGTCTCAAAATACCCCAATATGATTTCTCAAAGAGGTTATACCTGAACTATTTTACTTACAGATTATGCTGTCCATACATATTTTTTCCCCAAAAAGTGGGTCAACCTCCTATCCATTTTATGACACTCTCTCGTTACAAGTTTTGCAATTTTTATTGCAAGATTATACTGTCCATGATAAAATTAATGTGTTGACCTCTTACAAATTTTATGGTAGTCAGCCAATTAACCAATAGCTGAACGTAGGAGCAAAATGACTGTGGGAAAATGGGGCAAACACTTCTGTGGTTGGTTCTTGTGATTCAGATTTGGAGAAAGCTTTGCTGAAAGAGTTCAAGCGCCTGGATGATTATTTAAGGACACCACTCCCGGAAGAAATTGACCAGGACTCCACAGAAGAGGTGCTAGTTTCTCAGAGGAAGTTCTTGGATGGAGACTGGATGACCTTAGCTGACTGCAACCTGCTGCCCAAACTCAACATCATCAAGGTGAGTGTGTTTGCTGGGCTACTGGGCTCAAAGACAGGGCTGGCCCAACGGACATTGCCTTCCATGGATGCATCCACACTGCAGAACTGACACCACTTCAACTGCCATGACTCTATCCTACAGAATCCTGGGATTTGTATTTTGGTGAGGCACCAAGGCCCTTTGCCAGACCAGGCTGAATACTATAACACCAAACTATAACTCCAGGATTCCACAGGATGGAGCCATGACAGTCAAAGTTGTGTCAAACTGCTTTAATTCTGCAGTGTGGATACCTCCCATACCAGTGGGCTGGTAAGTCTACTCTGGATTTTCCTCTGGATTTTAAAGAAGGTATCCAGGCAGAAGCCTTGATGAACCCCATCCCCAAAGATCAGCATCTTGTATAGTTCTTTTAACATTTAGACTAAAATCCAGAGTGGGCTTATAATTTTGCCATAGGACCTTATCACACGGGGTCTAAAGCAGACGGAACCCCATCCCATCCCCATCCCATTGCGTTTTTTTTTCCGTGTGTTCACACGACATTGCACAGAACCCCGTCCCATCCCCGTCCCAATGCGGCATCATCCCCGTTCTTTTGAATGCCGGTTTCCTGGGGAATTACATTTGCGCGACCAGAATGATACCACAATGATGCTGCTTTCGTTAATTGCGGAATGATGCTAGTTGCGTCTGATAGCAATTTCCGTCTTGTGGGGTCTATACCGGTATAGTTCTGGATTGATTCCATACCACTTTCTTGCTGCTTTGAGACCCGCGTGTGATAACGTCCATAGACTCACCAGCTAACCATCACCTGGAACAAAGGACAAATGGCACCTCTCTCTTCATCCCAGAAGGCTGGACTAGTGGTTAAACCTTACTTCAACATTATCAATGGAGAAGGTTCCACCATCATCAGAGTGAGAGCTTGGAGAAGTTACTTGTTGAACAATAACCCCCAGAATCCCCATGCTACCACATGCTGGGTGGGGGATTCTGGGACTGTAGTCCCCAAAAATAAGTGTTTTGCAATTAAGGGAAGCAGACAAGTTTCAAGGAGAGAAGAATGACCAAAGGATTCAAGAGGGAACAACTGGGAGTCTGCTATTGGTATTGTCCTATCATCTGCTATGTTAAGAAATTGCATTATATTGTGAATTAACTGGGTTTGCCCTAGCCAAAGATCAAAGACCAAGAGGGACAGGGCTAGTTCAGAAAACATTCAGGGGTAGCCAATGTTGACCATTTAGCAAATTCAAACAATTTTTTTAACCAATAAATTTTTTGACCAATAAAATTAAAATTATTGGCCAATAAAGGTATCACTGGTGGATTTTTGTTTGAACATCTAGTTGAAGTCTTTCTACTTTTTAAAAAATAACGTTTAAAAATAAAAATAGCTGGCGAAATGTCAGAAAGAAACTATTCTAGAACATGGCCACACAGCCTGAAAAAAACACAAAAAACTGTGCCATCTCTTCTCGTTCATGAGTATCAACATCAGTTTGTGTTTCCACCTCCTCAAAATTAATTCCCATCTCTTTTTCTCTCTGCATCTATTCCCCTTTTCCTTGCCTGCAAAAACAGATTGCTGCAAAGAAATATCGCAACTTTGAGATCCCTTTAGAGATGACAGCCGTTTGGCGCTATCTTCACAATGCGTATGCCCGTGATGAATTTAGTCACACCTGCCCAGCTGATGAAGAGATTGAACGCACTTACGCCAGCGTGGCCAAGAAGATGAGCTAGGTTTGGATTCTGGAAGGGGCATCATTCTCCTTGGTGTCTGAAATTGCCAATTCTTCATTCATGCTGGTGATCTTTGCCAGGGAGCTGCTTTCACCATTCTGGCTTTGAGGAAGCACTCCTGCCTTGGCTGTTGACTCACAGCAGCCTTTAAGGAATTCTTTAATGCTTTAGAATAAGTCCCTTCACTCAGTCTCTTCTGTCACATCTGTCTTCTTCCTATGATGAATTGACTGTGTGAGTTGGATTTATATGCTTTACACATACCATTTTTGTAGTGGCAGAAGTAGCATCCTACATATAACTCTTGGATGAGGCTGGTATGGGAAGAGTGTGAGCTTGCCTGCCCAGTTTAGTGCTTTTAGGCAACATACAGGAGGGTCTGTTCACTCCAGCAAAAGTCATCTTTACTACTTCCAAACATGAGAAACACTAACTCCTGAAGAAGTACATGGCATGCTTTTTAAGAAGAAGGCCCTACCTAAGCTTCATGGAGGAAGGTGAGAAACTGATTTCTTGTAGGCTTGTTTAAAGCTAGTTGCACACATTTACCTACATTACACTAGTTGCCAGTTGTGATGTTGAGTCTCAGAAGTGTATGGCTCAGTGTGACATATTGCACTTTCAGACAGACCCCTTGTGGGACCAGCTCTGGAATTTAAATGAAAGTTCTCCATTCTGACTAGAGAAGAGGTTGTGCCTTGGAGCATCTAATGCATGTTTTCTCTTCCAGACTGCTAAGAGTGGCACTACAGTAGGCCAGAATAATTCTGTGTCCCAGGGCCTGTCTTAGGCTTAAGCAAAGAGAAGTGGTCAGCAAATGCCAGGAGACTACAAGCAAGACATTGGGAGAATCAACTGCCAATCTGGTTGAAGCCCATGTAATAGAATGGGAGAGACACCCTCTTATTTTGTGTCTCAGGCAGCAAGATAGTAATAGCCAAGCCCTGATACAGCATTCTTTTTTTGTCCAACATTTTATTATCAATGACCATCTTAAGTCCAACATTTATTATCAATGACCAAGAAAGAGTAGCTCAGGGAATGCTCGGGAGGGAAGGAATTACACAATGCAACAGAACTTGGACAAGGTTTGGTTTGGTTTGGTTTGGTTTGGTTTGGTTTGGTTTGGTTTGGTTTGGTTTGGTTTGGTTTGGTTTGGTTTGAACACATCTTGGAAATCCCAAGTATGGGGAGGTGAGTTTGCCTACCTCGAAAATGAGAATGTAGGGCAAACTAGAAATAATGGGAAAGCATTTAGCATTGGAAGGGGGAGGAAAACGAAGAACAAGAGAGTTGGCAGAAGATCATAGCAGGTTTGAACACACTGAAGTCAAATCTCTGTAGTGCTCCTGCTTCTAGTGGCGTTCTTCACAAGCTGCACCTACATAAATAAAATGCTTGCTGGTTTCATGCAGCTGTGTTTAGACAGGTAAGGAGTGGCCCATCACCACTCTGTTGCCTTCACAGCCATGGAAGGTAAAGCCACCAGAAAAGATTGTTGCTATGATCAGCTGTTCAAACAGAAAAAAATAGTCCCTTCTTTCTCTGTGTGTGTGTGTTTTGTTTTTAAAGAAAACAGGTATACAGTTCAGGGTGTAGTAAAGTTAGTGATCTGAGCTAGGAATTTCAAAAGACACCAGGCAGGCAGAATTGGATAGGTTATTCCTCCTCTCCTATATGATGATGGGAAAGTTACATTTGTTGATAATTGCTTGGTGTCTATAGAAACAGCAATAACCACATTCTGCCGTTGTCGATCCACAACCACATTCTCCACTGCCTCCATCCCAGTTGACAAGATTTTGTGGCTTCTGTTTTGTTTTTCAGATTATAACTGCCTGCTGTATAAACAGCTAGCATAAGATATACTGTATGAGAGTAATAGCAATGTGTGTAATTTTGCCAGAAAAGATGAAAAGATAAAATGCACTGCTGGAAGCAATCAACGAAGTTTCAGAGGAGTAACTATGTTTAAGGGGGGTCTTGGCAGCAAAAGCAACAGAGTGTCTCAAATACCTTAAAGGACTAATGTGGCATAATATGCTTTCATTGGCCCCAGCCCACTTCATCACAAAACCATCTGGAAGCAACTGTAGCTTAAAAGCTGCAGTTGAGCACTTGTTTTGCATGCAAAAGGTCTTGGGTTCAAACCCTGCTATTTCCAGTTAAATGGATCAGGTAGTAGTTGATGGGAAGGATTCAGCTGTAGCCCCGCTACACCAGAGTGTGGCAGTCAGAGTGAAGAACAAAGTCACTTTGGGCAACAGAGAGAAAGATGTTAGGACATGGCAGCCAAGTGTCAGAGACAGCTATCTTCCCTGTAGTATGCCCTGTGATCCTTAAGTTATCTTCAGGTGTTGTGAAGTAAGCTGTCCCATCATTTTCTATCCTATTATATCGCCAGTGTTGACAAAGAGTTCCACTAACAAGGTAGGAGGAGGGTGTTTCTTGTTCTTCATGTCAAGCATCCCAATGGCTATGTGTGTATATGTATAACTATGCACATGAGTCCAAAATTATGCTATGCAGCAAGTTGAAATAAACTGCATTGGGGTAGCAGGGGACAGGAATACAGGAATTGACGTCCATGTGGTTAAGCGTTCCTTTTAAAAACAGACAGGGAACTACTGGCTTTTAGATGTGTGACTACCATTCCCATTGTCCCTGACAATTGCTGGCTGGGGTGATGTTAGTTGGAGTCCAACAATATCTCAATGGTTCCAAATTCCCCATCCGCCTGCTCCAGCTAGCAAAATATCCCTGCTGCTAGTCAGAACAGACATCATAAAACTAAATGGACAAGTTGTCCAGCCTGACCTGTCCGCCTTATACAACGATAAATGTATTTAAGGTATTGCAAGACACTTCAGAGAGAGCTCCTAAACTTCCTTTATTGCACTAAACAAGGACAATTCTCTCAAAATGCAGATTCTCTAGTTTTCAGTGTATTACTGTAATGTTAATAAAGTTTATTTTATATATAACATTCACAGCTTGACCTGGATGTATATATGGGATTTTCAGCCAGAGGTTCCTGAGATGTGTGATGTGGGCAGAGTAGAAGTGCATTGTATGGTACCCAAATGACAACAAGGCTAGCCAAAACCATGTCTAACTAACTATAGATAGACAAGCCTATTAAATATATCAGGAACATAACTAGACCATAGCCCTGTTCAGACATTAGTGTACCAGAGAAATCCTTGATCTACCAGGGTTCTTGATGGAGAGCTTCTGATGAACAGAGAGCCTCCTCTTCACGCACATCAATTGCCACCTGAAGAAAGCAATAATGGAGGGCATGAGGAGCCATTTTTGAACAAAGGATGGTGACTAATGCAACAACAGGATGGGGAGGGGGGGAGGCTAACAACCATTGTAAATGGTACCAAAAGTGGATTACTCCATCCATACTCTGCAAAATAAATTAGTCAGACTACCTTATCATCTTTGTTAAAGAAAAGCGAGTGAAGTTGGGAAATGAAGAGAAATGCTAGCTCATTTTTAGAACTGAATGAGAAACATTTGTGAAGAAAATGGAGATCAGAGAGCCCTAGAACTGGATTTGGTGATATGGCACTGTTTTGAGGGAAATGAGGACAAAATAAACTTCATAACTTTATGGATGAGAATATGCATGATCTTTTCAAACATTGCTAGTCTGGTCTCCATGTCAGCAGCTCTCTCACCACCAGAATATCTATGCTTTTGGTGTTAACTTCCCTTGAGTCGATCTTGACTCATGGTGACTCTATGGATGAGACATCTTCAAGACCTCCTGTCCCGCACTGCTCTGCTTAATTCCTGCAAACCCATAGAGTCCGTCCATCTGGCATGTGGCCTTCCTCAGTTCCTACTTCCCTCCACCTTTCCTAGTATTGTTGTTTTTTCCAATGAGTCCTCTCTTCTCATGATGTGTCTGAATCAGTTTGGTCATCTTGGCTTCCAGGGAGGTTTCCGGCTTGATCTGCTCTAAGATCCATTCATTTGTCCTTTTGGCTGTCCATGGGATCCTCAGCACTCTTCTCCAGCACCACATCTCAAATTCATTTATTTTCTGCCTATCATGTTTCTTGACTGTCCAGCCCTCACATCCATTCATGGGAATAGGTAATACAATGGCTTGTATGTTTCTAAGTTTTGTGCTGAGTTGTATATCTTTGCATTTTATAATTTTTTCTCGTTCTTTCATAGCCACCCTCCCCATTCTTAATCTTCTTCTGATTTCCTAACTGCAGTCCCCATTTCTATCAATGTTTGATCCCAAGTATGGGAATTCTTTTACTATTTCTATTTCCTAGTTGTCTAGGTTGAATTTGTCTAGATCCTCTGTGGTCATTATTTTTATTTTCTTTATGTTCTACAATAATCCTGCTTTTGCACTTTCATCCATGATCTTACTTAGTATTTGTTCCAGTTCTGGGAGGTTTTCTGCTAGTTAAACCCTTTCAAAGCCTGTTTATGTCAATGGGACATTATGGTTTTGCTTAAAATATGTTCCATTGTACTCACTTTTGTTGTTAGCTGCGTTCGAATCTGTCTCGACTCATAGTGACCCTGTGAATGACAAGTCTCCAAGCCCTCCACTCACCAAGAGTTCTTCAATTGGACTGAAACATGCAGTCTGTCACACAGAAAGGGAATGTGCATTGCTCGAAATAAAGCAATAGTAGTTACATGATGAGCTATTTGTAGCACATTGTGATTACAGCTCAACAGTGACGCCTGCAGCATTGGGTAAGCAGGAGCCATGCTGGACAAAGCCATATATCCTGTGCTTTGTCTTTACATCCCAAATGTAATGTCTTTTAAATAATATTTTCATACTCACTGATACATTTAGGGACTACTGACTGTCTATGTGGGAGGTTTTTTTTTTTTTTACTATCTCCCCTGCATTTATCCTCCTTAGGCAACCAGTTTAAGTATGATCTCAAGACTAGAAATAGAGGCAAAGGTGCAAGAGAGACAGGGACAGAGATCACAATGGTAGAGATGGAGAGAACATTGAGATTTTTATTCAGAACAGCAAAGAATAGCAATGTAGTTTACCTGTCAAAGGAGAAGCATAATGGGGTGAGTTCATGCTACAGGATGTTAAACAAAAGTTGTCCTTAAAAACATTCATTTTAATTGGAGTGATCACCAGTAACTGAAACAGTTTTAGAGAGGGATCCAATCTATGATGTTGGTCATTTCAAACTCTAAGTGCGTGGGTAGTTCCTTAACTCATACCGTGGGCTCTTACCGTTTGGCATTTCCCCCACACCTGGCTGACGGCATAGGCTTCCAAGTTGATGCTGGCACCAAACTAACAGTCAGGTATGTATGACTTGTATGTACGACTTGTTCAGAGCTCTTGGAAACCTTGTTTCGGAGTACCATCCCCAGAATTCCCAGGCAATGGCCATGCTGGCTAAGAGATGACTGGAGTTAAAGTTCCCAAAAGCACTGGTTCCAACATTTACAATGACAAAGTGAACAAACATGCTCTAAAAAGAAACATTTAATACCAAGGTATTAATTTTACACTCTCATCCCCATCAAATCCGCTCTTGCAGAGATTTCTGCTCACAGCATGGAGTCCCAGCCAATGTTATACACTGGTATTGGTGTATAATAGGTAAACCAAAACATCTCTCGTCTTCCTGCATTTTGCTTCTTTGTTTTTCTAACAAAAAGAAAGTGGGTTGACTTTTGATAAAGGATCAGCATCTGCTGAGAAGGAACATGCCACTGCAGCAGTGTGTGTGTGTGTGTGTGTGTGTGTGTGTGTGTGTGTGTAGTGGCACTATCTTGTACCAGAGCCTGTTGTGTCTTAGGAGTTTATCCCATGGGACGGATCCTGTGCAGAAACTAGATTTAAAGTGAAAACAATCTGCTTTTGTGGGTTGTTTTTCACATGGTGTTCGGGGTTACCCAGAACAGAAAGTAGAAAAAACCCGCAAATGCGGATTGTTTTTCAGACGATGTTTGCGTGAAAGAGAAATAATGCAAAAATAACCCGAACGGAAAGCTGACAAAACCCGCTCCTTTTTTACTTTCAGGAAATTCCAAAAGTAGAAAGGAATGGTTTTTGTCGACTTTCCGTTTGGGTTATTTTTGCGTTATTTCTCTTTCTGCCAAAAACAGAAATAACCCACATTTGCGGATGTTTAGGGGATTTTAAAATCCCGTTTCTGCATGGGATTTGCCTCTGTGTGCCTCGTTGCGATAAACTTCTGTGTCTCCTGTTGGTTCAGT
The DNA here is from genome assembly GCA_020142125.1 of Phrynosoma platyrhinos. Taxonomy (NCBI): domain Eukaryota; kingdom Metazoa; phylum Chordata; class Lepidosauria; order Squamata; family Phrynosomatidae; genus Phrynosoma; species Phrynosoma platyrhinos. The sequence goes on along the minus strand of CM034705.1, from coordinate 16,370,157 downwards.
TGTCAGCAATGAGCATGCAAGCCAGAATAAGAGTGAAGAGATGGAGCAGTGCATTCCACTTGCCTTCTGCATGTCTCCCTGGCTTCTGCAACTTCATCCAGAGTCATAAATTCACAGCAACAAAAGTGACCATAGTGAGAAGGTGTGGACCTGCAATGGCCATCTTACTCAAGGTCCCATCAAAACAAAGGACAGAGGGAGAATTCAATAGCGGATACCTTTTCTGTTTCAATTTCAAGGATGCTTCCATTGTGTGTTCTCATTTTACGTCAATTAAAGTGCTTGACGGCTCAACTTTGGCAAGTTTAATCTAAGCCTTGACTCATGAAAGAAGAGTTTTTTTCCTACTACCACAGCAAATTTTGAAAACCAGGAGCCACTATTGAGAGCTGGTGTGGTTTTCTGTGGTTAGAGTGCTGGACTTGGGAGGTCCATATCCAGGTTTCCACTGATCTAGAAACTTAATGGGCCACCCTGGACCTATCACTTCCAGCCTGATCCATCTCATAGAGAAGAGAAAAGGTGAAATATGGAGAAAAGTTGAAATATAAATGTAACTAAACATAAAACAAAAAAAGCCTTTCTCTCATTCTGTCTGTTATGATATGGACAAAGTCAATATCTGCATTACAGTATATTTATAACATCTGTGTTATGAATGTTCTCTCAACACCACTTCAAGGTGCCATCAGTGTGACCTGAAAATGCAATGTTTTTTCATATAAAGGCATGGCCATGGTTTGTTTGAGATGAACCGCTGTAGTGAAGTATGGCTATAAGCAGGTAACCCACATTTTGGAGAGGCTGGATCCAAAGAAGTTCTCTAAGAGGGATCTGAAGAAGCAGACACTGATATGGAGAAAAGGCCAAGCAGTTCCTTGCACTTAGTTGGTGACACAGTACTTCCAGAAACAAGCTGCAAAAAAAGAAAAGGAGAAAAGTGGGAAGGAAGGATAAGAGAAAGAATCTGCATTTCTAGTACTTCACATTGCAGACTTATTTCTTGACTATAAACAGGCATATATGGACTTTATCACATGGGAGAAATCCCGTGCAGAAATGGGGTTTTAAATAGAAAAAAATCTGCAAAAGCAGGGAGATTTTCAGACGACGTCCATGTTAAACTGTGGTTAACCCAAACAGAAAGTAGTCAAAAGCTGTTTCTTTTTCCTTTTGGAAAATCCCAAAAGTAAAAAGGAGTGGCTTTTGATT
>CM034705.1:16350838-16366505 GCA_020142125.1 Phrynosoma platyrhinos | reverse complement strand
GTCCAAGGGAAATTTTGAGTGCTTCCACCACAAAGGCAACAAGACAGTGAAAGCCTGTAGCAGTCTATACCAAAATGGTGCACTCCATAAATTCCAATTCTCATCACACCAACCAGAACAAATTGTCAGGTGATAAGAATTGTAATCCACCAACATTTGGTTACCATTTACCATTCACCATTTCCCCTGGCCTAGATGGACCTTGACTTGGTCCAACAGGGTTCTTACATGTCTTATGCATTTGCAGCCTATGAAATTGCAAAAAGGCTCACAAATGTCTGTCCCACATCATCATCAATGATGGTTCTTACCTTGCATGCCGTCAGTGTCTGGATGAACAGGATAGGCTTCCAAGCAGCAGGTTGCTGAAAGGGCTACAATGGCATACAATATCTTGTAATGCATTTCCATTGGTACTCTTTCCCGCTTTTTGCAGCTTGGCCAACTATCAGAATCTTGCTGGGGCCTGCGATTGCTTAGGCAGAAACAACCCTCTTTTATACCCTCTCTCCCCATCTATCTCTTCAAGATCAATATGTTATCATCATCTTGCAAGTGATTCTCATCATCCAAGCCACCCATCCATCACAATGACAAAACAGGCAAGTGCAGATTATGGGCCTGTCATCCCCATGCACCATTATCCCTTTATGTTCCCATTCTATCGTTGCTTGAACAGGTAGTGCTTAACAAATGTTTGGACTGGATCAGAGAGAGTTCATCACTATTTATTTTGGCCCACAGATTCTGGAGGGGAAATGAAGTGTCATGACGTCAAGCCCTCATTGAAGGGCACAATGAGTTTGGTCGAGACTGAATGGATCCGACGTCAAAAGATGAGAATCTTTTGGTGTATAAAATCCAAATTGGCATTTCCTTTTGAGAGGATATTTCTCTGCAAAGATTGCCACCCATTTTCCCCATGAAAAGCCCCGCCAACAGCTACTCAGCAGCAAACACCTCTGCCTTGGTGACAGATTTCACTTTATTTCCTGCTAAACCTTTTCTGAGGTCAAAGAGATAATATAAGGTGAAAGGGTGTCAAAGCATTCTTATGGGTGCCCAAGACAACAGGCGAAAAGCTATGAGAGATGCTTATCAGAATAGTACCAGCTCCACTCTGCTAAGACATGATCAGGCCCAAGTGAGGTGACCAACTCAGGTGGCAGATGCCAGGGGACAGCAATGGCAACTTCTTGACTGTTACTTCTGGACACTACAGAGGAAACTCTTAACACATACCTGGTAACTTGTTTGGGCTCCCAAAATTATCCTGATGCCTCAAACGTATCGGGAGGACACTTTCCTGTGGTGCATGCACACACCCATACACACACACACAAACACTTTTCCAAAGTCTGTGTTGAAATAAAATTCAAATAATTACTGTAGGCACAAACTAGCAATCCAGCTGTCTTCTGCATCTCAGGCAACCAAAGGAGCCCTGCCATGCAATATGCTAAAATTATTTGAATTTGAGTGGGTAAGTTGAGAATTTTGTTGCACTAATCAATTTGCCATACAGAGCTTGAACGTTTTTACTTTTTTGAACAACAGCTCTCAGAATTCTCTAGCCAGCATAGCCATGCTAACTGGTAAAGCCTGAGATGTAGTCCAAAAAGTAACTTTGAAATATAATTAAATCATTAAATTAAAGCATTTTTATTTTTTTTAAAAAAATTAAACACAACTTGTAAACAATGTATTGAGCCACCAACCCCACCAGTTTTTTTATACACAGAATGAGAAAATCTTATTGCAGGCTTCCGTCCCATTATTCCTTCATATTGCTACCAATATGATTTGGAAACCTATGGCTTCACTCTGCACAGACATGTTGGAATGCTGGCAGCCCTCTTCTCTTGCTTGTGGCCAGCCTGTGTATATTCAAGCCCACAAAGTTGACCTGTCAGCTTCTGCTTCCAGAAAAGAGAAGTTATTTTCTGGGACTACAAGTTCCAAAATTCTGCATCTAGCAGAGTTCCAGGGGTTGTACCTAGTAATACTACTAATAATTTCTTACATTTTGTTCTGCACTTCATGGTGGTTGCATGCCAAAGCTGAGATAATATTATCTGGCACTTCTGGTTGCAGAATAGTGAACAGTCGGTCCACCTGCATGTTTCCAGAGAAGTCACCGCATCTGCTTAGAAGTTCATTTGTCACCTTCACTGCTGACAGATTCATTTTCCTTCTGCAGCAAGACCCTTGCCCATCAGAGGGATGGAGGAGAGATGGATGAAGCTGAACACTCATCCATCTTGACCTGCGATGTCCATCATTGCAACCTCTATTCCTGTTCCGTCTTTTCAATTTGCTCTTATTTGCTGGATGTCAGGTGCTGTCAGATGAAAAATTCTTTGTGGAATCCTATTAATCTGTTTGCTACAAGGCAAAAGAGGACAGGACCTGGAAAAGTTACTTTTTTGACTACAAGTCAGAATCCTCCGGCCATAAGATGGTATCCATAGTCATGCTGGCTGAGGGATTCTGGGAGTTAGAGTTCAAAAAAGCAATTGTTCTAGAAAGAGGATATCAAAGAAGCAGCCAAGAGCAGAGGTGCAAAGTCTGATAGAAGACTATAGTTACCTGTGGTTGCCAGTGTTGTGTAGTGTGAGAGTGTTGAACTGAGAAGACGCAGGTTGTAGCCCCTCTTGAGCCATGAAAGTCTTTCACAGCTTTACCTATCTCATAGGATTTTAATGCAGACAAAAGTAGGCAGCAGGAGAGCTATGTATACAGCTTTGAGCTTACTGGACATCTGGACAGTACTAGGTTGAGAAAGGCTGATCTGAACAAAATTTCCTGCATCTGCTCTTTGAATTTTGCATAAAGAGGCTGCCTGGGTGAGGGACAGTATGCTTGCATGATAGTCTTCAAGTGCTGGTGTTAACTGTGAAAACCTTAGACAGTTTGGGAAGAGGTTATCTAAAGGATTTTCCCTTGCTGTATAATTTTGCCTGCATTTTTAGAGATTGTGCTCATGTGCCTACCAATAAGATCAGTTAGTTTGGTAAACACAAGAGACACCATCTATTCAGTAGTGGCCCCACAGCCATGAAACTCCTTTCCACTTAGCGTACACCTCCCTCCTTTTGTACGAATTATTTAAGCCAGAAAGACCTCTTTCTTCAAAGCTGTCTTTCACTAAGAGGCCATTCAGATGTCATTTTTTTTTTAGCGCAATGATGCAAATAATCCCACTCACACACTCTGGGTTTGTTATTCATAATATGGAAATGCACAGATGCACATCTCTGCAAGTGGGGTTCTTCACACGAGTAAGCATTCAAATAAAGAAGGAGTCAATGATGCAAATGCATTTGCAACATGTTCAAGACATGCAGAGTTTTATCCTAGGTCTATTTGGGTCTATTCATATCCGTTATTCACACTACTGACGATGTGGATCATTTTTTAAAACTTGGGAGGAAACCTGATATTGATTATCCTGGATTGAGTGGGGCTTTTGGCAGCCCTCCCAAACTTACTCAGGTGCATTCGGGATGCATGTGAACAACAGAGAGTCAACCTGGATTCATCCTGGATTATTTTCACCATCTGAATACCCCCTAAATCTGCAAATGACTTGTTCAGGGCAGTTTTATTTAGCACTGCACAGCTTTCTGATAGGTCTGCACATCTACTGTACTAGCAGTATTTCCTTTGACATAAATTTCACTGAAAAGCAGCTTTTTGAAAAGTGGCTAACTTTACCTTGAAGTAAAGTAATTATTAATTTCTCTGGAACTATAATTCACAGGGAAGGATGGGCTGCCGAAATTCATAGCCAGAGAAACTAATTCCATTTCTTTTGCTTGCTTCTGGTTGTGAGCTGTCGTGAAGCTTTATGTCTTTGGACAAACCACTCTTAGCCTGTGATCCAATGTCCTGTTGGATGGGGACCTCTGGGTAGGCATCACTGTCTTCCACTGTAACGTAAGTACTTGGAATATGCGTGAAACTGTGTATGTCCAGATCAGACTGGAGTTTCAAGGAATCAAGGGGAATATCAGTCCTGCATAAAGATGGCCACCTCATCTGCCTGCTTTTGTTGTTGTTTTTACTTTTCAGTTCCCAGGAAACTGTCCACAAGCCATTAAGAGGAGGTTTCGCCCTTACAGGAGGTTGAGGTTCAGAAGACTCCAAGAGCGGCAAGGCAGTTCTATAGTTCCATTGTGTTGGATATTCATCTCCTGATGAGAAGGATTCTGCACCAGCAGCTGACAACACAGAACAATCCTCATTGCCTATGCTGCCTTGATGGGAACCACGGGAACTGTAGACCCAGGCACTGCATCCACCCGCATCCATCTGGACTTGGGATCCTTCCTGCTTTGTCAGTACATTGTTCTTGGAGGGCAATACTATCAACATTGAGAGGGACGTGATAGAAACATTGTCCAGGTGAAGGCCAGATCTCAAAGCTGATGCATTCACGTTCAGAAACGTCTGTAGACAATGAGCAAATCATCACTCCAATGTCAATCACCTCTCCCCTCCAAAACAAACCCCAATACTTTTCATTGCAATGTTCTTCTGCTACGCATATTCACAGGAAGGATTGAAATGGATTTAAACCTATGATGTACACATGCTACTATTGTCTTTGGAAGAAACCCATACAATCTCCCTGCAATGTCAGCTAAACAAGGATAGGCCCAGGACTTTTTGTTGTCTGAAACAATGAACAAAATGTTTTTCTTCCCCTTTCCCATTCCATGTGCAGAAGCCAATTCTTCAGCACTAGGGATGAAAGAACATCCTCTACAACAGTGGTTCTCAGACATTGGTTTCACAGATGCTTTGGACTTTGACTTTCAGAAAGCCCTATTCAGCACAGCCAATGGTCAGGGCTTCTGGGAGATGAAGTTCAAAGAATCTGGAGGAAGAAAGGATGAGAAATATTGCTCTGCAACACCTGAAAGAGGCAAGCTGACCCAAGGGAGTACACAGCAAGTTAGCCTGGGACAGGAGAATCTTTTTCAAAACATTGCTGCCATCTTCCAGCATGTGCCATCTGAGGAAATTGTCTCCTTTTGTCACTGGTAGGGCTGGCCCTCTACAACATGTATTACAGCTGCCCACCAGGATGAAATAATCCCAGGTATTCCAACAAATAAGGTGGAACAAAAACAGCCACCATTCCACTCACCAGCGATTTTGGGAAGTCCATTCCTGAAGAGCGTGGGTACAGGTAGTGCTTAAGGAAGGTCCCTCCAACCACACCGAACAGGATGAACCCAAACAGAATGATGGGTGCTATAACAAAGGGGGTCCAATATTCATCTGAAAAGAATTAAGAACAATGGATAGTAAATAGCTGTATGTGCAGAGTAATCTTTTTTCAGTTAACTGCATTATATTCTGCTATTGGCAATTGCCTAATGCCTTACTTTATCAGGGATGGGAAATCTATGGCCTTTCGAGTGTTGCTGAATTCCAGTTCCTATCACCCTTAACCTGCACAGAGAAGCCAAAGATTGCAAATTTCTGCTGTGTATATGTGTGTGTATGCCTTCAAGTCACCTGTTGACTTATGATGACTCCATGAATTTCATGGGAATTTCATTTTCTTAGGCAAGGAATATTCAAGAGGTGGTTTTGCTAGTTACTTCCACTGAAATACAGCTACACTATCTGGCACTACTCATTGGCAGTCTCCCATCCAAATACTCATCCTGCTCATTCTGCTCATTTTTTACCCCCAAATTTTGCCTTGATAGTACTACAGCCCTACACAACAACAAAATAATAGTGGATGCAGCCCAACTTGGGTCTGAGGTGCAAACCAACCTACTAGTTGAAGACTAATTTTGCCAGCAATGGGGGTCCTCTGCCAATCTGGTCCTCAGTTCCCATAAGAACATAAATGTGATGTAAGAGTATTTGACTGGGGCTTTGGGAGAACCAGGTTCAAGACCTGAGTGAGCTATAAAGTTCATTGGGAGCCAGTCACTCTCCCTCTCAGTGTGATCTACCTCAAGCGGAGATGGGGAGAGCCCTATATTCATGCTTCCTGTATGCTGTCTTGAGTTTGTTAGAGGATAGGCATCATATAAATGTAATTAATTTTTAAAAACCCAATTCACTATAATAGAACCAAACAACAAAGCTAATCACCCCCATTTCTCTTACCTGCTGATCTCCCAGGCATCTTGATGCACTGCACAGCTTCCTTCCCTGGTTGGCTGATCACTATAGCTTTGATGCAATAGTTTGCATTTGGTTTCATATTCTCAAATGTGTGGTTCATTCTGAGTTTGCCACTTATCTTAAGGAGATAAAGAATTAGAAGTTAACATGGCCCCATGCACTTGGAAACAGCAACCAACAAGAAACCAAGAGAGCCACTAAAATAGTGAAGGGTCTGGAAACCATGCCTTATGAGGAAAGACTTAGGGAGCTTGGTATGTTTAGCCTGGAGAAGAGAAGGTTAAGAGGTGACATGATAGCCCATGTCCAGAGGAGAGTGACCAAAATTGTAAAACTTGTCCTATGAGGAATGGCTTAGAGAGCTAGGGTATGTTTAGCCTGGAGAAGAGAAGGTTAGAGATTGACATGATCAAACAACTAGGTCATGTAAGCCTTGAATCCACTTGAAAGCTTCTCTTAAAATGCATCCTGAGATTATTTTTTACTTTCAGCAGCATCCACTTTTCCTATGATTTCCATTTTGGTGGTGAAACTTATAGATCTATAGTTTTCAGCATGCCAGGGTTGCTGGTGAAGCAACCTAATCCGTTTCCCCCTTTTCTCTATGTTTTGCTCTTCACACATACTCTGGCAGGACTTCCAGAGGCAGCTGTTTACCTTGCCTGTTGTACATAAGCACACACAGCTACATCAGGATCATATAGTGTAGAATCCCATTCTTTCTCAGGTCAGGCTTTATTACATTGTTTCCTGCAGACAATCTGCTGCAACTGAACACTCAAAGTCTATCTTTCTCCAGCCCTCCTTCACCATCCTTCCAGTGCCAATGCTGCTTGCACAATACTTACTATTAGGGGAACTGGTGGGGGAGAAAAATCCCAACCCTTTTTTCCCATCTTGAATGCACAGAGATGGTACTAATTCCATCCATGCATAAACACACACACAGATACCAATCACTCTGAAAAAGTCTCCAGGCTCCTGCAACACTTTCAGCTATTACCACTGCTAGTGCCACCTTAACTGGTCCCTTTCCAAGACAACATAAAAAGCAGAACACACAAAGTCACAAAAGCTCTTTTCAACACACTCCAGTCCAACAACAACAGCAGAGGTTGCTAGGCTGTCCAAACCTGCATCTCCTGTTCCCACTTTATTCCAAACGGCACTTATGTCCAGTCAAGTTTTAAAACAATACTTCCTCCTCTTCTTCTTCGCTCTCTTCATATCTTCCTCTCCCTCCCCATCACAACCACAACAAGGGAATGATCTGAGCTCTGTGCTGCTTGTGTTCACTTTTTGCTGCCCTCTCTTTCTCTCCTACCTAACTTTTTGGCCTCTTTGCAATACAATCTTTCACCAGTTCATACACACAATGACATCTACACCAGGTGCCCTCATGGCACAATGGTTACATGTCAGTTTTGCAGCCACAACGTTGTAAATTCAATCCTACAGGAGAGCTCCAAGGTCCACTCAGCCTTCCATCCTTTCATAGGTCAGTAAAATGAGTACCCAGTTTGTTTGGGGCAATTGGCTTACAGACTGTAAAATGCTCAGGGGGTGCTAGTTCACTGGTAAGTGGTATAGAAATGTATATTGCTATATTGTTATCTTTATGCTATTGCTATATTGTTATCTTTATGCACCCTTACTTTCTTGGTGTTGCCATCACCTTCTTCATTAAGGATGATGAGGACTTCCAGAACGGACATTATGACTCTCCTGTCACTCTCTTTCAGTGGCGTTTGGGGCAAAGAGACCGACACAGAAAGACTCTCGTCTGCTACAACCAGAAATAGGTTAAGGGGACCAATAATACCTGTGACAAAGGAAGAGATGGAGAGACACAGAAGTTTCTTGCCAATTATTCTAGTAATTTTATACCCTGTGGCTCAAAAAACAACAAAAGCATTTTATCATATTACTGTGTTCAACAGCTCATTATTACAGAATCTTGTTCCTTCAAGTTGCCTCTGACTTAGGGCAACCCTATGACAAACCTATCCTGGTGTTTTCTAGGCAGAATTTGTTCAGAGAGGTTTGCCTTTGCCTTCCTCTGAGGCTGAGCAAGGTCACCCAGTGGGAAGTCATAGATTTCATGGCCAGCATCCATATTTTTTTTGTGGGTTTTTCGGGCTGTGTGGCCATGTTCTAGAAGAGTTTCTTTCTGACGTTTCGCCAGCATCTGTGGCTGGCATCTTCAGAGAAAGAAGATGCTGGCCACAGATGCTGGTGAAATGTCAGAAAGAAACTCTTCTAGAACATGGCCACACAGCCCGAAAAACCCACAAAAAACTATAGTCACCCAGTGGCTTTACATGGCTGAACAGGAATTCAAACCCTGGTCTCCACAGTCATAGTCCAACACTTAAACCACTACAACAGGCTGGTTACTAGCCAATGAATGGTTTTTTTAAAAAGATAAACATTATTTTTTGTTATTTCTGGGTTTTGTGAGTGCACAAATTTAGGGCTATTTAGCAGCATTTTGATAATAAAACTCCATCTCTTAGGGACCTTATCACATGGGGTCTAAAGCAGAGCTAATCCAAAGGGTATCCGTAGCTAATACATATTATTTCCCCGTGTTTACGCATGACGTTGCACCGAAACTAGACAGAACCCGGAGCTAATCCGTAACAAAGTGAGATCTTTTGACATTCGGTTTTTCGGGGAAGTACAACCGCGCTTTCGGAATCATTGCGCAATGGCCGTGCTGGCGAAATACATATAATCACGCAATACGTATTGTGAAGCATTTCCCCGCCCTGACCCATGGTTCCCAGCACTACTTCCCATGGATCTGCGAGGAAGCATCTTATGATGTGTCCGTCCTGTTTGGATTGGGCAACAAATGGGACGGGTAAACATGGTTCTCTCTTTGTAATTTATGGGATTTTCTAACTTGTGTGTGCACGGAGAATACGTTTCCAGGATGCGTGTCCCAGGAAGCGTGATAATTGCGCTATGGCAGTAATTGCATGTGGTAGGCATTTACATATTGCGGGGAGCTCTTTTAGTTCATTTCGGTATAGAAGTGAATTTATTCTTATTTTGCTTCCTGGCCAGCGTGTGATAAGGTAGGAAAGTCAATCTTTCCTTGGAGATTATCACAGCAATAATAAAACTGGCTTGCCTGAGCTGGCTTAAAATTTAAAATGGGTGGCATCTTAATGTTATCAGAAGGATTTAGTCACTGAAATCACCACCCAGGTCCATCCTGGGTCCATCCCCACTCACAGGGGCGCTCAGTGCACCTCTTTTCGAAGGCGGGAGTTTTCTGGCTTAAAGAGAGTGGTGATGGACCCAGGATAGACCTAGGCGGTGATTTTGGTGGCTAAATCCTTCTGATAACATCAAGATGTCATAAATAAAATAATGTTGTTAACTGCCCTCGACTTGACCTCAACTCATGGCAACCCTATGGATGAGACATCTCCAAAATTTCCTTTCTTCTACTGCTCTGCTTAAGTTTTGCAGACTCATGCAGTGAACTCAAGGCATCATACAATACATAATTCTCTTCCTTCCTATTTTGGTTGCACAGCATCATAGTGAAGTAGGTCAGGCTGAAGAGAGAATGATTGGCTGATGCCACCCAGCAATATTTTAATGGTCCAGCAAGGAACAGAATTTGGATATCCCAATTCCCAGCACTAACCACTGAATCTTCTTGGATGTCCAAAAACCTCCCTATCCACCTATCCATCCAAGGCATCATGTTGTATACCTTGTTTATCCTGGCCCCTACTAAGGATCTGCCTCTGCTTCCTCTCTTGAATTGTCAGCAAAATAAGTTTACTTACTGTCTTTGTACAGCTGCAGCTCTTTTGAATGCACCCATTCAGACAATCGGGATCCATCCTTAGCTCGCACCCTGGCTTGATAAAAGTTGAATAAACTGTTGGTAAGTTTTGACAGATGAAGCTGGCATCTCTGGGTCTGTTTCACATTGTTTCCTCTACATGATGCCTCTTTGATCCATTCAAGAAAAGATCTGTGATTTAGGAGCAGAAGCAGAAGATATAATCCTGTGATGGAAGTCTCCTATTTGAGTTACTCTTTAGTTAGCCCTTACACATCGAGAAGCCTCTGTTGTCAGGATTTCCTAGTATGATGGAAACACCATTGTACTTTGGCAGAGTTAGAAAAAATTAATTTAAAGAATTGTGAGAACTGTGGTTGAAACATAACATTTCCAAGCTCTATTTTTAGAAGGACTGTAGTTAGGGTGAGACCTGTGGATGCATTTTGCCATTCTTGGAGCACTAATTCATCCCCCCTCCTCTCTCTCTCTATATATATATATATAAATAGATTTTAATTATGAGCTTATAGTGTTAAAGACAAAGAGTTTGTTTTGGGAACTGGAATCCTTCTGGTTTGCATGCATGTATAAATAAATAAATGCAGCTGATGTTTCCCTGCAAGCATAACAACTCAAAATTATACCTACCAGATCCACTCAGCTCTGCCCAGATACAGTTCCCTGTGGTTCAGGGTATACTTTTAAGAAATCACTACAATATTACTATATGTATGTTACCTTTTAAAACCAGCAGTCTTCTGAACCCATTAGCTATTATGACTGGCACCCCTCCATGATAATGGAAACTTCCTTTGAAATATAAATAGCAAATCTGCGTTGAGTTTCTAAATGTGAAATGCAAAGGGAGGTGATTTTCGTCAGAGAATAGTGAGGAGGAAAAGAATTAAATTTCCCCACTGCACCCAATAGTTTGAGAGAGCGAGCATGGCGGAGTGTTAGACCATGACACTGGAGATGAGAGTTTGATTTCCGTTTGGTCATGAAATCCACTGGGTGACCTTGAGGAAGCCACACATTCTCAGCCTCAGAGGAAGGCAATGGCAAACCTCCTCTGTACAAATCTTGCCAAGAAAACCCTGTGACAAGTTGGAGGGGACTTGAAGGCACACAGCAATAACAACTCAATAGTTGGGCAACTATTTTCATTATAAAATGTAAAAGCAATTTCTGTTGAGTAATTAATAGCAGCTTTGGCTCTGAGAGTTGAAAATACTAGGTTGAAAAAAATGGGTTTATATCCATGAAAGTTCATGCAAAACTAAAAATCAGTTAGTCTTTCAGCTGCTTACACATTTCTTTTTATTTCTCCCCCCTCTTCTCTTCCTTCCTCCTTTTTATACTGCAAAGACTAGCACAGCTATTTATTTGAAAACTCCCACAGAACTCATGCAAGAGATTCTGCTGCCTGAGGCAGAACAACAAATTGAGCACTAATACAAAGTTAAAGCACATGGTACCTGATGCCAGCCAAGTTCATGAACCACCATCTGTGGTGATCCCTCTTCAAATCTACACACTCTTCCTCGGGTACTGGATCTCCACTAGGATCTCAACTAGATCCACTTCCACTACTGTCTCTCTCTGACTGCTGCCACACTATTGAATTAATGCAGTTTGACACCACTTTAACTGTCATAGCTCAATGCTGTGGAATCCTGGGATTTGTATTTTGTTGTGGCACCAGAGGTCTCTGACAGAGAAAGCTAATTATCTCACAAAACTACAAATCACAGAATTCCATAGCATTGAGCCAGGGCAGTTAAAGCGGTGTTAAACTGCATTAATTCTGCAGTGTAGGTGCAACCACTGTCTTCAAAACCCTCGTCCTTTCTGATTCTTTCCTCCTCACTTGGTTCACCCCATTTCAGCATCACTTCCAATTCTCACACTACACAAACCACCATCCATATGTGAATACACTACACTCAACATTCGGCACTTGTTATGCCGTCTTCAGACACTCCCTAGCCATATTTACCATCAAATTTCACTGTTGTTTTATAGTTCAAATCAACAAACACCATGGATCAGAGACTGGTAAAGTCTCCTTATTTTGAGGTTTTAAAGCAAAGGCTGGATGGCCATCTGTTGGGAGTGCTTTGATGGTGTATTCCTGCATGGCAGGGGGTTATGATGGATGGCCCTTGAGGGCTCTATGATTCCAAGAACATCTATAGGGCCAGAGGTTCCCTGCTGCCTGTTCTGAAAGTGTATTTATAAGAAATTCTAGCTCTTAGAGAGACTGCTGGGCACTTTGCAGTGCTACTATAGAAGTCTATGATCAAATGTCCCAATTGTTTTGTGCCTCCAAGTCATTTCTGACCTATGGCGAGCCTAAGGTAAATCTATCATGAAGTTTTCTTGGCCAATTTCTTCAGAGGTGGCTTGCCATTGCCATCTTCTGAAGCTCAGAGAGTGTGACTTGCCCAAGTCACCCAGTGGGTTTCATGGTTCAGTGGGAATTCAAACCCTGGTCTCCAGAGTCATAGTCCAACATTCAGTCCTACACCACAATAACTCTCACAATACAAGTATACAAACTTGTATTACAGCTTATGCAATATTACCTATTAGGGCTCATGATAAATAATGGCAGCTAGAACACAACAACAGTTGGAGTCTATAGGTTCCTCATCTCCAGAAATAAAGCTTGGGTGGAAGTACCAACATACCTGCTACGTCTCTCCACCTCATACTGAGTATTGTTGGTTGAGTCTGGAGCTGGGATCCATGTCAAGAAGGAGTAAAAGTTTTCAGAGATTAAAGTCACATTCTGTGGTGGGAGAAGCCATGCTCCTTAAATAAGGAAGAAGAAAAGAAACAAGATTGAGAACAGGGGAACGAATTTCTATATCCTCAAAGGCGCAGTTCTTCCTGAGTATCTGCTTAGAAGTTGGTGGATACAAAATTATCATAGCTAGTGTTGCCAAGTTTGCACAAAAGTAGTAAGGAATGCTCAAAATTCATGATTTGCAGGGCTAACAGTCAGCATGAAGCTATTAAAGTCTGCATTCTGCTTAAATAGAAAATGAAAATACAGTTGGCTGTCCACATGTGCGGCTTTGACTTTTGCAGATTTGATTATTCACGGATTTGATTAATATGTTCTCTCTCAAAATTTCTAGGTGTGACTCTATGGTCAACATGCACCAGAAGTTGTGCTGGAGGACCTAGTGATTCCTAGAGAGAACACTGCTCTAGGCATTTGTAGGTAATCCAATGCAATTCTATGGTCAACTTCCAGCAGAATTGCACTTCCAAAATTGCACTGGAGGACTTGGAGATTCCTAGAGAAGTGTTCTGTCAAGTTAAAAAAATAATGGGTTTATGATTTACAGTTTTTCCATTTTCATTGGGGTCCTGCATCCCTAACTCCAGTGAATGTGGAAGGCCCACTGTATTAATTTCAGTTAACCTGGCCATGTGTTTCACTATAAAATCAACATACAGTCCATGTTCATAATGATAGAATGCATACATTTCTATCTTTATGAAAAATTCACACTGTCAAAATATGGGATTTCTTGATATCTTGTTCTGTTTATTTAAAAGGAAAAGTTTTCCAGCCCTCAAATAAAGGACCTTTCTTATAATAAGGGCTGTCTGGTGCAGCAAACCTCCCAGCTTTTGAAAGATCAGCTATTCAGACTTTGCTGTCTGGTCAGCGTGAATGGATTTATCATTACGGTTTTCGTTTTACTGATGACAAAAACTGAAAAATATTGCCTCTAGTGCTGTAGTGGTCCTAGGGCTTGCAGGGTAAAAGCATCAGGACTTTCTGATTAGCAGAAAGGGTGGCATCATTTTCCAGGTCCTTAGGCTTCCTTGTCTCTTCTGAGCACAGTTGCATTCATCACATTGCTGGGACAGTGGGGATCGGCAACAATATATTGTTGTGATCCATCCCTTAGCCAGACTTATGAACATAAACAATTGAAATAATACCCCAACCACACTTCTCTACTTACATTCATTTTACATGCCTAAGCACAGGACAAAAAAGATAATATAATATTCAAAAAAGTAAATAACTGGCAAATACAATACAAAGCAACGTGAGCCAAGAATATCAGGTTTTCTCAACAAACCTGCAAAGCTTGTTCCCTTTTCCTTGTTGATAATGCAAAGATCAATATTGTATAGATAGTTGCCAAGTCCAGGTCTGATGTTTAGTAAAAAAAAATTGTTTCTGTATCTGAGGCAAAATAGTAATCTATATCAAATTAGTGAATTTCCAAATCATTGTTGCAGTAGTAGTGCTATCTTGCCTGAGGTTTTGAGACAGATGTACAAAGCCGGACCTATCAGCAATGATCAAATGGAGCAGGGCTGGCTCGCCACATTTTAAAGCCAATTAAATAAAACATATTATCGTAGAGTCTCCCGAATCTACACAACCAAAGTCTAAAATTACCTGATTACATCTTTACATCTGTTCTTTGCTTTGCCTTTTCCCTTTTCCCTGACCCCTTTGTCTTTTAGCAGATTTTGCTTGTAGTTATCAAGTCAACAAGCAGCAATTGCGGGGAGACACATCTTTGAATATAGTTCCCAGAATCCACTTGCCAAGATGGCCATACTGGTTGTAGCTGTGGGATTTGAAGACTTGCAATCCAAAAAAGCAACTTTTCCAGGCTGTGCTTCACAGTGATGACATGTATAAATGCATGCTTTTGAGAGCCAGTGTGGTGTAGTGGTTTGAACACTGGACTACGACTTTGGAGACCAGGTTTTAGTCCCAGCTCAGCCATGTAAACTCACTGGGTGACCTTGGCAATGGCAAACTCCCTCTGAATTGTAAGCCGCCTTGATAGCCTCGGCTAAAGGCGGGATATAATTATTTTTTAATTTATTATTGTTATGAATAAACTTGCCAAGTAAACCCCATGATAGGTTCGTCTCAGGGCCGCCCTGAGTCAAAATGACTTGAAGGCATACAACAACAACATATATGTTTTAAAAACAGTCTCTTCCATCTATCCTCCCCCCAAGGAACACTTAGAAGAACTGTCTTAACCCCAAAACTATGAAGTCTTCCCCTTTTCCTCCTTCTGCTACAAAGGGAAGGATTCCCCATAGATGCTCCTAGTGACCAGGAAGATAAGAGATCAAATGCCCCAAAGACGTAGCCAAGCTTCCCTTGTCAACCTGAAAAACCAGAGACTTACCCTGTTGAATGGAAAGCTCAATGAGGAGCAAAAGAGCAATCCATGTTGCAACAGCCATGGGTCTTCACAGCTTTCCTGGCATCTATCTTCAGGCCCCACATTGCAGTCGAAGAGTCAAAAGAAGGAAGAAACCAGCAAAGAAAATTCTCAGGGTAACCCCACCTTTCAGGATTCCTTCTGTATTTCCAGGAAGCGGGGGATTAGTGAGTGCATTCTTTGCCCTGCCAAAGTGAAGGTGGAGCAGTAAGAGCCCTTTTGTGGTTGTGCGCATACCTGGGTGTGGAACGCTAGCTGGCAGCCAATTCACAATAATAGAACATCACTGTAACCTTTCCAGGTGAAAAGAGGACATCATACCTGCCTCCTTTGAATTGCAACACTCCAACGTAAGCCTCTGAACTGTTGAACGGCGCTCCTTTCTCAAAAGGCGGCAGACAACTGATAGATTGTTGTACTGGGGCTGATAGGACATTATCACACGGGGGGCAAATCTGCTGGTTAATCCACACAA
>CM034705.1:16334205-16350738 GCA_020142125.1 Phrynosoma platyrhinos | reverse complement strand
CTCATTTCCACTTTATTATCACTTTTTGGCCCACATGTGATAACGTCCATAGTGTTGTGATAAAGTAATTCTTTTTCCCCCGGTGGATTTACGTAATTGTCTTAGTGGACCCGGATGTTTAGATAGTATTGCCTATACAGTTGGCTCTCCACAGTTGTGGCTTTGATTTCCGCGAATTTGACTATTCATGCATTTGATTGATATGTTCTGCCTAGGAACCTCTAGGTCCACATTTCAAGGAGGACCTAGTGATTCCTAGAAAGAATCTAGGAAAAGACCTCAAATGGAGCTTCTGGACTACTGTACAGGAGAAAACAGTTGTTCTTTTCCTCGACTACAACATTTTCTGTGCAGAAATGTATGTATTTTTTTGGTTTGTCTTTGCACTGTTGTTATTTGCTGTTAAGTCAACTTACGGAGACCATATGAATGAGAGAAATGCAAGAGCCCAAATCATCACTTGCTCTGCTCAGGTCTTGCAAGGTCAGAGTTGTAGCTTCCTTAATTGAATCAATCCATCTGTAATGTGGCCTCTCTCTTTTTCTACTGCCTTGCACTTTTTTCCAGTATGATCATTTTTGCCAGCGTGTCAAGTTGTCCTCATAGGGCATGGTTTCCAGACCTTTCACCATTTTGGTTGCCCTCCTCTGGACACACACCAGATGTCAATATCCTTCTTTCATTGTGGTGCCAGAACTGGACACAATATCCCAGGTGAGGTCTGACCAAAGCAGAATAGAGTGGTACTATTACTTCCCTTGATCTAGACACTCCTATTGATGCAGCCTAGAATTGCATTGGCTTTCTTAGCTGCCACATCACACTGCTGACCCATGTTCAGCCTGTGGGCCCCCAAGACTCTAGGTTCCTTTCACATGTACTGCCATCAAGCCAGGTGTCACCCATCCTATTTTTGTGCGTTTCATTTTTACTATCCAAGAGTAGCATCCTACATTTCTCCCTGTTCATATTATTTTGTTAATTTCGATCCAGTTTTTTAATCTGTTAAAGTCATTTTGAATTCTGATCCTCTCCTCTGGTCTATTAGCTACTAATTTACCTAACTTGCAATCTGCAAATGTGATAAGCAGACCCTCTATTCCACCATCCAAATAATTGATAAAGATATTGAATAGCAGTGGGCCCAGGACAGAACCCTGTGGCACCTTGCTAGCCACTTCTCTCCAGGATGAAGAGGAACCATTATCAAATACACTTTGGGTTTAGTCTGTCAACCAATTACAAATCTACCTAACGGTAGCAATGTCTACCCCGCATTTTACTAGCTTTTTTGCAAGGATATAATGGGGGACCCTGTCAAAAGCCTTACTGAAATCAAGACATGTTACATCCACAGCATTCGCTCCATCTGCCCAGCTTGTGATTCTATTATTTAAAAAAAGAAAGAAAGAAATAAGCCTGGTATGACTTGTTTCTCTGAAACTCATGTTGACTTTCAGTGATCACAGTATTCCTTTCTAAGTGGTTATGGACTGTCTGTTTAATGATCTGCTCTAGAATCTTTCTTGGTATTGATGTCTGGCTGACTAGATGGTAATTACTGGGTACTATATATAAAATATATTTACTGTACTGTATATAAAATTATACATTATATCACTATATATTCTATTATTATGTATTATATTAATGTATATCTTTTCATAATTATGGATCACTTCCCATACCAGACTGCATGTGTTGCATGCCTTCAAGTCCTTTCTAACTCATGGAGACCCTAAGATGAAACTATTATGGAGTCTTCTTGGCAAAATTTGTTCATAGGAGGTTTGCCATTGCCTTCCCCTGAGGCTGAGAGCATGTGACTTACAGAATCCCATTCCTTCCTCTGAAATATAGCCTACAACACTTGGTATTTGTTGGCATTTCCCATCCAAGCCCACCCATGGTCGTACCTTTCTGTGATGGCTGCCAGTCTGTGGAGAATATTCAGGAAAGAAAGAGTTGTAGCCAACGGTACAAATATAATATTGTTTCCTGACCCATTAGGATATTCTAAGAAGCACTGATTTAGATATTCCATCAAGGAATTATGTACTTAGTATTTTCCATTGCAGGGAAGAATAGTGTGTCAGCTTGTGAGAAAGCCATTGAGTCCGTGTGTCTAACAGCATCTTGACACAAATATAGCTGCTAACATATAAGGCATGAAAAACTGTTATTTGTTGATTTCTGTACATCCAGCTGCTGTTCTAGGAACACAAATAGTTCAGGATAATATATGCCCACTCTCCAATTCTGCAACTGTAGTTTCAGCCCCTGCAACACTTTTATTCCTCAAAGTGCATGACCTAAAAGAGTGCATTTGCATGATTACATTTGTTGTTCATCTGTGGTTTGGGAACTTGGCTAGGTTTAGATGCAAATGCCAACTCAAGCATTCACCTGCCAAGGTATGCATCTTCCCACTTCTATTTGATGTATTAAATCGAATGCTCCCATCACCAGCAGTTGGTGCTATTTGCACAGTCATTGTGATGCCTTGTCTCTTGCTAACTCAATAACCAGGCTTCATGGATCAACCAGAGTTTATTGCAACAGCTCAGAACAGAAAGCTATTTCTTGCCAGAACTGGCTCAAATATTCAGTTACAATACTATAACCCTCTACATGCCTGCACCCACTCAGCCCCTTGCATTAGTTTCCCAGGCTAAAAGACCTTGAAGACTTGCAGTAACGGTCAGTGTCTTTCTCTTTCCCATCATTGGGCCCAGCACTTAATTCACAGCATCAAGGCAAACTTTCCTAGCACTAGGAAATATCCCTGTAAGCCAAGATGATCAAACTGAGGCTGTCATACTTTGGCCACATCATGAGAAGGCACAACTCACTAGCAAAGATAATAGTGCTAGAAAAGACAATCGTGCTGGAAAATGGAAAAATCAAAGTTTGATTTTTGGAATTTTGCTGTGGGTGGTTGCATCTGTGGATGTAGAATCCATGGATATGGAGGGCAGGTTGTCCATGATTTTGCTCCGCTCACATTCACCCACCCAGTTGTATTCTGGCAGTAACCCTATGAAGTCATTAGGTAAGGATGAGTGAAAGCAGATCAGCTGGCTAGATGCAGTTAGGGAGATCACAAAAAAGGATCTACAAGACTTAAGCAGAGCAATGGAGAATAGGTGGTCTTGGAGATGTTTCATCCATAGGGTTGCCATGAGTCAAGGTCCACTTGAGGGCAGTTAACAACAAAAGTGCAGGTCAAAGGTGGCTCCCAATGGACAAAAAAACCAAAACTGAGGGTAAAATTGGTTAGATTTCTAGACAACCTCCCTACATCTATACTGCTATAAAACCATGGCATCCCCAAATGCTTTAAAAGCAGCCATTTGTTGGCTGCATCCTGGAATCAGAAGTGATGTGTTATCATCTTTACCTCAAAAGGTATCTTTTTCCTTTGGGAGCAATGAAAATTTGGACAAAAATGATTTTTGATGTCACAGTTGATTGTTCCGAGGCTGCTGTTACTTTTTAACATAATTGCCGCATTATCGACTCTTGGATGTATCTGAATCCTATTTATTTATTTTTTCAGTACAAATACCAATATTTGTATTCATTTTCCATTGTAAGTGTTTTAGAACCATATGTGATTTATTCTATGCACTTTTTAAATCCGCTCATTTGTTTTGCTTGTGAATAAATGGCCTGTGGCCCAAGTAATAAGGCTAGTATAACTTTATTTTGTGCCAGCACAACCCGTAAGGATGTCAGGGGGAATCGTCCCATTCCCTTTGCAATTGTCCTCCCATTTTAGATATTTTCTAAAGGTGTCGGACAAAAGCTGCAGGAAGTTCCAGAACAGACGAGCCACCACCGAGAAAGATCTGTTCTTTGTACTTGTAAATATAGCGGTTGCAATAGTTGTGCCTCCTTAGGACTTTTAATAATATTTCTGCAAATTTGTGAGTATGCTGATACTACCCTGCAGCTTTACCAGAAGTTTCATGTCAGACCATGGAGAAGAACACAGAACTCAATATTCCAGGATGATGTTCTGTAACAACCATTGTCAACCTGTCTCCAGATGTGCTGGATTATAATTTCCATTTCACCAACCAGCCTGGCCATTGAGGAAGCATTCAGAAAGTCTAAAAGAATTAGGGGAAGTTAGTGAATGATGCAGATTTCCCCACAATATGTGGAATATAATCATGTTCTACTCCATCTTTTTAAAATCCTGGATAATTTAATCTGTCAAATTCAATGTTCTGTATTGGGAAACTCTGAGAATTACAATTCCACCTTGTAACAATTTTGGACAACAGTGAAGAAACTTCTCTTATCTTTACCACTTTCACCATAAAGTATGTTAAGCAGGATTAGGAAATTTTGATCAACGTTACTCCCCTGGAATTTATCACAGGTGTCCATCCCTCCACAATGCAATTCAATAGTGCCTTGGAAAATCCCATCTAAAGTAAACGTTTTGCTTGCTTCAAATGCCTTGTAGCAGTTTACCACTGATCTCCAGCAGCAAACCACTTCTAGTCATTTAAAGGAGGCAAAGTTCTTGCCTTAAATGGAGACTTCCTGAGCATCTGCCAAAATGTGGTGGTATAACTTGCTCCCACATTTCAGTTTCCCACCGTTGGTGTAAAGTGATATCCAGCACCATGTACACTCCACAAACAACATAAGAATCATTTTTTTTCTATTAAAAATTATTTAAAACCATTTCTTATTCATATGGATATTAAAAATGTGCTAGAAAAATTCATCTGTGATGACATCCTGGAAGCCAGAGCAGGGCCAAGTAAGATCCACATTAGTCAAGCAGGGGAGGAGGCTATTATGTGTTTTCTTTTAGCACAAAAAGCAAAGAGGTGGAGACTCAGAAAGCAGTGTCCCCAATAACCTGGATTTCACCTCTGCAATTCTCATAACGTGGCCTTAGGCCATCCACTCTCATTCTCCCCACTTTCACATACCATACAATATGGGGAATAACGCTGGCCCACCATACTGGATTATTATAAGGACTGCAACTGGTGCATAAAATGCTAAATGTTAAGTATTTTTTATTAACATTCAAGTCATAAGGATACCTGACCTGGGTAAAATGGTCCTATTAAACGACTCTTAAATCTTTATTGTAGTTCGGCACAGGGAAAAGAGGACCACCAACTGACTTAATGACATATCCCATTATCCTTAGAATTCAAGTACATTTTGGACCCTAACTCTATGACAATCAACAGCAATAGATATTGGTCAAAGGTACCTAGTGTTAGAAATAATAATAATAAAAAACACAATATGGATCTCAAGTAATAGATAATGTCCCCGTTACGTTATCAGCTTAATAACATTCATTTCATTTTATCTGGCTCATGAGAACAGGGTGATGGCCTCCCAACTTTTTAATGTACCTGATCTAAGGGTGGTGTTGTGGAATGTAATAAAGATCACAAGCAGCAGCAGTTGGGAGCAACCCCTCTCCCAATAAAGTGTGGATGTCACAACTAGAAGGCACTGCCCCTGGGAAAGAAGAGGAAGGTACAGAGGGGAAATACTTGACTCATCATCCCTCATAAGAAGCTGTCCCAGATTTATCAACTTGTCTCTCTTAAGAAGCAGAAAGCTGACCTACCTATAGAGCCAAATAAAGTGCCAGGGCTGGGAACACTAATCCCAACAAGAGCAAGAATCCACAAAGCTGCAAGGCTCTGAAGTGTTGCTTCTTGCCCAGCAGAATGCTCAAGTATTCTGATCAAACTCTGAGATGTTGGAGACACTCTCTTCCAGTCTCCCCCCAAAATATCTGAGCAGAAGAAGTCTTCAGCACATCCCTCAGATGCTTTTGTCTTTGGTCTCGTCTTAAAAGTAAAAGTGGGGGGTAAAATAAAACAGAAAGAGGGGACTTTTGAGTCCTGTTCTACCCAATGATATATCCATGCCAAAACTCAAAAATGATCCTCTCACACAGCTCACAATTTGATTGTCCCAAATAAAAAAAACACCACGATTGTCCCAAGTCAAATTTCTTTGAGAAGCACAGTGCCTCATTCTGTCTAAATATCCCATGGTATTTTGCAGCGATCCTCCACTGTGTTGGATCTGGCCTTATGGGAATGAGCATCTAACATGGAGGATAAGTTTGCATAACCCTATCTAAGATCCCTTAGACTGTAGTTGTGGGGAGTACATCAGAGGGCGTGCAGTTTCAGATGCATTTGTCTTCTGACAGATTTCACAGGTGACATGGTCTTCAAGTTCCTGCATCCCTGGCAAGCCATGCTAGGATGTGCCAGGGGGGACCCAGCCTCCAAATGCCTTCTCCAAGTATCGTGCCACAGCCAGAGTCAAGTGGTCATTGTGGGGTCCTGCCACCACTTGGATACCCAACGGGAGGCGCTCCTTGCTCAAACCCAATGGGCACTGAGTCACTGGTAAACCCAGTATGTTGAAGATAGCTAAAAAGTACAAATAGCAGAGAAATTAGAGACAAAGACAAAATCAGTAATTTGGATGCCACCATTACCTATCTATAGTTTCCTATACAGAGAGACTGTATGGAATGAGATGCTGGTACTTAGTGTGAATAGTTATTTTTGGATGTGCGGAGGAGCAGCCAACAAACACATAAGTTATATCTCCTTGTGTCAGCATCAGAGGTAGAAGTCCAAAGTCCTTTTTCAGTTCTGTCTATTGGCTCCTCTCGCTCCGTTTCAGTTTTGTTGCACAGCCTTCCCTAAAACTCCTGATAGTATTTAGTTTACTGAGCCAAAAGACTGTTAATAGGAAAATAAAAAGACTTCTTCTCAACAGTGTCTCAACCATTTGAAAAGAATTAAACACACAGCCACTTGTTTTAGGGGATAGGGGGGTTGCTCCTTTGCACATCCAAGAATGACTATTCATAGTAAGTACCAAAATCTCATTCCGTGGATGCTGCAGAGGAAGAATCCACAAATACATGGGATATATACTCAAGCCCTTAGTTTCCAGGTGGGCATGGCTGGTCCATTGCCTTCAGTACCTTGCATCCAAATGTCACTTGTGCATAGCTGAACATCTATGCGTAACAGTTTTCCAACTTGCTGCTGTGTAGATGTCCTCGAAGGATGTAGAGACAGAGCAGCCCTGGCTATTACCATTGAACTTGTCAAGAGAGCCCAAAACCTGAATTACTCTGGCCTTTGGTTTATAAAAATTGTGGCAACATAAATACACAGTCTCTTCCATCTTTCCGCTAACTATCCTGTCCAAAATAGTAGATTTCTGAATCCATAAAATGGGAAATTTCTGAATCCATTATACTAAAAGGTAACCCATAGAAGCAGAGGCATATGGGCTCACGTTTCCTAATGACTGCATTAAATAAATGTAACGAACTTGCAGATAATTAGTATGTTTCTATTCTGTCTTTCCAGTGACAGGGATTGCACTCAAGGCAGCTAACAACATCACTGGGAAAAGCCCTAAACATTAAAACCCCACAGAGGTTCTCCCTCCAATATCCAAATATTTCAAATTCATAGACCTCACAGAACAGCTGGACTGGACCATATTGCACATGTACACATATTCCTGCATGATAGAATATGTTGTCTTGGGAGATGCACTTATATACATACATGAAAACCCCTACTCTACTGAATACTGTGTGAAGTAGATCTTAAATCTTTGTTCCCAGGAAAACTTGTAAACCAAACTAATGAACATGATGTATTAATTTACTGGATTTATACCCCACCTTTCTCTAGGAAATCTCCCTTCTTCTAAGACATTAATGCTGAAGGACATCCAGAACACAACTGAAATGGGAAGCCGAAGACTCACAAAGTCACAGTGTCTTTTGAGAGGCTAATATCTTGACCATCAAAAAGCAGAAAATGAGGAGTATCCAATGGAATCCATGAAGAAACTGGAGACATGACTCATGATGCTCAAAAGATGATTGTTTAATTGATATGTCTCCAGTTTCTCTAAATATGTTAGCCCCATAACAAGTGTGTTCCCATGCTCTACTGTAACTCAGACTGCAACTAAATTTGTGACCATGCAATTGAAACAACAGTCTGTTGCTTCCCTGTTAACTCTGTCTCCACTCCACTCTATTTGCCCTGGGCTGAATTTTAGATTTCAAGCTCCTCAGGGTAGGGATCGGTTTTCTTCTATTCTGTAAACCACCATGTACACAAATGGATGTCGTATCAGTACTATTAATTGTCATCATCATTAACTTCTTACCTGTATAGGCAAAATTGAAAGGCATTGCCAGAGGAGTGTGGTGCCTAGGAGCCACAACAGGATGGGAAGGATACAAGAGGACACCATCATCCCCCAGTAAATTCACCATCTGTGCTTGCAGGCTCTGTGCCTTAGTTGCTAGCTTGGCATTTTCCCTGGGACTGTATTTCACAACTTTCTCAGTTAGTCCTAGTGCTAAGCGAGAGAAAAGGAATGCAAAGATAACAGATGAGTTAAAGACAAGT
This sequence comes from Phrynosoma platyrhinos, assembly GCA_020142125.1. Taxonomy (NCBI): domain Eukaryota; kingdom Metazoa; phylum Chordata; class Lepidosauria; order Squamata; family Phrynosomatidae; genus Phrynosoma; species Phrynosoma platyrhinos. Next base: position 16,342,273 of record CM034705.1, on the reverse strand, counting down.
AGTTTCCAGACCAAGTTATAGTATTTACGAAGTGATCTATTAGTGAAGACTATGCACTCCTGTTCAGCATAACTTGGCAAGATAACTTGACTCCTTATCTAGGAGACCCTGTCATTGATACTTTTAAAAATAGTAGCACCTTCCAGTTATAAACATTATTACATAAAAACATGTCTAGCAATCCAAATTTAGTCACCAAATGGCCTCCAAAAAGCCAAAACTAGCTTTTAAAAATATACTAGAGAAAAGGATGACAACTGTCAAAAAACAAAGCAGTGCAAATATTTAAAAAGTTTCTGAGTTCAGAAACAAGATGTTACCAATGGCTGGAAGGGTGTGTGAAGACATTCCCATCGTCCACTTCACCAGCTCCCAAGAGGGCCACACTGGCTTTCCATGGTCCCCGAGAAGATCTGTGAAAGCTTGTGTCTCCTGTAAATAATATGCATTAAGCAGCAGCAATAGAGAGAATCCTGGAACACCTTCTGCTTTTAGGTGGTCTCCCTTTCAGTAGTATTTAAGATAAGGTTGCAATTTATAATAAATCTCTTTTCCTACTGACTTAACTGGGAGACTGGGGGACAATATGGTGACAGGCATAAGACAAGGTTTAATCAAAGTATGTTGTGAGGAACTTTAGAGTTCTCTGGAAGCCCCGCACCCCACTCCAATTCCTCCAGAAATTGTGGAAACATCTTCAGAACATCTGGAGGACCAAAAGCTATTCACCCATCCAAGCCTATGCCTCATATTGTTGGGGTTTTTTTAATTTAAAAAATCCACAAGACTTCCTCAGAAGGTATCAGTGGATTCTATAACAATCAATGTAGCAACCTTTCCCCAAAGATAGTAAATGTGAAAACCACTGGCCAAAGTTTTGTTGTTAGCTGACCTCAAGTCATCCTCAACTCATGGTGACCCTGTGCATGCGACATCTCCATGCAAGTTAAAGTGGTGTCAACGTGGATTATTTCTTCAGTGTGGATGTAGCCCTGGATGATCCTAACTTTAGTATTCAATGTTATGTCTTTGCACTTTGCACTAAATACTTTAGTATTCAGTGTTTTGTCGAGTTCTTTCATAGTTGCTTTTCCCAGACCTAATCTTCTTCTGATTTCTTGACTACAGTCTCCGTTCGGATCAATGTTTGATTCCAGGTATGGGAATTCTTTGACTATTCTATCATTATCTAGGATGAATTCATGTACTTCTGTGGTCATTATTTTTGTTTGCTTAACATTCAGCGTTAAGCCAACTTAAGCACTTTTTTCCTTGACTTTCTTTAATAATTTTTCCAGGTCTTTGTTCTGTTCTGCTAGTTGTATGGTGTTATCTGTGTATCTTAGGTTGATAATGTTTCTTCCTTCAATCATTTCTTCTTCCTCTAAGGAGATTATTGCACAGCAGAGAGGCGGGATATAAATAATTTGTTGTTGTTGTTGTTGTTGTGACTTACATCACCCAAGCTGAAGTCTCATTTGGGCTGCAGTTGGGTTCTATCGCATGGATTTTGCCGGCAGATTCGCTGGCCGAGTACAGCCAGGCTGCTGCCCTGGTCCCAGGAGTGCTCAGCAAGCCGCTTGGCCAGTGGATTCGGCAGCAAAATCCATGCAATAGAACCCAGCTGCAGCCCAAATGAGACTTCAACTTGGGAGAGGTAAGACTTTTTTTAAGCTGTGCGATGATCTCCTAAACCTGCTCTGTATATGATATCTTCTGCATACATGTTGAACAGACAGGGTGATAGAGTGCATCCTTACCTGACTTTTTTACCGAAAGGGAACCATTCTATTTCTCTGTATTGAGTTCTAAATCTCTCTCCAAAAACATCAATAGAGAAAGAAAGATTTTGCCAGTGGACTTATGCATTTTACATACCTGCCCACTGCTGTCTTTGGAAGACATCATGACAGACCAGATCTGGAAGGAGTATTTCATGTCACGAATGGCCACATTTTGAACCTGAACCCCTAGATCTGTCTCCAGGTGCTTTACCACCTGAAAGAAAGAAAGAAAGAAAGAAAGAAAGAAAGAAAGAAAGAAAGAAAGAAAGATTTTCAGATTACTTTCTATGCTTTTATCGAATGGACTGGCAGCACCTGTCACCTCCAACTGCAGAAAAACTGGGAATGTATATAATTTGATTTGGTTGCCCATTGGTGATTCCACAACTGAAAGTGTGAATTAGTTCTGAATAGCATTGTGCTTTAAGAAATAGGATATAAAGATTTTTGACACATGACACAGATCTTGGCACATTCGAACATGTGTATATATATTGCTCAGCTGTAATCATTGGGTGCAAAGCATGTTTATGTGATCTTTTCCTCTCAACAAAGGATGGAGAATGATGCTTTACTTCTCATACTTCCACTATAATGAAATGGTGCCATTCCCTCTAACTTATGTTTTAATATCAGTAATATTTAATTTTTTTAACTTTTGTAATCAGTGTTTTAGCTCTGTCTTTTTAAATTATTGTAACCCGCCTTGAATCCCATTGTGGGAGAAAGGCGGGATATAAATACTATAAATAATTACATTAAAATAAATTAAATAGCATTTGACAGAATGTTAAGTAGAAGTCTGTTAGTTTATCACTGTTTCACAGCATGATATTTTGATCTGGCAATCCTACAGTGGCAAGCTTTTGGACTGGGTAGATATACATATATGAGGTACATAACAAGGGTTCATAGAGACCAAATCCACATAGGCTAAGTTGCCATTTGTCTAAATTGCTATGCAAATGCCCTGTCACTATAATGGCAATTCAAGTTCTTATGCAACCAATGCAGCTTCCTCCTACCTTCCGATGTGCTTGAAGAATCTCTCTGTCCACTGGAGAAACAAAAACTGAACCTCCATCATGCTCCATTGAATAGAATTTTATGTTTTTCAGTGATACTACTTCATCCAGTTTCAGCCTGAGAAGGAAGGAATCATCATCATCATCATCATCATCTTTTTCCCAGCCCTGGGACTCAAGGTGGTTCACAAAGTTAAAACAGGCACATATAAAATCACACATCAATATAAAACATATAAAAGTGAAAATATCATTAAACTATAAGTGGAACTGAAAGAAATTAAAAGTATACCCTCTTCCCACAAAACCCCAACTAATACCACAGCATATTATTAAAAGCCCTTTTCTACAGGCAGTGGGCCCAAAATCTGGGGTATAACACTGAGATTGGGGGGAAATGTAGATAATGGGCCTGAAAGAGTTATAATCTTATAATAGGAAAGGAAATTTTACAGGATGAGGTACTGATGGTGTTTGACACCACAAAGACTGACTAAGATGTATAAAGGTCTTAAAAAACAAATATTGGAAATGTGGTACAGGAAAGTACTTTTGCCATAAGTGGTGGTCATGTAATAAAGCGAAAAGCTTTTGGAGACAAATACAAAAATTAATGCAATCTATTTTTAAATGTAGAATAGAGTTAAGACTGGAGTTGTTTTAGTTGAATATATCAAAGTAGAAATTTAAAGGTATACAGTTTGAAATGATGCGTTATATGATTATATCAGCAAGACTGTTATATGCCCAGAGTTGGAAGACTGACCATCTTCCTACAAATGAGCAATGAATTGTTAAAATTTTGAGTTGGCTGAAATGGACAAACTGGTGATGCTCATTAAAGAAAAATTGGTGGACAAGTTCCTAAAAGACTGAGAATTATCTTTTGCTATATTTGAAGAAGAAAGAAGGGAAGATCCTGGTTGTGAACTTGGAGTTTTGAAGTAACTTTATTTTTGTTAGGCAAGTAGTAGGGAAGAATGATAGTATCTTTGAGAAAACATATATATTGAGTGTTAAAATTCTTAGATTGGGGAAGTGGGAAGTCAATTCTTGTTTGTGTTTGTTGTATTATTTAGGCTATGTTGATGGTGTGTATAGTGTTATAGTTTTATAGTTTTACTTTTAAATGGGGGAGGAAGTTGGGGACATTTGGGGGTAGCTTAGTTATTTTGGGTTAGGTTGGTAGGTTTTTTAAATGTGTGTGTGTATGTTTAGGAATTTATATGTTATGTTTGTACTGTATCTTTTTTAATTTTTGTATGTAGTCGTCCCTCCACATTTGCAGTTCTGACTTTTGCAGATTTGATTATTCACTGATTTGATTGATATGTTCTCTCTGAAAATCTCCAGGTTTGAGAATCCTCCAGCTCAACTCTATGGTCATTGTCCACCAGAAATTGCCCTAGAAGACCTAGAAATTCCTAGAGAGAACACTTCTCTAGGCATTTGTAGGTCCTCCAGCGTAATTCTGTGGTCATGCTCTGGTGTTAATCAGAGATGCTCAGATGTTAACCAGAGAGTTGTACTGGAAGACCTAGGGATTTCTAGAGAGGTGTCCTCTCAGGTAAAAATATTTGCAGTTTTCCCACTTTCACAGGGGTCCTGTGCCCCAGCGAATGTGGATGACCCACTGTATTTGATTCTGTTTTAAAAATTCAATAAAAATATTTATTTTTAAAAAGTGAACAGTGAGGAACAAGCAGTGAGGAGTGTTCCTTATAATCCTTCAAAGCAGGAGTGAGCAACTGTGGAAGGCTAGGAGGCTGCATTAGTCCCAGGAAAAATGCACCCTACTGCACTTACACCTGCAAAAAAGAAAAGTTAAAAGATTTGCTTGCCCCCCAACATATTCTAGGGAACATGGGGAGCCATTTTCACCATGCTTTGGAGGTTCCCTGAACCATTTTATTCTAAGGAGAGGCTTTTTTTTAACAACAGCATGTGAGCAGAAGCTACTCCCTGTTTCAAAAAGGCTTATCCCAGGTCTAAGGTGGTCAAGGGAATCCCTAAAATGTGGTGGAAATGGCCCCCATATCTCCTTTTAGAGTACATGTTGAGGCAAATAAAACTTTTTGGAAAATTTTGTCATCCAAAAAATTGGTCCAGGGGGATTCAAGAGACACAAATAAATATCTGGGCTTCTCAGCAGGTCAGGACTTGTTTCATACAATCCAATGCAATGAGAACTACCTACTTTGCAATGTTCGGTCCTGCCATCACTCTCAGCATGGGTTCTAGGTCTTCTGAGTAGCGACACATTGGGCCAGTGCACAGGAAATTTGTCCGGATGCCAAAGGCATTAGGGAATTGGCCTTCATTGGGAACCACACCTACGCAAACATACACAGAACCATTGAGTTTGACTATACATGAGAAATCTCAACTTTCTAGTTGTGTTAATAAAACAAGGTAGTATTCATGTCCCATAAAAACATGCACACACTTTCCTATTCCACAACCCTAAACCATTTTCTGGCAAAAACAAATTCTCTGCTCCAACTGTCGGTTACTATCAGACTGTAGAGCTGAATGGTGATATATATCTGCTTTCAGCCAGGAGATCCAAGGTCCCTGAGATACTTCCCAAGAACACTGTCATGCCACAGAGGAGACCAACCTGGCTCAATTTGCTGGTCTGAGAAGGAGCGGATGCAGAGTTTTCTTCTATCTTTCCTGCCAGAAATAACACCATACCTCTGCTGCTAGTTAACTTAAGCTTGCTTGGCAAGAAACTGCATGCCGCTAAATGGATGCCTCCCTTGATGCATCATGACAAGAGAGAAAACAAGCTGGCTCCCAACAAAGGTGCCATTCCAGCAGTCATCTTATTGCCACAAAGCTTCTCTCCTCTTATATTGTCTACCGGATTGTAATAGGGATTGTCTTGTCTTTTTGTATGTGGTATGCATTTAAAATATTGTAAGCACTTTATAAGCGTAAAAACAATTCTCATCAGGAAACCATAACAACATATGGATTTACTGCCTACCCCAGGAACAGGTAACTTTAGGCTTATGGAATCTACTTGGATTAATATTTTAAAGAGGAATCTCACCATCCATTAATTAGACCCAGGCATAAAATACTGACTTTGGATGTAGCCAGATGCAAAATGATGGTTTACAGCAGTGGTTCCCAAACTTTGGTCCTCCAGATGTCTTGGACTTCAGATCCCAGAATCCCTGACTGTTTGTCAAGCTGGTTGGAGCTTCTGGGAGCTGAGTCAAAAACGTCTGGAGAATCAAAGTTGGGAAGCACTGGTTTACAGGGTAGAGGCAAATACCTTCTGCACACCATGAGCCATACGTGGAGAGTCAGTACAAATCTACATCCAGGTTTTTATAGATCAAGAGTTTTAGCAGTCTAATATAAGGTCTAAGGAAGCCTATTTGCCATTATAATCTGAAGTCAGAAACCCTCACCAATCTGCTGCAAATCACATGGTAATTTATCAGTAGATCCCAATCTATTTCTGCCCACTCTTGCCTAAACTACAGAAATCCCAGGGTAAGCAGCAAGGAAAACAAAACTTTCAGAGAAAGCTCATTACCCCTGTCCTAAATGAAGTGTTTGAATTCCCAAAGACAGCCTGTGAAGATCAAATTCATTTTGATCAAAAGTTTCAGCATGCTTAAATTAAAGGAAACAGTTCCTAATGCTTAAGACCTTGAGCTATATCTTCTGCCCCTTACCCAGTACCTGTGGTGGGCTTATGTCCAAAGATTCCATTGAAGAAAGCAGGCATTCGGATGCTGCCCCCAATATCTGAGCCAATACCAATCACAGAACCAGCAGCTGCGAGGATACAGCCTTCTCCTCCTGCATCAACACAAAATCCATACTGGCATCAGGCCAGCGACAAATTCAAGTAATGCACACATATGCAATTTACAGAATTTACTCAGGAGTTACTTAAATTTAATACATACAGAGATAATAATTACATTAATTTAAATTCCAGGGAAGTATCAATTTCAAGAGAGTGTGCAAATGGTCACTGCTTTTATTTGCTATTACAAATCTGCAGACCCATCACAAGTCATCTATGCATATTTGACTTGCAAACTGTCCCAAGGTGGATTTCTAGATCTCCAGTGCAATCACAGAATCATAGAGTTGGAAGAGACTACAAGGGCCATCCAGTCAAACACCATTCTGCCATGCAGGAACACACAATCAAAGCACCTCCGACAGATGGTCATCCAGCCTCTCTTTAAAAACCTCCAAAGAAGTAGACTCCACCACTCTCCAAGGGAGTGTGTTCCACTGTCAAGCAGCTCTCACTGTCAAGAAGTTCTTCCTAATGTTGAGGTGGAATCCCTTTTCCTGTGGCTTGCATCCATTGTTCTGGACCTATTCTCTGGAGCAGCCGAAAACAAGCTCGCTCCATCCTCAATATGACATCCTTTCAAATATTTAAACAGGGCTATCATATCACTTCATAACCATCACTTTTCCAGGCTAAACATATCTTGCTCCCTAAGTCTCTCCTCATAGGGCATGGTTTCCAGACTCTTCACCATTTTGGTTGCCCTCCTTTGGACAGGCTCCAGCTTCTCAACATCCTTTTTGAATTGTATTGTCCAGAACTGGACACAGTATTCCAGGTGAGGCCTGACCAAATCAGAATAGAATGGCACTATGATTTCCCTTGATCTAGACACTGTACTTCTGTTGATGCACCCTAGAACCGAATTGACTTTTTTAGCTGCTGCAACACACTGTTGACTCATGCTTGCTCCATCCTCAACACGACATTCCTTCAAACACTTAAACAGGACTATCATTTGTTGTTGTTGTTATTGCTGTTAACTTCCTTCGCATCAGTCTCAAACGATGGCAACCCTATGGATGAGAAATCTCCACCACCCCCCTTGTCCTCTCCTGCTCTGCCCAGCTCCTGCAAACTCATATTTGTGGTCTCTTTAATAAAGTCCATCCATCTAGCATGTGGCCTTCCTCTCTTTCTACTTCCCTCCGCCTTTCCTAACATTATTGTCTTTTCCAATGATTCATGCCTTCTCATGATGTGTCCAAAGTACAACAGTCTACGTTTTGTCATCTTGGTTCTAGGGATATCTCTGACTTGATCTGCTCACCTCTTAACCATCTCTTCTCCAGGCTAAACATACCCAGCTCCCTAAGTCGCTCCTCATAAGGCATGGTTACCAGACCTTTCACCATTTTTGTCATCCTCCTCTGGACACGCTCCAGCTTGTCAACAACCTTTTTGAATTGTGGTGCCCAGAACTGGAC
>CM034705.1:16316050-16326232 GCA_020142125.1 Phrynosoma platyrhinos | reverse complement strand
TAGTGTGCTAGCAAAAATTACTGGGTTAATTTGAGAGGTGCATGGTTGTTTCTAATTTTGATTGTGTTCAGCCACAATATATCCATAGTTTATGTCCAATAGGTGCAAGCACAAAGGGGTTGCACGAAGGAGTAGTGTGCTAGCAAAAGAATCACATAGCTGACTACGGAAAATGGACAGAAGGGAAATAGTAGGAACAAAGCAAGCTCTGCTGATGATCTCCAGTTGTTGTTAGGGTTTCTACCTATATACTGTGGGTAAACTAAAGATAAGCAATGTGGTCCTTTTCAAACAAATATTCTATCCATTAGACACAAAGTTAATGTCCTGCTTCAGATGCTATGCCAAACTCTGCCTTATCATAAGCAGCGCATGCCAAATGCACATTTGAATGGTATTGCCCTAGACCAGTGGTTCCCAGCCTTTGATCCTCCAGATGTTTTGGACTTCAGTTCCCAAAATTCTTGATGATTGGCCAAGCTGGCTAGGGCTTCTGGGAGTTGAAGTCCAAAACACCTGGAGGACCAAAGGCTGGGAACCACTGCCCTAGACAGAGCAAAGACAAGTCAGTAAGTGGCGCCTTGAAATTGAAATCATCATCATTATCTTTACTTAGAACCTTCTGTTCCCAGGTTTGGAACGCAAGGCAGCTTACAAATGAAGATTATTACAATATACTATAGTTAAAGACATACAGAAATTTTGTTCTTTAAATTGATGTTCTTAACTGATGTTGTGTTTTTAATTGATGGTGTTGTTCCCTGCCTCAATCCATGGGGACAGATGGGCAAGAAATACTACTACTACTACTCCTACTACTACTGCGTCATCTTCATCTTCATCAACTATTCACAATATTGGGCCTAAAAACCCTAAAGGCACTAGATTCTGTCTAATCTTGGAAGTTAAATAGGGTCAGTCTTGGTTAGTACTTGGATGGGAGACTGCCAAGGGATACAAGATGCTGTAGGCCATATTTTAGAGTAAAGAACTGTCAAAACCACCGTTGAATATTCCTTGCCTAAGAAAACCCTATGAAATTCGTGAAGGCACCCCCACACTACTAGTATTGATACAATTTAAAAGGTACATATAAAAAAAATAAAATGAGGTCAAAAAAGCACTATTTAAAAGAGTACAGCACCTTCTTTCAAGCCCTTTCCTTAAAAACTTTCAGTTCTAAAAGCCTGTTGGAATAATCATAGAATCATAAGTTGGAAGAGACCCCAAAGGCCATCCAGCCCAACCCCATTCTGCCATGCAGGAACTCTCAATCAAAGCACACCTGACAGATGGCCATCCAGCCTCTGTTTAAAGACCTCTAAGAAAGGAGACTCCACTACTCTCCGAGGGAGCATCTTCCATTGTCAAACAGCTCTTACTGTTAGGAAGTTCCTCCTAAAGTTGAGGTGGAATCTCTTTTCTTGCAGCTTGCATCCGTTGTTCCAAGTCCTATTCTCTGGAGCAGCAGAAAACAAGCTTGCTCCATCCTCAATATGACATCCCTTCAAATATTTAAACAGGGCTATCATATCATCTCTTAACTGTCTCTTCTCCAGGCTAAACATACCCAGCTCCTCATAGCGCATGGTTTCCATACCCTTCACCATTTTAGTCTCCCTCCTTTTGACATGTTCCAACATGTCCACATCTTTTTGAATTGTGGTTCCTAGAACTGGATATGTATTCCAGGTGAGGCCTGACCAAAGCAGAATAGAGTGGCACTATTACTTCTCATGATCTAGACACAATACTTCTATTGATGCATCCTCGAATCACATTGGCCTTTTTAGCTGCTGCATCACACTGCTGACTCATGATTAACTTGTGGTCTACTAGGAAATGTCCATTTGCTGATAGCAAGGAGTTAGTGAATTCCAAGGTCTAGATAGGAGCAGCCACCAAGGAGGCACTTCTCATGTTCCCATTAACAATACTTGTACCACTTGGGCCACAACAAACTACAATGCCCAGAATTCCACCGTATTGGGTCATGGCTGTTAAAGTGGTGTCAAACTGGATTATTTCTGCAGTGCAGATGCAGCCCAAGACATATTGGAACAACAACCAAAATTCCCAAAGGGCACATATGCATCCATAGTTGGGATTCATATTGGGTTTTCGAGGGCACTCGCCCAATGATGTCTATGATAACATAGGAAGCAATGTTTGCATGCTGGTTGAACTTCCACATGCCTTCACTGATGAATCTTCAGTCTTCTTTCTCTCCCTCTTGCCCTTTTGGGGGGAAAAATTACTTGTGCACCAGTGCTTTAGAGAAATGGAACTTTTGCACTAAAGCAATAACAGTATAATCTTTAAAAAAAATTGAAAACAAAAATTTGAGAGGGAAACTTTGGCCTTTGAACCCCAGAATGACACCCCAACCTCAACAAACTGTGTCCCTGGTTTAAAAATATCTTCACAAGAGCCCTATTGCAGATCCTAGAAATTGCTACATCCAATGACAAACAGCTCCCAAGAAGAATGGAAAAGTGAATATCGATATACGACAAGTGAGCATGGAGACGCAAACAATTGTGCAAACCTGAGGAGCAACATCATGCTTTCTCAGACCAAACTAGGGGGTCGTTCATGTGGTTTTTTAAACACGATTATGTGAATAATCCCATTCATGTATTCCAAGTTTGGACTTTTTCACACAGTGAAAAAAAAACGGGAGCATAGCGCTATATTCTCATCAATATCCTGCAATAACGGGAAGATTTTCACACGACGTCACCATTATCGTGTGATTATGCTGTGAATAAAAAGGCATAATTGTGCCGCTTTTTATTTACTGGATTTTTCCATGAATAAAAAGCAGCACGATGATGCCTCTTTATGCACGGGATAACTGCACGATAATGGTGACGTTGTGTGAAAATCTTCCCATTATTACGGGATATTGGCAAGAGCATAGCGCTATGCTCCCGTCTTTTTTCACCATGTGAAAAAGTCCCTTGTTGTTCACACTATGAAACCGCATCTTTGTGAATCTCTGCAAGTTCAGTTGCTCCCATGTATCAGCACTGGAATAAAGACAAAACTGACAATGCGAATACATTCGAAGCACGTTCCAGACATGCAAAGTTTTATCCCGGTTTATCCAGGGTCTATTTGCATCGGTTATTCACACAGCCGAGAATGTGAATCTTTTAGAAAAACTCGGGGAAGAAACCGACATTTATTATCCCAGGTTAAGTGGCCTTTTTGGCAGCCCCCCCAAAAGTTAGTCAGATGTATTCGAAATGCACGTGAACAACAAAGATTCAACCCAGTTTCTACCTGGATTACTTTTACTGTCTGAATAACCCCTAGAAGAGCCCTCCAGGGTTTGGTTTTGTTCTTCTGGTTACTGTTAAAATCTTCCTTATGAATATACTGAGTTGTTACAAGTTTCCCATTACAGCAACAACTCCTACATTTCACTGTTCTTGGATTATGACTATGCTCCTGATAAGATGGTGTCAAGGTCTAGGGAAGCGTCACATTACTTGGCTTTGAAACTCAAGTTCTCTGCAAGCTATCCATCCCTCTACAAAAATCACAGCATCACATTTTTTAATCACAGCATCACATTTTTTTCCAGCTCTGATCTTGTCTACATGGCAGCTAAATGTTTGCAGAAGGGCAGTGTCTTAGGTAACTAAAAACACTTGCACTTTGTCCTATAAAGATGCTCGAGATTAACTGCCCTTCCCATTCAGTCTGCAGAAGTGGTTATAATAAAATATACTACTTATCAATAACTGAATGTAGGGCAAAGCACATTCTTGCCAGCGTCTAGGAGTGGGTGGAGAGTCTGATAGCGTTACCAAGCCATACATCCCAAGCCAACATTTAATGAATGAAGGAAATTTTGGCCTCAAAGTACAAAATACACCCGGGAGCAGTTAAGACAAGGCGACAAAAGAAAATTGTTGATTTAGTGGTGTCATGCCTATGTGTGGAAAACCCCTGCACCTAAATTGAGAACATATTTCAACAAATATACTTCTGTGTGAGACTGAAAACTAAGATTTTTTCATTTATTTAAAGCAGTTTTATCCTATGGGTCTGAAAAAGACAGCCCTCATAGTTACAGTCTAGAAAGACTGGGGAAAGGAAGATGCAAAAGCAGGAAATAAAAGGCATTGAACAATAAAACAAATAGTGGGGTACTAAGTTTTCGAAACCATTCTGCTTCTCCATATTCTGTCCTGAGTACATCAGGAGAACCACATTTTGTGGCACACCCATTTCTTTAAGAGCGATCCATAGTTTTTCATGATCTACACAATAAAAGGTTTTAGCAAAGGCTGATTTTCTTCTGAAAATCTTTAGTGCATGGCATTATCCAATGCATGTTCACAATATGATCCCCAGCACCTTTTCCTTTGCTGAACCCAGCTTGGACATCTGGCATTTCTTGCTCCATAGATTTTAAAAGTCTGCTGTAAAATGTTGAGCATCATTTTGCTTCTATGGGAGATTAATGTAATGATTCTGTGGTTACTGCAATCCCTGGTGTCCCCTTTCTTGGGGATTGAAATGATCAAGCAAGTCTGAATTTTATTCTCTTATCTGTTTAACATGTATGATGAACATATCACACATAAAACTGGCTAGAAGGCAAAGTAACTAAACTCAAGCCATATGCCATCAACACTCCAAGCTATGTGAAGGATGCAACTGATTTCCTAAGGAAAATACAATCCATTTACAAACTCTCAGAAAACACCACCCTAGCCATTGTGGGTATGTAATCCCTATATACCAACACCACACACCAGGATGGACTGCAAACCATCAGGAATATCCTCCTGAATGAGGCTACAGCAGAGCTGTCCACTTGACGTTGCACTTTGGACTTACTCATAACTACTTCACTTTTTGGAATAATATGTATCTCCAAGTCAGTGGCACTGCCACGGTCACCCACATGGCACCACAGTATGTCAACATCTTCATGGCTGACCCAGAACGTCCAATCCTCAGCACAAGCATCCAAAAACCTCTCCTTTATTTACAATTTCTTGATGACGTCTTTGTAATTTGGCCACATGGAAAGCAATCATTTGAGAAGTCCCACCACCATTTCAACAACCTTACCATTAGCATGAGTCTGGAACAATGCACATAACAAATTCACTTTCTTAATACCACTATGCAACTGCACAATGGACTTCTAAGCACCACACTGCATTGAAAATCCAAGATGTTTGCCTATCACCCATAACACGTACTTAGATGCCTCCAGTTTCCACCTAGAACACACTACATCGATTGTTTACAGCAAGCTCTCTAATACAACCATATCTGCTCAGACCCATAAGATGCAAAATTCTCGAATGTACAACAGCCATTCCTCAAACTGCAATACCCACCTAAGGAGGCAAAGAAACAAGTTGACAAGACACGATTAAGACCTAGGAACAACCTACTATAGGACAGACCAACAATATAAAATGACAGAATATCCCTAGTGGTCACTACGATCCCCACCTGAGACCACTCAAATGCATCATCAGTGAGCTACAGCCAATTCTTGAGAATAACACAGCCTTTATTGCTCTACAGAGAGTCCCCAAATCTTAACTACTCACTTACGACAAGATATATAACATGGATGGTAATACAGGGACAAGACCCTGCCACGAACCCAGATGCCAACTCTGTCCTCACATTTACTTTGGGAGCAATATTACAGGGGCCAATAATATCACCCACAACATCAGAGGTACATTTGTTCTTCCTCCAATGTGATATATGCCATCCTGTGCCAGCAATGCCCCTCCACACAAGGCATTGGACAAAAAAAATCCCTACAGAAGAGGATTAAAGGACACAAAACTGACAGTCGAAATGACAATACCCCAAAACCAGTAACAGAACATTTCAACCTTCCTGGATGCACAGTAAGAGATTCACAGGTTGCTGTCCTCAACCAAAGAAATTGCAAAGGAAGACTAGAAAGAGAAACTGCTGAACTGAATTATATTCACAAATTGCTATCCATTAGCAGGGGTATGAACAATGAATTCATGGCACATTACATGTATTAATATAAGAGTCCTCACTTGCACATGTACCAAAAGAAATCTTCTCCAAGAGAGTTTCGAACCCTTGGAAACTGACTTTTGGTAAGCAGATTTATTGCTTTCATACATCAGCACTAACTGACCACTAAAGATCTGAAAAACCTGGATCTCCTTACGCAGCGCTTTGAAAATTTAGGAGAAGGATTCATCTTTCTGGATCCTATTACATGCCATCCTACTGCCACTCCCACAACTCCACACATGTACTTTATGCCTGAGGTCTCAATACCAGTTGGTACTGCATCCAAAGATGCGGGTTTATATTCATGAAAGCTCTCATAAAAATAAAAACCAGTTAGCCTTTTCCCCCTTTCTTTCCTCCCTCTTCCTCCTTCCTTTTTCTGCTTCAAGAAACTAACATGGCTACGTCTTTGTAAAGTGAGACTGTCACACTGGACATATCATGAGAAGACATACCTTATATACTCAACTATAAGATGACCTCATGTACAAGTCGAGGGCAACTTTGGGGCCCAAAATTATGGATTTTGATATGACCCGTGGATAAGTCAAGGGTAAAACCTAAGGGCATGTAACAAAGGATCTACAGGATGAAGTAAAGGGAAACAATGCTAAAGAACTTACAAAATTCTAGCAGGCATAACTATTTGCACTCATACTAAAGGATGGATGGTTGAGAGAATAGATGGGGATCAGTGCTTCCAGGAAAGATTACGCTCTTGCTCAGGGGTAGGCAACCTAAGGCCCGGGGGCCAGATGCGGCCCCCCGAGGCCTTTGGACCGGCCCCAGGCCAGTCCTGCCACCGTTGCCGCCGCCGCCCCCCGCCGCCCGCCATGATGATATTGATTATTGTTGTTATTACTTGTTCTTGGGGTTTTCTTGCCAAAATCTCCACAAGGGTTTTGCCATGGCTTTTCTGGGGCTGAGAGAGTGTGCATGCATTTTTTTTAATTTTTAATTTTTAAAATTTTTTTTAATTATTTATTTATTTATTTATTTATTTATTTATTTATTTATTTTTGGTGCTTCGGCCCCCCAATTGTCTGAGGGACAGCAAGCTGGCCCCAGGCTCAAAAAGGTTGCCTACCCCTGCTCTTGCTTTTCACAGGAGGATGGTTCCTTTTTAAATATATACAAGAGCTAAAGTACAGTACTTAACACTGACCCATGGATAGGTTGATTTAGGTTTTTTGAGTCAATTTTTGACTAAAATTTCCAGACTTATACATGACTGTATACATTAATTCACTGGAAAAGACAATGATGCTCACTCAGGTCGAAAGCAATAGGGAAAGCAGAAAAGTGTATGACAGATGAATAGGCCCATTAAAATTGCAAGACATGATAGAGATGGACCGTCTTACAAATATGATGCATGATAAATCGGAGGAAGAAACAGAGAAGGATTGGTCCTTGATACTGTCATATTGTAAGAATAGATGGAATTAATATTGGTAATATATAATACAGAGATAATAAGATTAGGAATGATAGGATAGCGATGACAATACAGAAGTTAACACTGACTAGACAATTAACGGAAGTGAATTCAAATATATCAATACCAAACACGGTGTACAAATGTTTATTCAAAGGAAGTAAAATATTTATAGTAGAAAAGAAGAAAAGAAGATGATAGGTATATTTAGATGTTTCATTACTTTTGTTATTGTCAATTGAAGGTTCAGTGATTTATATATATTGTAAAAATACACTTATATAATAAAAGATTTCACGGGGAAAAAAATGAATAGGCCCAGTCATTGGAATCATGGATCATAGAGCTGGAAGAAACCCCCAAGGCCATCCAATCCAACCCCATTCTGCCATGCAAGAACTCACAATCAAAGCACCCTCGACAGATGGCCGTCCAGCCTCTGTTTAAAAACCTCCAAAGAAGGAGACTCCATCACAATCCAAGGGAGTGTATGCCACTCAAGGAAGTTCTAGTCAAGGAAACCACTGGCCCTGAGTTTGCAAGACTTGAGCCAGGCTGCCTTGGAGGTCTCTTATTCCTAGGGCCACCCTAAATCAAAGTTGACTCGACAACAGTTGACTACAACAAAGCTTTCGAAAAGTGGGTGCAGCGGGAGAAAGCATCTTTCTATACTATGCCAGAAACAGGTCATAGAATCATAGAATCACAGAGTTGGAAGAGACCACAAGGGCCATCCAGTCCAACCCCCTGCCATGCAGGAATTCCCAATCAAAGCATCCCCAACAGATGGGCATCCAGCCTCTGCTTAAAGAATGTTTAGGTGGACTAAACATTCCTGCCGGAAGACTTCTAGAGATCCAAAGCACCAAAGGGTTGTGCAAGATCTCCTAAACTTCCTAAACAGGTCCCTGAGACTTGAACATCCCACTCCGCAGGATTGCATAGTCCTGGCAGAACGCAAATATAGCACTTACTATGGAAACCTCGGTGCCTTGTTCCTTAATCCCAGATTAGGGAGGAGGGAAAGGAAAGGCTATTTATGATTACTCCGTAAAGAGATGGCCACTCGCTCCTAAGACAAACTGAGCCCTTGCTTCATTCATATCCACTGCGGAGGGCATGGGAATGCCCCAAATCACAAGGGTTTAATTCCTTTTAGGAACCTAATTGTATACGATCCCAGATTTGAGAGGCTCACATGAGAGGAGGCAGGGATGGTTAGTCGGCTGGGCCAACAAAGACCTGTTGCAATAACTGGAGAGGCTCAAGCCTACCTTGGCACTTTCAACATCATCCTACCTTGGGTAAGAAAGTGCCACGGTAGGCTTGATGTCGAAAGTCGAGAAAACAAAACGAATGATCATGGACGATCTGAGAGAATTCATCCTATACAATGGGGAAACTGAAACAGTCAGAGCGTTCCCATACTTTCATGAGAATGGGAAATGTTGCCAAATGTGAAGGCTAGGACTGGGAAGGGCAGATATGCTAGAACTGATAAGATCCTAAAGAGCTACTAAGGTATAACTCTGAACAGGAATGGGAGGATCGCCCAAAGCATGCCATTTCCCATCATCATATAGGGTAGAGGTAGGCAACCTTTCCCCTTTAAGGGCCAAGGGACTTCAACTCCCAGAAGCCTCAGCCATGTTGGCCAATAGTCCCATGTTGGCCAATAGCTCCGGGGATTCTGGGAGATGAAGTCCCTCGGCCCTTAAAGGGGAAAGGTTGCCTACCCCTGATATAGGGATTTAGAGCTGGACAGTGAAGGAAGTAGATAAGAAGAAGATCAACTCTTTTGAGATGCGGTGCTGAAGAAGAGTATTGAGGGGACCACGGTCAAGCAAGAGGGCGAAACGATGGGTCCTTTAATAAAGACAGAAATATCCCTAGAAGCCAAGATGATCACATCGAGGCGGTCGTACTTTGCAGACATCATGAGAAGGCATGAATCATTGGAAAAGACAATAATGCTAGGGAAAGTAGAAGGCAGTAGAAAGAGAAGGAGACCATCTTCCAGATGGATAGACTCAGGTCCAAACCACACTGCAGAAATACTCCACTTTCAGACCACTTGAACTGCCCTGGTTCAATGCCAGCGAATTCTGGGAACTGTAATTTTGTGAGACATCCAGCCTTCTCTGTCAGAGAGCTCCAGGGCCACAATACACAACAATTCCCAGGATTCCCTAGCACTGAGCCCAGGCAGCTAAAGCGGCCTCAAACTGGATGATTTCTGGAGTGTGTTTCGGACCTCAGTCAACCAGGGCTGCATCCGCATTGCTGAAACAATCCAGTTTTGACACCTCTTTAGCTGCTGCCTTGAGTCCCTATACCAGTAGCATATATTTATATATTTATATGCATATAAATAAAGATTAAAGTTCAGTTCATCTTTATTACAGTCATAGAGCAGCACAAAATAAATATTATGACAACAACGACAAGTGCCAGGGCTCAATGCTATGGGATCCTGGGAAGAACAAACCACCGTTCTCAGAATGTTACAGCCTTGACCCATGGCAGTGAAAGTGGTCTCAAACCGGATCCTTTCTCCAGTGTGGATGCAGCCAGGTCAGGAGCCTGAATCTGCAGGACTGAAGCAGAGCAGGGAAGGACTCATTTATTCGCCATGAGTCTGGCTCCACTCCAGGGCAGTCCACAGCAAGGCACTTTGCACATGCTCAGAAGAACCATGC